>OV277864.1:83516226-84116226 GCA_922989275.2 Gari tellinella | reverse complement strand
CTATCTGAGCAAGTTTGAGAAAGATTGGATAAATATTGTGGCCTCTAGAGTGTAAACACTAAAATTGTTGACGCCCGGACGACGCACGACGCACGACGGACGACGGACAATCAAGGATTGCAATAGCTCACCCTGAGCTAGCTCAGGTGAGCTAAAAATTATAATGCATGCTAAAACTAAAGTTATTAAGTCTGAAGATTGAAGGGGAAAACAAATGACAATTAGGATTATGGTACAACGAGAGCACCGAAAACGGGTGCTGGACGCTCGACTTTCATATACTTGAGAGGCTATATTTTTCAAACTTAAAGAATGTGTATGGGTGTTTAATGTCCTATTGATCATAGAAGTTTGTAAGCAACAACAACTTAAACATTCTTGGACAGTCTACATTCCACTTAAAGTAAACTATACGTCAAAAGAAGGACAATATCTTTGCCTGTTTACCTGCCTTGTTGTAATGCGTTGCCCTTTTGAAACTAAACAAGTATTCAAATATATTTGAAGTTTGAAATTAATAACTTTCTACGGTTACTGAATAATTCCATATACAAATTCTTAGTCAAACAAGGGTAATAACTCTGCCATGACAAATCCCATGGTTATCTGCTGTGTTGAAAGGTGATGCCCTTTTGAAACTGAACAAGTATTCAAAGTTTCAAGTTAATACCTATGGTAATTATTGAGAAATTTCAATTTACAAGTTTTATGTAAATCAAAAACAAGGGCAATAACTCTGGAATGGCACATCCCCAGTCACCTTTCTTGTTTGAATGAGTTGCCCTTTTCTTATAACACAAGTATTTAAAGTTTCAAGTTAAAACCTTTGACAGTTATTAAGATATTTCAATTTACAAGTTTTAGGTAAATAAATCAAGGGCAAGTACTCTGGAATCACAAATCACAGAGTAACCTTCCTTGTTGTAATGAGTTGTCCTTTTGAAACTTAACAGGTATTTAAGGTTTCAAATTAATATCATTCATAGTTTTTTAGATATGTTAATTCACAATTTTTAAGTAAATAAAACATGGGCAATAACTCTAAAATGACAAATCCCAGGGTTACCTGCCTTGTTATAATGAGTTGCCCTTTTGATACTAAACAAGTATTCAAAGTTTCAAATGGATACCTTTGATAGTTATTGAGATATGTTAATTTATAATTTTTAAGTAAATAAAACAGGGACAATAACTCTAATCCCAGGGTTACCTGCCTTGTTGTAATGAGTTGCTCTTTTGATACTTAACAACTATTCAAAGTTTCAAATGGATACCCCTGATAGTTATTGAGATATGTTAATTCATAATATTTAAGTAAATAAAACAAGGGCAATAACTCTGAAATGACAAATCCCAGGGTTACCTGCCTTGTTGTAATGAGTTGCCCTTTTAATACTGAACAACTATTCTAAGTTTCAAATGGCTACCTTTGATAGTTATTGAGAAATGGACTCTTACAAAAACCTAAAGCAAAAATCTTAACCAACGCAGACGCTGACGCAGACGACAGGGTGACGACAATAGCTCGACTTTTCGAAAAAGTCGAGCTAAAAAGTGGCTACATATCTGGACATGGGAAAACAGTACAGACCACTATTTTCATGAGGGCTCTTGAAAAAGCCATCCGATTTTATTCTGCACTGTCTGCAATTTTCTTTTTTTCAAATCATTAATGCTCATTTTATGCTCAGAAACTTTGGAACTACATGACATAGACTTCATATTTGGTATTTGTACTCAAGTCAAGAAGTGCTTGAACTCAGTACAACAAGGGTCATGTTCAACAAAGGTCAAGGCTATTTAGAGGTCAAATATGCTACTGTAAAATTAAGCTTGGCAATAACTTTGGTACTACATATGTGATAGAAACTTCATATTTGGTATGTGTACTCTCTTTAAGAAGCTCCTGAGTACAAGTTGGTCATGTCAGACAAAAATCAAGGTCATTCAGAATAATGGTCACATAATGGGAAATAGTGTTTCACTAACATATCTTGTGTTCCACCTTACTTTGCACCTTTTTAAACAAGAGGTGATTGCAGCGCATTATAATATGCCCCTTCGTGTTTCTGCTGTGCCCTTTTCAGGAAAAATTACCATGCCCCTTTCAAATCCAGGGGGAAACACTACTAATAGCAGGGTTCCAGATAAGGGGGAGTAAACTGAACAAATCACGCTTTTTGCACTTATTTCAGCACCAAATTCTATGTTGTTACTACTCATTAGAATCGTCAAGTCGAGACGATTCTAATGAGTGGTGACACCATAGGGTTTAAAGCAGAAATAAAGATTTTAATTTTTGAAATACTCCCCTTATCTGGAACCCTGTAACAGTATAACCATTAACCACTACGCCAATACATCATATCCTTATAATTATATTTTGTCACAGTTGACTGATTTTATTGACCTGACAGGGAGGAGTTTCGATGAGGATCATTGCATTTCAAGTTTTGGAGCGGCAGCATGTTTGTTTTATTATCAGAATTTACCGTTGTCGTCTGCCATTTTTTCTCAAAGTTGCATGTAAGTGGACATTTTGACAAAAGGAATATAATGATGAGTGACAAACAGCTTGAATCCAGATGAAACGCTGTGTAACGTGGCGTGGCGTCTGTCGGTCTGATCTGAATTCAAGCTGTTTGCAAGTGTAAGCCAAGTCTTAATTTTCCCTCCCTATGACAACTCCCTCCGAACAAGACATTCACTCTTTGTCTCCCATTGAGTGTTGTTGAAGAGTGGTAGCACTGTATACATGTATAGTATACCCTTTTTAGCTCGCCTGTACGTAGTACATGACGAGCTATTGCAATACCCCCGGTGTAGTCGTCGTCGGCGTCGTCGTGAACGGCGTAAACAATTTTAAGAAAATGTCTATAACTTCTATGTCCCTTGAGGTATTGCTTTCATAGTTGGTATGTGTGTGTATATGGACAAGACCTTTCCATGCACAGAATTTTTTTTACCCCTGTGACCTTGACCTTGAACTTAGGGCCTGCGTTTAGGTTTCGAAATCTGTGTTTAGGTTTCGAAAAATGCCTTTAAACTTCTATGTCCCTTGAGGTATTGCTTCCATAGTTGGTATGTGTGTGTATATGGGCAAGACCTTTCCATGCACAGAAAAATTTAGACCCCTATGACCTTGACCTTGAACTTAGGGCCTGCGTTTAGGTTTCGAAATCTGCGTTTAGGTTTCGAAAAATGCCTTTAAACTTCTATGTCCCTTGAGGTATTTCTTCCATAGTTGGTATGTGTGTGTATATGGACAAGACCTTTCCATGCACAGACAAATTTAGACCCCTGTGACCTTGACCTTGAACTTAGGGCCTGCATTTAGGTTTCGAAATCTGCGTTTAGGTTTTGAAAAATGCCTTTAACTTCTATATCCATTAAGGTATTGCTTCCATAGTCGGTATGTGTGTGTATATAGACATGACCTTTCCATGCACAGAAAAAATTAGACCCCTGTGACCTTGACCTTGAACTTAGGGCCTGCGTTTAGGTTTCGAAATCTGTGTTTAGGTTTCGAAAAATGCCTTTAACTTCTATGTCCCTTGAGGTATTGCTTCAATAGTTGGTATGTGTGTGTATATGGACAAGACCTTTCCATGGACAGAATTATTTTTACCCCTGTGACCTTGACCTTGAACTTAGTGCCTGCGTTTAGGTTTCGAAATCTGTGTTTGAGTTTAGAAAAATGCCTTTAACTTCTATTTCCCTTGAGGTATTGCTTCAATAGTTGGTATGTGTGTGTATATGGACAAGACCTTTCCATGCACAGAAAATGTTTGACCCCTGTGACCTTGACCTTGAACTTAGGGCCTGCGTTTAGGTTTCGAAATCTGCGTTAAGGTTTCGAAAAATGCCTTTAAACTTCTATGTCCCTTGAAGTATTGCTTCCATAGTTGGTATATGTGTGTATATGGGCAAGACCTTTCCATGCACAGAAAAATTTAGACCCCTATGACCTTGACCTTGAACTTAGGGCCTGCGTTTAGGTTTCGAAATCTGCGTTTAGGTTTCGAAAAATGCCTTTATACTTATATGTCCCTTGAGGTATTTCTTCCATAGTTGGTATGTGTGTGTATATGGACAAGACCTTTCCATGCACAGAAAAATTTAGACCCCTGTGACCTTGACCTTGAACTTAGGGCCTGCATTTAGGTTTCAAAATCTGCGTTTAGGTTTTGAAAAATGACTTTAACTTCTATATCCATTAAGGTATTGCTTCCATAGTCGGTATGTGTGTGTATATAGACATGACCTTTCCATGCACAGAAAAAATTAGACCCCTGTGACCTTGACCTTGAACTTAGGGCCTGCGTTTAGGTTTCGAAATCTGTGTTTAGGTTTCGAAAAATGCCTTTAACTTATATGTCCCTTGAGGTATTGCTTCAATAGTTGGTATGTGTGTGTATATGGACAAGACCTTTGCATGGACAGAATTTTTTTTACCCCTGTGACCTTGACCTTGAACTTAGTGCCTGCGTTTAGGCTTCGAAAAATGCCTTTAAACTTCTATGTCCCTTGAGGTATTGCTTCCATAGTTGGTATATGTGTGTATATGGAGAAGACCTTTCCATGCACTGAAAAATTTAGACCCCTGTGACCTTGACCTTGAACTTAGGGCCTGCGTTTAGGTTTCGAAATCTGCGTTTAGGTTTCGAAAAATGCCTTTAAACTTCTATGTCCCTTGAGGTATTGCTTCAAAAGTTGGTATGTGTGTGTATATGGACAAGACCTTTCCATGCACAGAATTTTTTTTACCCCTGTGACCTTGACCTTGAACTTAGGGCCTGCGTTTAGGTTTCGAAATCTGTGTTTAAGTTTAGAAAAATGCCTTTAACTTCTATTTCCCTTGAGGTATTGCTTTCATAGTTGTAATGTATGTGTATATGGACATGACCTTTCGATGCACAGAAACATTTAGACCACTGTGACCTTGACCTTGAACTAAGAGCCTGTGTTTAAGTTTCGAAATCTGCGTTTAAGTTTCGAAAATCCATAACTTCTATATCCTTTGATGTTTTGATTTCATAGTTGGTATGTGTGTGTATATGGACAAGAACTTTCCATGCACAGATAAATTTGGACCCTTGTGACCTTGAACTTGGGGCCTGTGTTTAGGTTTTGAAAATGCCTTTTACTTCTATTTCCTTTGAGGTATTGCTTTCATAGTTGGTTTATGTGTGTACATGGACAAGACCTTTCCAGGCACTGCAAAATTTAGACCCCTGTGACCTTGACTTTGAACTTAGGGCCAATGTTTAGTTTTCGAAATCTGTGTTTCTGTTTTTCAAAATTTTTATTTCTCCTATGTCCATTGAAATATTCCTTTCATATTCAGTTTGCATGTGTAAAATTATGGACAACATCTTTCCTTGCATGCAAAATGTTTGAGCCCTCTGACCTTGATCTTGAACTAAGAACCCGCGTTTAGTTTTCAAAGTCTGCGTTTAGGTTTCTCAAAATTTCTTTAACTCATTTATCCATTGAGATATTTCTTTCATATTTGGCATGCATGTGTATATGGACACGATCTTTCCATGCATGCAAAAAAATTAGCCCAGTGTCCTTGACCTTGAACTAAGGTCGCAAAAGGTTTTAGGTTTCGAAATCTGCGTTTAGGTTCAAACATGCTTATAATTCCTATGTCCCTTGAGGTGTTATTTTCATATTTGATTTGCCAGTGTATATGGACAAGACCTTTCCATGCAGGCAAAAAGGTTGACCTCTGTGACCTTGAGTGTGCTTTTAAGTTTCTAAAGGTGCCGGTGGCGAGCTTTGTTGTCTCTCTGACAACTCTTGTTATGTTGACTACTAAACTATACCCGTCACCCCTAAAATCAAACGCAAATAATTAATAAGTTTATCTTTGCCAAAGATTAGCTCCGCCCTGCCAGGTGAAAAAAATCGGCCTTTACTTGTCAGTAATTTGCTTTGTTTATGTAGCCGGATTGAGTTTATAATTAATTGGTGAGAGATTTGTGTAAGCGACCCGGTGGCTCAGTCGGTAGAACACTTGCCCTGTAGGAAAGGGGTCCTGGGTTCGAGCCCCCTTCTGGCTGCATATTTTTCTCACAATGTTATATTTGGCGCCCAACGTAAATAACCCGTAGAATAATATGTAACTCGCAGAGTGTACAGAAATAATAATAAGAAACTCGTGGAGTGTTCTTATAAGTAATAATTCGGGATGAATTCTTGTGTAGAGGACGTGTGTGTAGCCGGGTTGAGTTAATGATTAAATGGTGAGAGATTTGTGTAAGCGGTCCTGTGGTTCAGTCGGTAGAACATTTGCCTTGTAAGCAAGGGGTCCAGGGTTCGAGCCCCGGTCTGGTTGCATATTTTTCTCACCATGTTACATAACCTTAGGCTGTAAATGAAGTGCCACAAATTGAATTCCCATTGCAATGGAACTTGATATCATCATCCGGGTAACAAGGCGCTTGTACATATCTGTACCGCATGTGAAAAGTCAATTTCCAGACATTCGCTACACGTTATAAACATTTAGAGTTATATTAAATAAATAGTTCTTTGAAATCATTTTACAAATGACATTAAAAACATAAGATTCTTCGGTTTTCGTTATTTAAAAATACAACTTTTTTCAAAGTTTTAGTATAATTCTCAGGGATTAAATTTTTTTCGCCTTTTCTTTCACTATGTTGCTGCGCACATCTAATACCAAACCGGAATCGCTTTTTGCGATGACATAAGCAAAGAGCAAGCACAATATCAAGCGTTTTTGTGATGCTTCCAGAGTCATGACAGGGTTCCGATTGATGAGAATCGAGGATGTATAAAATACAGATTTCGGGACAAAAACACTTTACATGTATGTAATAATATACCAAGATATAGTCTACTTTCAGTCCGAATGACAGCTCAGCCGACTACATTTATGAATTATTGTTAAAGTTACACAAGTGACATAAATTTAACCGGCTGCGTGGCTCAGTGGTAGAGCGTCCCCTTGAAATGCAGGAGATTGCGGGTTCTATCATCGGCCGGCTAAATCCAAAGACTTCAAAATTGGAAGTAATGGCTTCCCATTCTTGGCACTCTGGAATTTGGGTTAGCATTATGACTGGTTCGTCGGTGTCAGGATAGAGTAACCGGCCGGGTTCAGTTCCTGGAGCCCCTCTAAGTGCCCCTGCCTGCCCGCCTGTAACACCTGAAAGGGATATATAGCAGCTTTCCAACCCCCCCCCCCCCCCATATTGTTTTTGATGAGTTTTTTTATGACCACTCTTTGGTCGGTTAAAATTTTATTAAACCCATTACCCCATATATACGCCTTTTTACGACTTTGATTTTTTCCTACCCTGAAGAAAATAGGTCCAATTTTTGCAGTCATGAATATGTATCATAAGAAATATTTTCTATATTCTAGAAGATGATAGCTTAAAACAGGCTGAAAGTAAAGTAGAATGCGCCTTAAGGCGCATTCTGCTTTACTTTCAACCTGCTTTAAGAGGTCACCTATCTTCAGGTGCACTTGAATTAAAAAATTAGCATTTACGAAAAGATCCTGTGAACTGTGAACTGTGTACAGATGCAAATGAATGTTGTTATCAATGACTGTAATTAGGGATGAAAATGAAAGTTTTGTAATTACTTGAGAGCGACTCCTACAGTCAGCGGCCATGATTCTCTCATCTCAGACTGGTTTCCTTAGTGTGTACATAGTGTGTTAAAAGTGATAGTAATATTTTTGTAACCAGTCACTATTATATGGGGGAAAAAATGATGATATATTCTGAAATGGGTTATAATCAACGGCATGGGCAAACAATAACCAAAATGAGCCTGTGTCTGATCTATAGCTCTTTCAACTCTGAAACATTTTAATGAAAAAAAAGAAGTTTCCTGTAGTCATTTTTTAACTATTATTTAAAAACAAAAAAAAGAAAAACAGTGCAGACCCTGATCAGAAAGCTCATCTAGGAGTCCTCAGATTTTGATATGTATCTCTTTCAAGAATGAGACACGTATACTCTTCACAGGTAGATCTACACTGTTTGTATAGGACGTGTTTTACTCGGTACTAGGGCTCAAACTGTGATATAGGTACAGTGGAGAAAACGTTATTCTTTCCCAACAAATGCGTTTGCGCTAAAACAATTATTTCCATTGCAAACATGTAGTTTGGAGCCAGATCAGAAGCCGGGTAACCTGGCGTGTGACGTGTAATATAATTTAAGCATAAGATATTGCAGCAGTAATAGCACCATTGAAGACATTTAAAATTGTCCTTATTAAGGAACTGTGGCAAATGTCGTTGTAAGTAGGGGGTCGTTGTTGAGATGGCCGTTGTCTTGGGAACAGAGATAAATGCTGTTGAAAGGAGGGAGTCGTTGTAGGTAGGGGGCAATGTTTTACGATCACTAAAATGAATGCTTATTGATTATTAGCTCACCTGAGCTAGCTCAGGGTGAGCTTTTGCAATCCTTGTATTCCTTGAATATCCGGTGTCCGTCATTCGTTGTCAACAATTTGAGTGTTTATACTCTAAAAGGCCACACTTTTATGTGTCTAATCTTTCTCAGACTTGCTCAGATTGTTTATTACCGTAACAGTTCGGATGGGTTCCATTATGGTTGAAAGATATCAAGACTTATAAATGTACCTTTGAATTGCTGACAATAACAGTGTTTACACTCTAGAGGCCACAATTTTTATTCAATCTATCTCAAACTTGCTCAGATTGTATATGACTATAAGAGTTCAGAAGAGTACGATTTTTGTTGAAATCGGACCAATAGGTCGAGAGTTATCTACCTTTGAATTGCTGAAAATGTCATATTTAAGGGTGTTTGCACTCTAGAGGCCACAATTTTTATCCAATCTATCTCAAACATGCTCAGATTATATATGACTATAAGATGAGTTGGATTATGGTTGAAGTGAGACCAATAGGTCAAGAGTTATCTGTCCCTGAATTGCTGAAAATGCAATATCTAACAGCGTTCAGACTCTTGCAACTACAGTTTTCAATGGATTTTGATTATACTTGCACACAACGTATATAGCTATAAGATCTCGAAGGAGTGCAATTATTGTTGAAATCTAATCATTGTGGCAATAGTAATCTGCCCTTGATATACTTTGAAATGCTAGAAAAGTCTTAATTTCAGTATTGATTAGGCTCTGGTAACGTTATCTGCCCTTGATGTACTCTACTAGAATTATGAGGTTGTATTCCAAACTTGTTTACATGCTATACTACAAATTTGAATGGATTTAAATTTAGATAGGTGAAACTCAAAGGTAAATCCATCAGGCTTCATTACAACAGGTGAGCGATATCAGGGCCTTAAATACCCTCTTGTATCAAATACAGGTGACAGCTTAAAGCAAGGTGGCAGTAAATAAGGAAGCTGCTTAACCTTTAACATGCCTTAACTCAATACTCCATAAATACGCCTTTTTACGCCTTTGATTTATTCCTTCACTGTAGAAAAAATAGTTCAATTTTATACAGTCATGAATATGTTCCGTAAAAAATTGTTGCGGCGAGTATATCCTAGAAGATGATAGCTTAAAACAGGCTGAAAGTAAAGCATAATGTGCCTTATGGCACATTCTGCTTTACTTTCATCCTGCTTTGAGTGGTCATCTTTATTAAAACCTAGAAACATGTTATGTGGTAATGGGTTAAATACAAGAAACAGCTTATGGAGTAAAGGATTCAACACCCTCTACTAAATGCACACCCATATCTGCCACAAAATGATAAACAAATGGTGCTGAATTTAACTAAAAACTATGCAGCCCACACCCTTTCCCTTTCAGGGCTCCAGATAACAGTAGTTTTTTCAAAAACTAAAATCTTAATTTCTGCATTAAACCCTATGGTGTTACTACTCATTAAAATCGTCTCTTCGAGACGATTCTAACGAGTAATAACACCATAGGATTGGTGCTGAAATGAGTGAGAAAATAATGAATTTGTTCAGTTAACTTCCTCTTATCTGGAGCCCTGCCCTTTGTTTGCAGTATTACAGACAGATAGTTGGTTAAAAAGTATTCAGATGTACTTTCAGCATGTTTTAATCCATTACTCCATAGATACGCCTTTTTACACATTTAATTAGATTCTCACGCTGAAGAAAATAGTTCCATGTTATACAGTCACTGTATAAAATGGAACTATTTTCTTCCTTGTGAGAATTTTATCAAATGTGTAAAAAGGCGTAATGAGTACATGACTGATTGTAATGAATGTGCAACAAAAAAAATGCTTCTCTTGCCCTAGCAGATGGTAGTTTAACCCATTACCCAATAAATATGCCCTTTTACGCCTTTAAATTATTCCTCCACTGAAGAAAATAGAACCTTGTTATACAGTCATGAAAATGTACCATTAGAAATATTTTCCTATATTCTATCAGTATGTCAGATGATAGCTTAAATCAGGCTGAAAGTAAAGCAGGATGAGCCTTACTTTTTAACCAACTATCTGTCTGTAATACTGCAAACAATGGGCAGGGCTCCAGATAAGAGGAAGTTAACTGAACAAATTCATTATTTTCTCACTCATTTCAGCACCAATCCTATGGTGTTATTACTCGTTAGAAACGTCTCGAAGAGACGATTCTAATGAGTAGTAACACCATAGGGTTTAATGCAGAAATTAAGATTTTAGTTTTTGAAAAACTACTGTTATCTGGAGCCCTGAAAGGGAAAGGGTGTGGGCTGCTTTAACTTAAGAGACCACCTGTCTTCACAATTAGAAACAGGCTATTGGGCAAAGGGTTAAAGTAGGCTGAAAGTAAAGTAGAATGCACCTTAAGGCTTTACTTTTAACCTGCTTTTAAAAAAAAACCTTTCATGATCAAGTTATTCGGGAATTTTTACACCTTCACGCTTTATTATCGTTTGCTTCGGTATTGTTATCTGCAATAGACATTTCAAAGTTAGATTTAAAGCTGCATTGTGTTTTTGAGAAACCTGCATAAAACGGTTGTTTGGGGTCCCATTTGAACTACGTGGGACGTGATTCTTTCACAAAAACCGGCTTTATCTAAGAAATTCGCTTTTTAAATTTTATTTATAATATTTTGGTGCTGCACAAATTAAAAAGCCTCCCTTGTGAATGGAAAGAAGGACACCGCTGTAAATACAGGGCTCCAGATAACGGAAGTATTTCGAAAACTAAAATCTTTATTCTGCTTTTAAACCCAATGTTGTCATACTCATTAAAATTGTCTCGAAGAGACGGTTTAATCAGTAGCAACACCATAGCATTCGGTGCTGAAATGAGTGAGAAAATGTTAGATTAGTTCAGATTACTCTCGCTTAAATCTATAGCTGGAGCGCTGAAAATGACCCTGTTAACCCTTATTCTGCTGCTCAGACGTCTGCTTTGACATTGTCGTCTGCAAAATGTGTTCAGTTTAGATTTATGCATTGTTTTAATTAAATAAACCTTAAGACGAGTGTCAAAACAGTTTGAATCCAGATGAGACGCCGCGCTACGCGGCGTCTTTTTAGATTCAAATAGTTTGTAAACTCCATAAAGTTACGACCAGTAGGCACAGGGTTAAACACTATGAGATCCAATAACAACGTGTACATATTATCACGGTGGGTAAACGATTAAAAACAACTACGGAGAATCTATACCTTGAGCTTGCCGAAAATGACAGTTTCAGCCTTGTCCGCTCTCTAACTCAAACACTTCTTTTTGGATCTTCACCAAACTTGCTACAAATGTTTATTAGTATAGAATCTATTTCAGGTTCAATAACTAGCAAAATTGCATAAGGCTCGTCTGAGTTATTGCCCTTGAATAATTAAAAAATGAAATTTTTAGTCATTCAAGGGCAATAACTCCAACATGCCTTGTGCGATTTTGGAAGTTAAGATGACTGACCTAGATTTTATATTAATAAACATTTTCAATAAGTTTGGTGAATATCTGATATAAACTGTATGTGTTAGAAAGCAAAAAATGCTTAAACATTCATTTTTAATACTTAAGGTTTTAGGCGGGTAACGCTTGACTGCGCACACGGGCCCCGACACGATTGCTATTTTTAGAGAAAAAATTCGATATACTTCTGACGTTTTCTTTCTCAAAAAGAAATCGTGTCGGGTCCCTGTGACATATCGAGCCCTGAGTGGAAAAGTTTGCAAATCGACGAGTGGCCGGTGCACAAATAAAAGAAAAACATGTTTTATTGGATCATACATGTAACTATTGTGCGGGTGGTAAAATTGTTTTTTCTGCCAACGAAGAGCTAGATTTGCCAGGATCTGCGAGACAAGCGCCCATAAATTATGAGGGATGCATGATGAGATGACATGATAATGATTACAGGAAGATGATTTCGGCTTATCTCATTTGTTCCTAAGCAGCCTGTTTGGATTTAAAACCACCAAACCGCCTTCCTTTTTAGCTCTTACAGTGGAGAAAACGCTGTTCTTTCCCAGTAAACGCTTTTACGCTAAAAGTACTATTTCCAGTGCAAGCAGTTTGGAGCATGATCAGACGCCGGGTAAACACGGCGTATGATCAGGCTCCTAACTGTTTGCCACTCAGATACATGTAACAATGAAAAGTCAGAATTGTCAAAAAATTGTCCTTATCTGCATTTTAGTGTTTTACGTTAGCGTGTAAACAGGAAAGAATAACGTTTTCTCCACTGTAGCAGAGGGGATCATCTCGGTCTAATAAACTGAAAACATTCCCTATGATAAATATGCCCTAGAACCACAACAAAGGTAGAGGAACAGACCGCCTATTAAATACAGGTCTGACCGTATCAAACATGTGGTACATGATAAACATGTTTTCCTAAATCAACCCTTTACTCCATTGATACTCATGTTAACACATTTAATTTATTCCTTCACTCTTGAAAGTAAATAGTTTTAAATTTATGCAGTCATGAATATGCATAATAAAAATCCTTTATCTAAGCAGACTGTACATAGTTTTAAGCAGACTGGAAGTAAAGCAGAATGAATCCTGCTTTAATTTCAGCCTGTTTTTCATGTATGCAACCATGTCTCTTCAATACTTAAAATAAGCTATGGAGTAAAGGGTTAAATATCTCTTGCAATTATTGGGTTGCAACATATCAGCCGTTTATTATGAAACTTGGTAATCGTTGTCAACTTTTACAGTCAATCTTGTATTAAGCGATCACTCTAGTGAATACCCATATTTTGTCTGGTATTGAGCTGTCTGTTTAATGCAGGATAAAACTAATTCAGAATGCTTCAGTAGGAGTTTCCTTCACTATTTCTACCCTGAGTTAATTAGTCTAGTGTCATAATGAAGAGGTATGCAGACTGATTCGCAAGGTGGTTGCTTTATACAAGATTGACTGTATTTTTCTCATTTCTTGCTGGAGAATATTGTTTATCTTGCAGAAAATAATTTGTAAAACAGACAGTAGCTATTAAATTGACATTTTTGTGAATTCCACAACTATTTGCAAATGACAGTGCATGTTTTATAAAAAAACTTCAATTTTCCTTGATTTTACTTTCCCACAAATGTTGACCCCTCTCAAACACAATTTCATTTTTCTTAAGTTACATGAGGTCAACCCTCCTAATTTTTTTTTATTTTGTTCTATAGACATGGTAGATAATTTTAAATGTAGTCAGTATGAATGCCCCTGCCTAATTTTTGTAAAAATCTCAGTTTTGCTAAAACGTAAAAAATGATTTTTGAGAAAAAATTGACTCATAAATTATTTTTTCCGAAATATAAGAGATTTTTTTTAATGTATTATGCAAAATATTTAATTGTTCTGTTTGTATTTGTATACAACAATGTCTTAGGTATAAATGCATGAATTTTTTATTAATATTTGTAATTTTTTATCCTCGGAAAGAAAAAAAAGGGGTAGTCATTTCAGGACGTTTTTTGAAAAGAAGGGTATCAAGACAAAATTATCCATAATTTCAGTTATATGAGGTGAAAATTCTTTTAACTCTGGAAAATGATGTAGAATTGGATACTGAATGAGATGGTGTATAGTTTTTGCGGATTCGTTTCTATAGGCATTACCCACCTAAAACCTTAAAGGGCCAAAACTCAGACATGTCACATGCGATTTTTGTAATAATCAAACTAGACCTAAATCTTATATAATTAAATATTTTCAGCAAGTTTAGTGAATATCCGACAAAAACTGTGTGTGTTAGGGTGCAAAAATGACTGAAACAGTCATTTTTTATTAATAAAAAGGCAATAACTCAATTATACTTTATGCGATTTTAGTGGTAATCGAACTAAACCTTGATTTCATATCAATGAACATTTTCAGCAAGTTTGGTGAAGATCCAATAAAACGTATTTGTGTTAGAGAGCAAAAATTGCTGAAAACAGTCATTTTTTAATACATAAAGGGCAAAAACTCGGATATGCCACATGCGATTTTAGTAATAATCAAACTATACCTAAATTTTATATGAATAAATATTTTCAGCATGTTTGGTGAATACTCGATAAAAGCTGTTTGTTTTAGAGTGCAAAAATGACTGAAAAAGTCATTTTTTATTAATTAACAGGCAATAACTCAAAAATACCTTATGCGATTTTAGTAGTAATCGAACTAAACCTTGATTTTATATCAATGAACATTTTCAGCAAGTTTGTGAAAGATCGGATAAAAATTAGTTGAGTTAGAGAGCGGACAAAAAAGTGTGATACTAATCCGTGTGGAAATGTTTATGTCAGACGTTCTATTTTCGGTTTGTTATGATTTTAAATCGCCCTTTTTGGTGATTTAGGTCCGTCTTCATCATTTCATAGATCAGTTTGGCCCATAAGAATGTTCAAACATTATTATTAACCGTTATCGTATTTCAGGCATTGAGAAAAGGTCTGAAAACACAATGGGACTTTAAGGTTGTATGACTTAATAGATATCGATAAGAGTGTCAAACAGTTTGGGTCCTGATCAGACGCAGCGTCACGCGGCGTCTGATCTAGAACCAAACTGTTTAGAAACGCGTTTTATGGTGTTATTGAGAGTGAAAGAGTGCAGGTATAATCTGTTTCCAAAAGTAAACTCAAACGCAAAAGAACTGTGCATACCTCAATCCTTTATATCGCACGAATAAGACTTCGTATCTGCTTTAAATGTTGCACAGTGCATTGGCTTGCTATCAGTAAATGTAATGAAATGAAAATAACGTTGACTTTTGTGAGAAAAATGTGCACGTAGAGCGCGTGTAGTACATGCGAATCGTCCAAAACATATTGTGATCCATAAAAATTTGTTCCATTGGCGATAAAAACCCACAATAACATGTGCATTGTTAAAACGGAACTTCTCCAGCGTATATCAAAACAATTAACGTTTAGTTCTAAAAAGTGACGTTGACGTCACTGGAAAAAGCTGATTGTTCAGCCACTATACCCTAATTTCTTCATCTGTACATGGCTAACAAATAAAAATGAAAACATTCTAGCCTAATGGCTACATTAGCTACTGTTGTAGAGCATAAGAAGTAGAAAATGTAATCCGCGCTCTAGACGTTGACGTCAATAGCCGTTACGTTATGTCACTGTAATTGCACTCATATATTTAACTATTGATAGTAGATATAGTGAAGATACTAGCGGGTATTTAAAGAATAATTGTAACGCAAAAGGCGTCTTTTCCATTCGTTCATTTTAGTAATATCCTGGTTTAGCAATTCTGCTACTTTTTAATTTTGACCCCCTACCTTGATTGCATTGGTATTAAATGAACAGTATCGTGTAGAATTGATTGTAAACGCAACCATCATCAAGGGGAAAGATTGCTGGAACTTTTGATACCGGATAATTCATATTTTATCAATCAAATATGCCGTAAATGGCGTGAAATACTCATGCACAGTTTCTTTTGCGTTTCAGTATAGAAATAGGCTGTGGAGGGAAGAGTTAATTGAACACAGGTTCCAAAATCAGGGCTGCCATTTCTCCGGATTTTTCCTAAATCTTCGGATTTTTTCTAGTACATGGTAGCTTAAAGCAGATTAAACGTAAAGCTTTAAGTAGACACGTGTCAACAAAAATAGAGACAGGCGATGGGGTAAAGGTACGATTCATAAAAGCGCACTTGAAAAATGTAAATTTGGAAATCTTAGGATTTTTTTTGTCAACTTAATTGGCAGCTCTGCAAAATTAGAATCAAGTAAATGGTTAGTAGAGCTATTGCCTGCATATATAATTTGTATAAACGTCTTTGGGAGCTCTCTTGTTTACTTTCAGCCTGCTTTCAGGTGACAAAACTAATTTTGATAGACAAAGACAATATTTTGTATATAAACATGTACACGTGTATTTAGAACAGTGGATTTGTTATATTTGGTTGCCATGGTTACTTCACAATAAATGTATCTATTTTATCTCTTCAGGTATCAAGTTTTCAGAGAATTGCTGAAACTGTTCAGTTTTGTCTGCAGTTGCTGCATGTTTATGCGAAGCATATTGATGACCTTGACCGTTGCCATGGTAACAAGTTGTGCACTTTGGCACTATCTCTATGTCTAAAGAGTCTACACGTTAATCTTGACTTCAGCTCATTGGCAGAGATGGTACTGACTATCTGTAAACAGGACTCCAAGGTGAGTTAACCCATTACCCCATCAGGGCTGCCATAAATTGAAAAAAAATCCTAAGATTTCAAAATGTTCAATTTTTCAAGCGCGATCTTCCGAATTATACCTTTTACCCATTTGTCTGTTTTTAGTTTTGAAGACACGTGATGCTTAAAGCAGGTTGAAAGTAAAGCAGAATTCTCCTTAATGCGCATTCTGCTTTACTTTCAGCCTACTTTAAGCTTCCATGTACTAGAAAAAAATCCGAATATTTAGGAAAAATCCGGAGAAATTGGCAGCCCTGCATAATAACGCCTTTTACGCCTTTGAGTAATTCCTCTACTGGAGAAAATACAGTCAAACCTGTGAACAACAGCCACCTGTGGGAACTTGCAAAACTGGCTGTTGTTCACAGCACGAATGAAAAACGACGTCGTTATGTTATTCATTCGTGTTCACAGGTGGCTGTTGTTAGCAGGTTTGCAAGATGGCCAAGTTTTAACCAAAGATTTTATATGAAAAGGGGATTTTAATTTATACAAGTACACTTTTCTGATCAACTTAATAAGTTAATATGTGTTTTATGAGTTTATTTAACAATTAATTAACCACTTTAGTGTTCGTATTAGAGAGGTTTTACTGTATATGCTGGTGAAGGGTTAAATACATAAACAATCTATAAGAGGTTATTCTAACTAGTAGTTACAGCATAGGGTTTGGCTGATACTTAAGTTTCTATTAAACTCTGACTACTCATTAAACTCAACTCAATAATAAACCATTAACCAATCCCCCCACAGATACGCCTTTTAACACCTTTAATTTATTCCTCCACTGAAGACAATAGTTCCACTTTAGTATGCACAACACATAATAGTTTCTTTATCCTAAGAGATGGTAGCTTAAAGCCAAAGCAGGTTGAAAGTAAAGCAGAATGCTTTAAGTGGTAACATTTTCAAAACTAAAAACAGGCTATGGGTTAACAGGTTAAGGGTTACCCTCTTGACTGAATTTTGTTACACCATCACTCGGTGTCATCAACGTTGCATCGTGTGTAATTTTCAGCTGCAAAATGTGTCATCTACAACAAAATGTTGATTTAAAGCCATTATTAGAACATATCATCAGAATGTCAAACAGTTTGGATCCAGATGTGATCCAAACTGTTGGCAATAGTTATTACAAATTCACCTGCTGGGTGCACAAGGTTGAAGTTTTGAAATTCTGATGAACACTTGCAGTGACATGCCTGGTATGCCGCCCCTTATATCGCGCCCCTTACCGCGCCCCTTATACCTTACCCGCCCCTTATACCTTACCGCACCCCTTATACCGCCCCTTATACCGCGTAGGTTTAATTTCCAGATCTCCAGAAAACTCGTCATCTGAGTGTCAAATAGTTTGGATCCAGATGAGTTGCCGCGTTCCTCGGCAACTCATCTGGATCCAAACTATTTGCAAAATGTATTTATGAATTTCACCAGTAACGTGTTAGATGTTGATTAAGTGATTCTATGCTACGACATGGCAGCTCTTACGTGTGACGTATGTCTCCAATTAATATTGTTTTAGAATATGTAAAATTTAAAATCTTTATTTTGCAAAAAGTATTTCAGATACCCAAAATTAAAATACATGCATAAGACGTTTTCTAAAATAATAATAATGATAATAAAAAAAATAATAAAACACATCCTCCATAATAACTTAACTCAGGTTTCTCATCTTTTATCTGTTTCTTATAGAAATGCAGGGCTGCCATTTCTCCGGATTTTTCCTAAATCTTCGGAATTTTTGTCTAAAACATGGTAGCTTAAAGCAGGCTGAAAGTAAAGCAGAATGCGCCTGAAGGCGCATTCTGCTTTACTTCCAGCCTGCTTTAAATGGCCACGTGTCAACAAAACTAGAAACAGGCTATGGGGTAATGGTACGATTCGTAAATTCGCACTTGAAAAAATGCAAATTTGGAAATCTTAGGATTTTTCATGTCAACTTATGGCAGACCTGGAAATGCCTTTAACCTTTTCCAATATGGTGATGCATAAAACATTGCCTGTATCCTGAAATATGGCTACTGTAGTGCAACAACTTAAAAGGATGAAATTTAAGCAGAAGCCTACCGAAAGAGCTGAAAAAACGCTAGGAACACAGAGTTTTGTCGAGTATGTTCAACATGTCAGTGTTAAGTGAATTTGAATCTATTTTGATCTTGGTCAGATTTGTTTTTATGGTGTCTGATCTGGAGCCAAATATCTTTCCACTCAGATTAAAACTGGTATGCAGAATCGTCAAAAAGTTGTCATTTTCTATTATTAATTGCAATGCGTTTGCGTTTTGTTTGCGTTTAAACTGAAGAGTAAACGTTTTCTTCACTGTATTCCAGACCAGGTAGCTAACTTGCAATTGATGGCCGACGGTTTTGTTACTGAACTCATTGTGAGCTATCGTAATTGTGCTCAATTGTCCGGTGTTTGCGTGAACCATCAGACCTGCCATGAGTTCAGTAAGGAAATTGATGGCCGTCGATTGCGAATTGGCTACCGGTCTGAAATACAGTGGAGAAAACGTAATTATTCCGTTCAAACGCAAACGCATTGCAATGAAATATAGAAAATGACAAGTTTTCGACAATTCAGAGTACCAGTTTTTATTCTGAGTGGCAAACAGTTTGGAGCCTGATCAGACGCCGGGTTACCCGAAGTCTGATCTGGCTCCAAACTGTTTGCAATGAAAATAATAGTTTAAGCGTAAACGTTTTCTCTACTGTACTCTGCACGCTGCACACGGGGCACAAGCTGCTAACCTAAACAGCAAACAGTGGTAACTGAACGCGCTACAGCTTCCTCCAGTGGTGGTCATCAACAAACCTTTATTGCCGCACCAGGGCTATCAAAGCCTTCTTGATTTGAAATCTTTCTGGTTTTTCTTCTGTACTTTGTAAAAATATTTCCCATGAAATGAGAAATTGATAAAAATGACTAGTGACTGGATTTGGCACAATTATCACAGTATTAATGGAAATTGAGTTTTTGTGTCGTGTGCTGATGATCCTTTAAGGCTTCACAACAATGTTTTGTGTCTTTTTCCCATTATTCATAATTTTTTAAAAACAAACTTCAAGCAAAAAATACCGTTTTTATTTTTTAAAATACAGTATAACCTCTCTATCACGGTCACAACATTAGGTTTATTATTAGGTAATTAAGGCAGGTGACTGCTTAAAGCTCTGTGACAGTAAGACAGAAAGCTCCTAAAAGAGCTTTCTGTTTTACTGTTACTTTGCTTTAAGCTATCACCTGTCTTTTAAACAATCAGTTAGCCTTTGATTTAGTGACAGTCATAGAAAGGTTTTACTGTATTAGCAAACCCCTGATTTCATGTGGACAAGTACAGTCGAAACTCGATACTTAGAACATCACTAAGCTCCTCACCGCTGTGAGTTCGAATCCCAGTAGGGTCGTTCGGATTTTTCATGTGGGGAAGCCTTCCAGCTTGCTTGCGGAAGGTCGGTGGTCTACCCAGTTGCCGATTTGTGCCAGAAACAGTGCATAAAGGACTTCTGGGGTCTTCCTCCACATATCATTAGCTGGACGTCACGATATGACTGAAATACTGTTGAAAGCGATGTAAAATCAAAACAAATCAAAATTAGAACTTGTTTAAATCAATCGTACCAGCGTTTCATAAGTTGAATTTTAATCATTCAATCTTGCTTCGGTCAGTATTTCAAAGTTAAATGTGGCTAGGCCACGTTTTAATTTTGAAATATGGTATGTGCGAACTAACGTGAGTTTGAATTATGGAGTATTTTAAATACTACTCTCAATATTGCAATAGCCAGTTACTCCTTAGATAGGCATTTACTTTATTCTTCCACTGAAAGAAAACAAATCAACTTTAAATAACCATTAGTATGTACAATATGAACTATATTCTTTGTCCTGGCAGATGGTAGCTTAAAGCAGACTGAAAGTAAAGTAGAACATGCTTTAAGTGGTCACTTGCGTGTCTTCAAAGCTATAGGTTTTGGCTTTGAAACAGGCTATGGAGTAATGGGTTGCATGCTATGGAGTAATGGGTTAACTCTTTACCCCATAGCCTGTTTCTAGTTTTGAAAATATGTGACTACTTAAATCAGGTTGAAAGTAAAGCAGAATGTGCCTTAAGGCACATTCTGCTTTACTTTCAGCCTGCTTTAAGCTAGTATCTGCTAAAATATAGAAACTATTTCTTATAATACCTATTCATGACTGTAGAAATTGGAACTATTTTCTTAAGTGGATGAATAGATTAAATGTGCTAAAAGGCGTTTCTATTGGGGAAAGGGTTAAGCAACCACTTGTTGAAATAATGTTGAAATCTCTAAAGGCGTAAACACGTTTATTTGGAAAGAATAACACATTCTCCACTGTAGCGGAAATCTTGATTATCTTCTAAAACGCATCTGTATCAACAGAGACTGCTTTCAGGAAAATGCAAATCCATTACCCCATAAATACACGTTTTTACGCCTTAAATTTCTCCACAGAAGAAAATAGTTCCAATTTATGCTGTCACAAATAAAAATCATAAGAAATATTTTCTATATTCTAGAAAAAATGTTGCATTCTGCTCTAATTCAAGCCTGCTTTAAGCTAGTATTTGCTGGGATATAGAAAACATTTCTTACGATTCATATTCATGACTGTATCAATTGGAACTATTTTCGTCACTGGATGAATACCGGTGGACGTAGTCGAGGAGTAAAGCGCCCGATTACGATGTAAGGGGTCATGAGTTCGATCCCCCGCCTGACGAAGTCTTTCGAATGAGTCTTTTTTATAAGCCGATGTCCGATGTGTCAGTGCTTTACACTGGGTATCTAAAAGAACCAGAAAATTATTTTGCTTAATAAGAGTAGGGCACCCCGCCTGTTTTAAAAAAAAGAAACAGGCTATGGGGTAAAGGGTTAAACCTATAATCCATATCCTATATCTAGTTATGAGGGCAGGTATCCACTTAAAGCAGGTTGAAAATAAAGCTATAGTCTCAACCTGCTTTAAGGTACCATCTGCTAAAATATTTTATAAATATTAAAGGGCAGTTTGCGTGACATTCAAATTGTCAACCCGAGACACAAAATGTCACACCGAGGCGAAGCCGAGTGTGCCATTCTTGTTTTCGAGGGTTGGCAATTTGAATGTCGCGCAATCTGCCGTCTAATATTTATTTTATTGCACCGAGCTTATCAACCCTGTCTGTGGAATCGTCTCGTTGGTATTTTATAAAAATATGTTGTGAATACCAATTTAGAGCCGCCATGCGCGAAACGACGTCACATTGTTTATACCAACTCAACTCAAGAATAGAGAAAATAATATCATATAGAGTGTCGTCACAAAAATAATATCATATAGAGTGACAGTATATTTTTTTGATGCACGTAGATGTTAAAGACATGCAAAATATTTAATTTTGGTCTATGGGAAATTAACATTGTACTCAAAGCGAGGTGTAATAAAGAAAATATATCTCACAATTCATATTCATGACCGTGTATAAATTGGAACTATTTTCTTCAATGTGTGAATAAATCAAGTGCGTAAATAAGCATATATAATAATGGAGTAAAGGGTACACACATCATTTTTTGTAACTCAGATATTGTCTTGTTGTGTTTCAGATTCTCGTCCACCCTGTTAGTGTTGCTGTTCTGGCCCAGTTACTCCAGGAGGTCTACCCGGCTGACAGAGGAACACTGCTCAATATTTGTAAGACCATCTACTAGAAGATCTTACATGACCGGGCTGCCATAAGTTGACATGAAAAATCCTAAGATTTCCAAATCTGCATTTTTCAAGTGCGATTTTACGAATCGTATCTTTACCTCATAGCCTGTGTCTAGTTTTGTTGACATGCGACTACTTAAAGCAGGCTGTAAGTAAAGCAGAATGCGCATAAAGGCGCATTCTGCTTTACTTTCAGCCTGCTTTAAGCTTATACAAACTGAAAAAAAATCCGAAGATTTAGGAAATATCCGGAGAAATGGCAGCCCTGACATGAGTGTTCATTATTATCATTTTTAATAAACTCGTTGACTAAAATAATATGACACGAGCCTTGGCGACGGTCATATTAATTTTAGTCAACGAGTTCATTAAAAATGATATGTGATGAGCACGAATTTGAGATTCTATTTATCACATAATACTTTTAAACACTTATTAAATCAATCAAATCCGCAGTTTGTAGTCTTTCTGCTATATAAAATTTCCGCTTTTTGAATGCAATTCCAAAGAGATGTCACAAGACAGGATTAGATAGAGAAATCAGAACTTAAATGTATTTTAAAGTTTTGAGTTACGACCGTTTTTGTCGTACGAAGTTTTATGAAACGGGCACCAGAACGCCAAATAAGACTTTGTTCTCTTCTTTCAGTAAGAATTATTCTGAAGTCGTCTCATGTGAAGACATTGTCACCAGTGACGGTGGGCTTTGTTGCCATGGCAACCATCAATGTGACAACGAATATTGACCAATCAAACAAGACTACAGTTGTCCTAGCTGCGGATGTGATTTCTCTGATGGAAAGTCATATTGTACATGAGGAGTACCAGGTATTCAGGACAACCATATATTGCTCTTTAAAATTCTAACATTTTCGAATTTTCAAGCCCTATTTTAGGAATCGCAGGCCTGCCATAATTTGATAATGAAAAATGCTAAGACTTCCAAATGTTCCATTTTTTCAAGTGCGAGTTTATGGATTATACCTTTAATCCTTTACCCCATAGTCGGTTCAAATGGGAAGAGAAATATGAAATTAATTCAGAGTTAAAAAACCCAATCTATGACTTCAATTTCTTGAATAGCAGAACGTTTTTGTTAGTATAAAACCAGAATGACATTTCCACACAAAACTAAAATGACATTTCGACACTGTAGTCCTTGTCTGTTTTAACCCTTTGAACCCTAGTCACGCATATATGCGTCATTTGCAAACAGTGTACCTGTGATGAGTACACTTGTCCTATGCAAACAGTGTAGACCCTGATCAGAGGGCTCCGAAAGTAGCCCTCTGATCAGGGTCTACACTGTTTGTCATTTTGATATATATTGTAAAAATCAACCCTAAAAAGTCAAACATGGACTAGACTAAATTGAAAACTAGAATTGTCCATTTGAGGTTTCAGGGAGGAAAGGGTTAACCCATTACCCCGTAACCTGTTTCTAGATTTAACTATTTTAAATTTCAACCCATTTTAACTCTTTCCTCCGGGGGCCTCCGTGGCCTAGTGGTATAGTCACTGTGACTTACATCACTAACCTCCTCACCGCTGTGAGTTCGAATCCCAGTAGGGTCGTTCTGATTTTTCATGTAGGAAGCCTTCCAGCTGGCTTGCGGAAGAAGGTCGGTGGTTCTACACAGTTGCCGATGTGTGCCTGTGCATAAAGGACTTCTGTGGGTCTTCCTCCCCCTATAATTAGCTGGACGTCGCGATATGACTGAACTACTGTTGAAAGCGACGTAAAATCAAAACAAATCAAACATTTACTAGAATATAGAAATCATTTATTACGATACATATTCATGACTTTATAAATTGGAACTATTTTTTTCTACATTGGATGAATACATTACATGATTAGGCATATCTATGGAGTTACTACACGTCAATAGGAGTGCCTTCAGTGGTTATTGGCACAACTAAGGTTATATTCCACAGGTACTTGACACATACATCTAGATCTATTAGCAGAATTTTTTTAAATTATTTTTTGGTAATAGATCTAGACGTATGTGTCAAGTACCTGTGTTATATTCGGCACGAGGACTTTGACCCTTTACATGATAGCCTATATATAGTATTGAAAGTAAAGCAGAATGCGCCTTAAGGCGCATTCTGCTTTACTTTCATCCTGCTTTAAGCTTCCATGTGCTAGAATATAGAAAATATTCTCCATAATATATATTCATGACTGATTAAATTGGAACTATTTTCTTCAGCGGAGGAATAAATAAAATGCGATAAAAGTCGCTCCTATTGGCGAATGGGTTAATAGCCCAAACACCAATAAATCCTTATGAGAACCAATGACCACTTAAGGCACGACATTGCCATGTAGTCACTTGTATATTGTACACGTAGCAGAAATTGAGACATCACGACATTGCCATGTAGTCACTTGTATATTGTACACGTAGCAGAAATGGAGATATCACGACATTGCCATGTAGTCACTTGTATATTGTACACGTAGCAGAAATGGAGATATCACGACATTGCCATGTAGTCACTTGTATATTCTACACCTAGCAGAAATGGAGACATCACGACATTGCCATGTAGTCACTTGTATATTGTACACGTAGCAGAAATGGAGATATCACGACATTGCCATGTAGTCACTTGTATATTGTACACGTAGCAGAAATGGAGATATCACGACATTGCCATGTAGTCACTTGTATATTGTACACGTAGCAGAAATGGAGATATCACGACATTGCCATGTAGTCACTTGTATATTGTACACGTAGCAGAAATGGAGACATCACGACATTGCCATGTAGTCACTTGTATATTGTACACGTAGCAGAAATGGAGACATCACGACATTGCCATGTAGTCACTTGTATATTCTACACGTAGCAGAAATGGAGACATCACGACATTGCCATGTAGTCACTTGTATATTCTACACGTAGCAGAAATGGAGATATCACGACATTGCCATGTAGTCACTTGTATATTGTACACGTAGCAGAAATGGAGATATCACGACATTGCCATGTAGTCACTTGTATATTGTACACCTAGCAGAAATGGAGATATCACGACATTGCCATGTAGTCACTTGTATATTGTACACGTACCAGAAATGGAGACATCACGACATTGCCATGTAGTCACTTGTATATTCTACACGTAGCAGAAATGGAGATATCACGACATTGCCATGTAGTCACTTGTATATTGTACACGTAGCAGAAATGGAGATATCACGACATTGCCATGTAGTCACTTGTATATTGTACACCTAGCAGAAATGGAGATATCACGACATTGCCATGTAGTCACTTGTATATTGTACACGTACCAGAAATGGAGACATCACGACATTGCCATGTAGTCACTTGTATATTCTACACGTAGCAGAAATGGAGATATCACGACATTGCCATGTAGTCACTTGTATATTCTACACGTAGCAGAAATGGAGATATCACGACATTGCCGTGCAGTCACTTGTATATTGTACACGTAGCAGAAATTGAGACATCACGACATTGCCATGTAGTCACTTGTATATTGTACACGTAGCAGAAATGGAGATATCACGACATTGCCGTGCAGTCACTTGTATATTGTACACGTAGCAGAAATGGAGACATCACGACATTGCCGTGCAGTGACTTGTATATTGTACACGTAGCAGAAATGGAGACATAGGAAGTGCACTTTTTAAAAGTCAAACACACTCACTAAGATCTACATGAGTTGATATCGAATGTGTTTTTCTGTAGAATATATCGTGTAAAGAATTGTAAAGTTAAAAACATCGATCTCAACAAAATAACGCACTTAAGGATCAGGGCTGCCTTAAGTTGACATGAAAAATCCTAAGATTTCCAAATTTGCATTTTTCAAGTGCGATTTTACGAATCGTACCTTTACCCTAAAGCCAGTTTCTAGTTTTGTTGACACGTGTCTGCTTAAAGCAAGCTGGAAGTAAAGCAGAATGCTTTAAGCTACCATGTACTAGAAAAAAATCCAAAGATTTAGAAAAAATCCGGAGAAATGGCAGCCCTGAAGGATTTCCCGTAGTTCTCTCTTTTTCTATTGTCTCTTTAGATACATCCTTATCTTTTTACTGTACCTTAGATTCTAAGATGGCTAGATTTGTAGGAGCCTCCGATCAGGGTCTGCACTGTTTGTCATTTTGCAAAACATGTATAGAAAGTAAATTTTGTCATAAATTGACTGTAGAGCTCGCGTTACGCCGAACAGCCATAGCCGCATTACTGAAACTGTGTACACTTGAACGCAACAAAATTAGTTCCATTGCGCATGTAAACTTTCTTACGTCATCAATTTGACAGTTTTGCGTGAAAATGGCGATTTGACGTCATTTTGAAATGACGTCAATTTTAAATTAGGATAAATAGATTGAATAGTTTTGTCATAAAGAAATGCAGACAAATGCTGTTTATAAGGTATTTTAAATTCTCTTGAAATTTGTCTCATTCATAAAGAACAATTCCAGTCGATAAGCATGGTTTCCGCTAATAGGAAGACATATCGGTTAGGTACCATATTTGAAAAATCCGTAAAATGTTCAAAAGATTAATTCGTGGAGAAAAGATCCATAAGCCCCACCTCCTTTGCGAAAAATATCCACAAGTCCCAGCCCCTGGAGCAATTGCATCTATACGAATTAAACATCATTTTAAGTGGTATTGAATGGGGTGTATGTAAATATCTCATTTTGTCGTCTGCAATAATTGTCATCTGTAACAATTGACCACAATTAGAATTTTCTAAAATTTATTTCAAAATAAGGACCAGAGTGTCAGAAATGAGTTATTTCCTGTCATCTGCGACCCGTTTTATGAAACGTCGTACGACAAAAAGGTCGTAAGTCACGGATTTAAAAACTACATGTATCAATAATTATTTTTTCTCCATCTAATTCTGTCTTGTGACATCTCTTTGGGATCGTCTTGAAAAGACGATTCCAAAGAGATGTCACAAGACAGGATTTGGTGGAGAAATCAGAAGTTAACTATTTAAAAGTTTTTACTTACGATCGTTTTTGTCGTACAACCTTTCATAAATCGGGCCCCTGGAGCCAAACTGTTTTTTTAAAGGCATTCATGATTTTGCCACTAGTGTGCAAAGAGTTTACCCTTATCTGCTGAAATATTCTCCTCTTAGATATTGTTGTCTGCAAATTTTGTAAATTTTAGATTTATACATTTTCAGAGTGAACAAATCTAAGGACGTGTATCAAACCGTTTTGATCCAGATCAGACGCCGCGTTACGCGGCGTCTGATCTTGATCAAAACTGTTTGAAAATACCAATCAAGTCGGAAACAGCAGGATAAGGGTTAAGGAAATGAATTAATCGGAATGTGTTTCTTGGTATTACATGGGAACTATTTGTTCTCTCATTGTACTTTAATGAAGAAATATTGGTTTCACCAATGCTGATACAAAAAAGTGACAACATCGACTGTTATGTTTCTCTTATTATGCTGATTTTTCAAGTGGCCAATGCTTGCTGGCAGGCAGGCTGTTATGCGGCAGTGGGTGCGCTGTTCTGAATGGTAACTTTTTCTTTCGACTGTTAGGGAATTGTCCTAAATATACGAGGGCCATTTTTAAGTACTGGCAACTGATCAATAACTTCAATATACTAAGTGCAAAATACATGTGTGATATATCATTTTAAAAAACAATTCCTTGCCGACACGATGGTATAACGCACGATAAGCTCACATAAGTCGATACGTCACAACAGGAACCTAAATGACCTCGACTTCAGTCATGAAATAGATCCAAAGATTTGTTTTCCCATTAGTCTATAGATACACTTTTTTACGAATTTAACTTTTTTCCTCAACTGAAAAAAGTAGTTCCACTCTGTAGAGTTATGACTATGTAGTATGTATCATAAAAATAGTTCCTATATAGTAGCAGATGAAAGCTGAACGCAGGCTGAAATTAAAGGAGAATGCAAATTCTGCTTTACTTCTAACCTACTTTAAGCAGTCACATGTCTTCAAAACTAGAAATATGGTACATGTATGAAGTAATGGATTAATATAGGACATATTGTAATATTGTAGGGAGCTTCTAGATAGTAGTTTAATGTTTTAGTTTTACCCTATATTAACCCTTTACCTGATAGCCTATTTCTAGTACTTAAGATAAGTGACTGCTTAAAGCAGGTTGAAAGTAAAGCAGAATGCGCCTTAGGGCGCATTCTGCTTTACTTTCAGCCTGCTTTAAGCTATCATGTGCTATAATATAGAACATATTCCCTATAATACATATTCATTACTGATTAAATTGGAACTATTTTCTTCAGCGGATGAATAAATCATATTCGCTAAAAGTCGCTTCTATTGGAGAAAGGGTTAAGGTGCCAACAGTAGTAAACATGAAGACATATGACTACTTACTAGAGGACAAAACGTAATGCTTAATTTCATAACTTACTTTTTCTGCAGAATATTGGATCTGTAGGCTAATTTACAGTTTTAGCTCGCCTATTCGGAGAATGGGGGGGCTTATGGAATCACCCCGGCGTCGGCGTCGGTGTCGGCGTCGGCGTCGGCGTCGGCGTCGGCGTCGGCGTTGGTTTTTCATGGTTAAAGTTTTGGGGTAAGTGTTGTTATGCACTAATACATCATGAAATATTTGCATTAGGAAGCTGATATTTGGATTGGAGATGCCCTGTGGGTTGAACATTGCTGTTGTGTAGTTAAAATTAAAAAAAAAGTTTAAATTTAGTCAAAATTTCACCTTTTGTGGACTTAGGTTTTTCGGCTGATTTCTCATGGTTAAAGTTTTGGGGTAAGTGTTGTTATGCACTAATACTACATGAAATATTTGTATTAGGAAGCTGATATTTGGAATGGAGGTGCCCTGTGGGTTGAACATTGATGTTGTGTAGTTAAAATTAAAAAAAAAGTTTAAATTTAGTCAAAATTTCACCTTTTGTGGACTTAGGTTTTTCGGCTGATTTCTCATGGTTAAAGTTTTGGGGTAAGTGTTGTTATGCACTAATACTACATGAAATATTTGTATTAGAAAGCTGATATTTTGATTGGAGGTGCCCTGTGGGTTGAACATTGATGTTGCGTAGTTTAAATTTAAAAAAACGTTTAAATTTAGTCAAAATTTCACCTTTTGTGGACTTAGGTTTTTCGGCTGATTTCTCATGGTTAAAGTTTTGGGGTAAGTGTTGTGATGCTCTAATACTACTTGAAATAATTGTATTAAGAAGCTAATATTGGGAATCAAGTTGCCCTGTGGGTTGAACATTGATGTTACGTAGTTAAAATTTTAAAAAAGTTTAAATTTAGTCAAAATTTCACCTGTTGAGGACTTAGGTTTTTCGGCTGATTTCTCATGGTTAAAGTTTTGGGGTAAGAGTTGTAATGCACTAATACTACATGAAATATTTGTATTAGGAAGCTGATATTTGGAATGGAGGTGCCCTTGGGTTGAACATTGAAGTTGCGTAGTTATTTTTTTTTAAAAAGTTTAAATTTAGTCAAAATTACACCTTTTGTGGACTTATAGTTTTGGGACTGAAATTTCAAAGTTAGTTAAGGAGTAAGTGTTGGAATGCACTTATACTACATGACATATTTGCATTAGGAAGTTGATATTTTGAATGGAGGTTCCCTGTGGCTTGAATATCAATGTACTGATACACTTTTCTTTTGATAGTTACCTATTTAAGAAAGGTTTAATTAGGCGAGCTTTGCTGTTCTCCGACAGCTCTTGTTCTCAATGACCCTTGGGCACAAACGACAATTTATGCACTTAAAACATTAACTACATGCTGTAGCACGCAAGCAGCAGATATATGCCACAGTGATTACATTTGCAAACATTTTGGATCCAGATGAGATGCCGCGTAACGCGGCATCTCATCAAGATCCAAACTGCTTGACACTCTAACCCTGTTTTGGAAAGAAATCTAGAAAAATGTGTTTTTAGAACAATACCAGACGACAATTGTTGCAGACGAAATAAATTACCCAGCATGCACAGTGTTAAAGAGAGTCTGATGATTTCCGCTAGCACTAGCAATTAAATCAGCAGTGATGAAGTAGGTGAAAACCGTCTGACAATGCACCAATTAAAATAGCTCATCTCGGCAAATTCCTGATGATTTGAACGTGAGAAGACCATATTGTCACCGTACAACTCTTAACTCTTTGCATGCTGGGTAATTTTTTTCATCTGCAACATTTGTCGTCTGCTATCAAAAAATAGAAATTTCTCAATTTCTTTTCAAAACATGGTCAGAGTGTCAAACAGTTTGCAAGGGCAATCCCTGTGGGGCACAGAGCTCCAGATAAGGAGAGTATTTCCAAATTAAAATCTTTTTTTCTGCATAAAACCGTATGGTGTCACTACTCATTAGAATCGTCTCTTCGAGACGATTCTAATGAGTAGTAACACCATAGGGTTTGGTGCTGAAATAAGTGAGAAAATGCTGAAATTGTTCAGTGTACTCCCTCTTATCTGGAGCCCTGGGGGCATATCCGCCGCTAGCATGCAAGGAGTTAATTATTTACATTGGCCAGAACTTCAGATAAGGGGAGTTTTTCTCAAAAAATTAAATCTTTGTTTCTGCATTAAACCCTATGGTGCCGTAGTGACACCATAGGATTTGGTGCTGAAATGAGTGAGAAAATGTAGTATTTGTTTACTGGAGCCCTGCTCTTAATGCATTGGTTTTAAACAAATTAGCTCATTCGCCCACTGACACTTAAAATGGACAATACCACTTTCTAATTCAAAGTCAAGTCCATTTTAAACTTTGAAGGGTACTTTTCATAATGTATTACAAACGTACTAAGAGTGTAGACCCTGATCAGAGGGCTCGTAATTCGAAGCCCTCTGATCAGGGTCTAACTGTGTTTAATCTGAACATGTTGCTAATGATGAGTAAACTCGTTGTTAGGATTCATTGGATTAACCCATTACCCCATAAATACACAGTCATGTTTACTAATGGTGAGTAAACTCGTTGTAAGGATTCATTGGATTAACCCATTACCCCATAAATACACAGTCATGTTTACTAATGATGAGTAAACTCGTTGTAAGGATTCTTTGGATTAACCCATTACCTCATAAATACACAGTCATGTTTACTAATGGTGAGTAAACTCGTTGTAAGGATTCATTGGATTAACCCATTACCCCATAAATACACAGTCATGTTTACTAATGATGAGTAAACTCGTTGTAAGGATTCTTTGGATTAACCCATTACCTCATAAATACACAGTCATGTTTACTAATGGTGAGTAAACTCGTTGTAAGGATTCATTGGATTAACCCATTACCCCATAAATACACAGTCATGTTTACTAATGGTGAGTAAACTCGTAAGGATTCATTGGATTAACCCATTACCCCATAAATACACAGTCATGTTTACTAATGGTGAGTAAACTCGTTGTAAGGATTCATTGGATTAACCCATTACCCCATAAATACACAGTCATGTTTACTAATGGTGAGTAAACTCGTTGTAAGGATTCATTGGATTAACCCATTACCCCATAAATACACAGTCATGTTTACTAATGGTGAGTAAACTCGTTGTAAGGATTCATTGGATTAACCCATTACCCCATAAATACACAGTCATGTTTACTAATGATGAGTAAACTCGTTGTAAGGATTCTTTGGATTAACCCATTACCTCATAAATACACAGTCATGTTTACTAATGGTGAGTAAACTCGTTGTAAGGATTCATTGGATTAACCCATTACCCCATAAATACACAGTCATGTTTACTAATGATGAGTAAACTCGTTGTAAGGATTCTTTGGATTAACCCATTACCCCATAAATACACAGTCATGTTTACTAATGGTGAGTAAACTCGTTGTAAGGATTCATTGGATTAACCCATTACCCCATAAATACACAGTCATGTTTACTAATGGTGAGTAAACTCGTAAGGATTCATTGGATTAACCCATTACCCCATAAATACACAGTCATGTTTACTAATGGTGAGTAAACTCGTTGTAAGGATTCATTGGATTAACCCATTACCCCATAAATACACAGTCATGTTTACTAATGGTGAGTAAACTCGTTGTAAGGATTCATTGGATTAACCCATTACCCCATAAATACACAGTCATGTTTACTAATGGTGAGTAAACTCGTTGTAAGGATTCATTGGATTAACCCATTACCCCATAAATACACAGTCATGTTTACTAATGATGAGTAAACTCGTTGTAAGGATTCTTTGGATTAACCCATTACCTCATAAATACACAGTCATGTTTACTAATGGTGAGTAAACTCGTTGTAAGGATTCATTGGATTAACCCATTACCCCATAAATACACAGTCATGTTTACTAATGTTGAGTAAACTCGTTGTAAGGATTCTTTGGATTAACCCATTACCTCATAAATACACAGTCATGTTTACTAATGGTGAGTAAACTCGTTGTAAGGATTCATTGGATTAACCCATTACCCCATAAATACACAGTCATGTTTACTAATGGTGAGTAAACTCGTAAGGATTCATTGGATTAACCCATTACCCCATAAATACACAGTCATGTTTACTAATGGTGAGTAAACTCGTTGTAAGGATTCATTGGATTAACCCATTACCCCATAAATACACAGTCATGTTTACTAATGGTGAGTAAACTCGTTGTAAGGATTCATTGGATTAACCCATTACCCCATAAATACACAGTCATGTTTACTAATGGTGAGTAAACTCGTTGTAAGGATTCATTGGATTAACCCATTACCCCATCAATACACAGTCATGTTTACGCCTTTATTATATTCCTTCACTTAGCAAAATAGTTCCAATTTAAATTGTCAAGAATATGTGCCATAAAAAATAGTTTCTATATTCTAGCAGAATTTTGCTTAAAGCAGGCTGAAAGTATATTTTTAAAAGCAGAATGCGCCTTAAGGCTCATTGTGCTTTACTTTCAACCTGCTTCAATAAGTAGTTACTTGATTTCAAAACTAGAAACAGTCTGTTGGGTACTACTTACTTACTACTACTTAATCCTGATTTGATTTGTCATCTGCTGCGGGTGTCCCAGCATCTGGGGTAGGCAGCAGGCGGCTAGTTTGTCTGATACTTGATCTCCAAGCAGCTCTGTCGAGTGGGTTAACATCTAGGTTGCATGCATTAATGTCAGCTTTAACACAATCTGACCATGATTTTCTTGGTCTCCCACGCAGTCTTGGGCTCTGAATCTCCATGTTGGTGATGGACTTAATAGAGGATGTGGATCTAACGACATGTCCATACCATCTAAGGCGCCTAGAGCGTAAGGTAGCTGTCACCTCCTGTAACCCAAGCCTGGTACACAACAAATGGGTTGGAATGTCATCATGGGGCTTGGCGCCATAGATCCATCTGATCATTGCTCTGTCATTTCTGCGTAGCCGCTGTAAGTCTGGAGCTGTCGGGGCCCATGTTTCGCTACCATGGAGAAGAGCAGAGCGGACACAGGTGTCAAACACTTTCCCACGGTTTGTGAGGGAGATGTGTTTGGATGTCAATATTGGCAGGAGCTTCCTGAATTTACCCCAGGCAGTACAACATCTGGTTACTATGGCAAGAGAGCAACCACCAGCAGCACACAACATGTCACCAAGATAGCAGAAGCTGGCTTCAACATCAAGCAGGGTTCCATCTATATCTACTTGTGTGACTGGTCTGCCATCGATTGGACGTGCTTGTCCAAGACATCTAGGACACATGTAATTTGGGTTGGCAACAAGTCTCCCTTGGATTCCACTGCACTTCTTGTGCACCCATAGTAAGCACTGCGAGCACTTGATGGCATTAACTCCAACGCCGCTCCGACAGACTGCACAGGGGAAGGCACCAGTATCACGGAGGACATCAAGGCCGGGTCCCGTGATCATGAATTTCGTCTTCTTCAAGTTGACTCTCAGCCCTTTACTCTCCATACCCTCTTTCCATGTCTTCAGCTTTGTCACGCATTCTTCCAGAGAGTCAGCCATGATGGCAAGGTCGTCAGCATAAAGGAGTTCCCAAGGCACACCAGAGCGGAATTCTCGAGATAGCGCTTCCAGAACTAAGATGAAGAGGAGAGGACTCAAAACAGATCCCTGATGGACACCAACTCCTACACTGAACTTCTCGCTGTATTGCCCGTTCACTCGCACTTGGCTCCTTGCATTTGCATACATTCCCTGGATGATACGTATAGCCCACTCCTCCACACCCAGGATCCTCAGAGCCCACCAAAGGACTTTCCTTGGGACACGATCGAACGCTTTTTCTAGGTCGACGAAGGCAAGATACAGTTTCTTATTTGCTGCAATGTGCTTCTCCTGCAGCTGGCGAATGATGAAGATTGCATCAGTGGTGCCCTGGCCAGGCACAAAGCCAAACTGCATCTTGTCGATGCTAAACATCCTACGTATGGAGGTGTCTAGTACACGCTCAAGTAGCTTCATCACTTGGTCAGTCAGCTTTAGCCCCCGGGTAATGCGTTAAGAAATTTAGTAAATTCCCTCCTGGTACTTTAAATGGACAATTCCAGTTTCTAATTCAGAGTCAAGTCCATTTTAACTATGAATGATAGTTTTACTTATGTACAAAATGTATCACAGAATTACAAACAGGTGTCACTCCTGATCAGAGGGTTCCCATAGTACAGTACTGTAGCTCTCTAATCAGGGTCTACCTTTTTACATAGGACAAGTGTACTCATTGCAGGGCTGCCATTTCTCCGGATTTTTCCTAAATCTTCGGATTTTTTTCTAAAACATGGTAGTGCGCCTTAATGCTTTACTTCCAGCCTGCTTAAATGGCCATGTGTCAACAAAACTAGAAACAGGCTATAGGGTAATGGTACGATTCGTAGATTCGCACTCGAAAAATGCAAATTTGGAAATCTTAGGATTTTTCATGTCAACTTATGGCAGCCCTGTCATTGCAATCACAGGATCTGCACTTTTTGTCATTTTGAAATACATTGTAAAAATCAACCATATATGGTCAAACATGGACTAGACTTAATTAGAAATTGAAATCGTACTTTTGAAATTTCAGGCGTGTGTGAGTGAGTGAGTGAGAAATCTGTATCAGAATCACATTGTGCGTTCTCAAGCATTTGATTGGTCAGATTTGAGCCTAGGCTCAAATCTGACCAATCAAATGCTTCAGAAAGATTTCAGACTAAACTCAAACGCATTACATGTATAAGCATCGACCCAGGATTACATCGTCAAAGACATACACGTCCAATTAAATGCAAAAACCGTTCAAGGTGAAAACTAATTTCTGCGAGTGAACATTTGTAGAAATTGAATTGAAAGACGTGAAACATGCTTCTTGATATGATGTTTTTTGCATGCCTCCAGGGCTGCCATTTCTCCGGATTTTTCCTAAATCTTCGATTTTTTCCCAGTTTATGGTAGCTTAAAGCAGGCTGAAAGTAAAGCAGAATGCGCCATAAGGCGCATTCTGCTTTACTTACAGCCTGCTTTAAGTAGTCGCATGTCAACAAACCAAGAAACAGGCTATGGGGTAAAGGTAAGATTCTTAAAATCGCATTTGAAAAAAAAATGCAAATTTGGAAATCTTATAGGACTTTTCATTTTAACTTATGGCAGCCCTGTGCCTCAGTTGTAGAGTAGTTCTGTGCAGTGGGGTTATATTTTTTGCTGCTGTTTGCTTACAACTATGACTTTCACATTAAACTCTTTGCGTGCTTGGTATTTGTTTCTACTCTTCAAAAGTTGTCGTCTGCTATTTTTCAAGAAATATTCTTTTCAGCTAAATTTCTTGTTCAAAACGGGGTCAGAGTGTCAAACAGTTTGGATCTTAATTACATTGTGTAGCTGCGTAGGCCATAGGCTTTAATGCTTTAATTCCGACATTAAGTATTTAGTCTGCAGTAAACACATAAGCATCAAAATTGTATTTTAAGTTAATGCAGGGCTACCATTTCTCAGGATTTTTCCTAAATCTTCGGATTTTTTTCTAGAACATAGTAGCTTAAAGCAGGCTGAAAGTAAAGCAGTATGCGCCATAAGGCGCATTCTGCTTTGCTTACAGCCTGCTTTAAGTAGTGGCATGTCAACAAAACTAGAAAAAGGCTATGGGGTAAGTGCTGTGCTTATGTAACAGTCTATACAGTGATGTACATAATTATAAATTCTGTTTTTGTGTGTGTGTTTTGTTCTCTTGAACTAACCTATATTAGACCTGTAAAATACTTAGGAAACAGTGCAGAGTCTGTTGATCAAAAAGCCCCTAGTTCTGGAGAACAAAACACAAACAACCTAAATAATTTGTATTCTACCTTACATTTAAACCCTTTCTTTTACAGTCCTTCCTCTTTTTTACAGCATTTTTACTCTTGTTTATATTATACTTGTGTTTGTCGGAAAATAGCTGTTACAGCTAATGTTTATTGTTATATTGTATCCGACGTTAAATAAATCATCTTGTATCTTGTATCTAAAGGTACGATTCGTAAAATCGCGCCAGAAAGATGCAAATTAGGAAATGTTAGGATTGTTTATGTCAACTTATGGCAGCCCTGTTGATGTTGTTGAATACAATTGTACATAGCTTAAAGCAAGGTGAAATTAAAGCATCTGGATTCAAAATGGAACAAAATAATTTTGAAATTTGAATTATCCTTTAAAAGTTTCAGGTGTAGTGAATGAGTCACTAGTTCTACATTTACTAGTATGTCAGTTAGGGACTAATAAAGTGACTGTGTTTAGGGCCAATCAAAGTGAAATTCATTATTTCTACCTCACTTGAGTCGAGAACATTCTTTATTTTTTCCTTTTTGTGTGTGAAGCCTAGACTTATTATTGCAAAATAACATGTCATGTTTTCACTTTGAAATAAGGATACTTACCACTTAAGTGAGTTTAAGATTTCAAAGACTAACCATTAAGTTATAAAATCTTAATGCATTATGTTTTACAGGAGGTGAGAAATGCTGGGACTCAGGATGACCAGCTGACCAATGAGATCTATGACCTCCAGACCTGTGTCCACCTGGCCAATCAGCTATCCTCAAACTCTGACCACCTGCACAGCTGGCTGACCAATCTTCACAACACAATGTCCAGGTACTATTTAACCCATGACTCCACATCAGGGCCCAATGTCATAAAGCTTTTGAGTTGAGTCTGAAGTCGATCTCAAGCATTTGATTGGTCAGATTTGAGCCTAGGCTCAAATCTGACCAAATCAAATGCTTGAGAACAAACTCAGACTCAACTCAAACGCTTTATAGCTAGCACCATATGACACTTTTACCGAGGGATGACGCACCTGAAAAGTTTATGCGGGACTATAAACCTTAGCAGCAGCAACAACAACAACCTTACCTAGTCACTAAAATGAGTTGGTCGTGTTAAATACAGTTAACAACATAAAGCAAGATGGGTGTACAGGACCTGAGTTGTTTCATGATAAATTTGAAACAGTCATTAATGCTGGAAGCCTGGAACTTATGACAGAATATGGCGGAAATGTATACTTTTCAGATTTAGGAATTGGGGCAGAATTGTGGCCCCTAAAATAAAAAAAAAAACCTGCACCCTCCACATCAGACCATAATGACGCCTTTACTCTTTCCTGGAACACAGAGAGGGACATTTGTCTGAAATTTAGCTAAAATTAAAATCCTGAAAATACCCTTTGACCCCATATAGAGTAAACTTCTCTATTTAGACCACTAAAAAGAAAGCCAATTAAATTTTACAGCTTGCAGCAAGGTGAACGTAAAACAGGAGCTTTCGGTTTTAGGTTCCCATTGCTTTAAGCAGTCACCTGCTTTAAACATCTGGTAATTGATACAATTTAGCGTCCGTAATAGAGAGGTGGCCGTACTAGAGGTTTTACTGTTTATGTATTTTATGATGCCAAAAGTCTTTCCCATAGCACAACATATGTTCAATACACGTCTACAGTGTTGAAAGCATTAACCCATTATCCTATAGCATATTTCAAGTTTTGAAAACAGGTGACCACTTAAAGCAGGTTGAAAGTAAAGCAGAATGCGCCTTAATGCGCATTCTGCTTTACTTTCAGTCTGCTTTAAGCTACCAGCGGCTAGAATATAGAAATTATTTCTAATGTTAAATATTCACAACTGTATCAATTATTGCAACTACAATGTATTTTCTCCAGTGGAGGAATAAAGTGGAGGCGTATTTATGGGGAAATGGGTTAATCTTTTGCCTGCTAGTCCCGACTTGACTAGAATTTGTAAACAGCTTGGATCCAGATCGAATGCCACAAAATATGGCGTCTTGTCAGGATCCAAAATTAGTTGACATTCATGTTTAAATTTCTAAAAAGCTTAAATGTTTTTAAAACATTTTTTAATTCTTCTGTTTCTAGTATTAAATATAGTTTACAACTTAAAGCAGGTTGAAAGTAAAGCAGAATGCGCATTAAGGCGCATTTTGCTCTTTACTTTCAGCCTGCTTTAAGCTATTATCTAATAGGATATAGTATCAGGCATGGGGTAATGCAAAAATGTAATTGTAATGCACTGTAATGCATTACATTTTCCAATGTAATTGAATGTAATGTGTAATGCAGGGATTTTTGCATTACATGTAATTGTAATTTAATGCATTACAGTGCTCAAAAAGCAAGAAATTATAAGCATTACATTGCATTACTTTTGTAACAAAGATGTCAGAAAACACAGTAATAGATTAATTTGTATCAATTAGTTGAAGACTGCATGCACCAGTATTGACAAAGATACCTGTACTTGTGTTTGATGTGCAGTTACATTGAGCATCAACAATCACTTTGTCAAATTAAAGTTCAAACAATGATATTTAATGTGCTCAGCTGAATAGTGTACTAGATTTGCGTGGGAAAAGCATAATTATATTAATTGACCAGGTCTAAATACAATAGGTTTATCTTCCATTATTGAAAAAAGTAAATCCTTATCATTCTTTATAAAGGTAGATCTAAAGGTCTTCTATTTGGACATGTGTTCTGCTCAGTTTCTGAAAGTGACCTTTCCACTGTTTTCAGTTCTAACTTTTCACTGTGTGATCTCAGTACCAAATAGTTTTGATCTTCTTGGAATATCTGATTTCGATCCAAACTCTTGGGCGGGATAAGGGTTACAATGGATGTGAAAACTTCACATTACCACCTCTGGTATGAAGTTATACAGATGTAAGCCAAGAATGGCTGAACATGCTAGTGCATTTTTAGCTCACCTGGCACGAAGTGCCAAGGTGAGCTTTTAGGATCGCTGGATGTCCGTCGTCTGTCCGTCCACAATTGGTTGTGAACACTCTAGCAGCTACAAATTTCATCCGATCTTCATAAAACTTGATGACAATGTTTGTCTTGATAAAATATAGGTCAAGTTCGAATGTGGGTCATGTCCGGTCAAAAACTAGGTCACTAGGTCAAATTATAGAAAAACCTTGTGAACACTCTAGAGGCTACAAATCTCATTGGATATTTATGCAACTTATTCAGAATGTTTGCCTAATTGATATCTAGGTCAAGTTTAAATATGAGTTGTGTCGGGTCAAAAACTAGGTCACTAGGTCAAATCATAGGAAAACATTGTTAACAATCTAGAAGCTACAAATCTCATCCGATCTTCATGACACTTGGTCATAATGTTTTCCTCATTGATATCTAGGTCAAGTGTGAATTTGGGTCATGTCCGGTCAAAAACTAGGTCACTAGGTCAAATTATAGAAATACCTTGTGATTACTCTAGAGGCTACAAATATCATTGGATTTTAATGCAACTTGGTCTGACTGTTTGCCTAATAAATAACTAGGTCAAGTTCAAATATGGGTCATGTCTGGTCAAAAAATGGGTCACTACGTCAAATCAAAGACACACAGTGTTAACCCTCTAGAGGCTACAAATCTCATTAGATCTTAATGAAATATTGTCAGAATGTTTGCCTACATCGAATCTATGTCAAAATCAAACACGGTTTTTGTCTGGTCAAAATCTAGGTCACTAGGTCAAATCATAGAAAATTCTTGTTTAGACTCTAGAGGTTTATTGTGAGTCATGTCCAGTCGTAATCTATATCACTATAGGTCAAGTTTTACATGGTGAACCAGGTGAGCGATTTAGGGCCATGGTGGCCCTTGTTAAAGTATCTAAAAACAAGACTGCGCGTTCAATAAACGCTTATGTCCCCGGTGGCATCCTTGACAATATACTCTGAATCTTTTCTAAGTCCAAATTAGGTCAAGGTCAGGGTCAAACTGAGCTTGGGTATTATTGGTGAGTTGGTAATGGTCCAAGGCAATAACTGTGTAAATAGCGAAGCATTGTAGTAAACAGTGTTGATGCTAGACGAAACGGTAAAATCTAGTTAACCGAGAAAGAGCCCATTTAAAATATTCTAAGTTCAATTTTGGTAAAGGTCAAGGTCAAAATCAAAGTTTGGTGATATTAGTGGATAGGGAATGGTCCAAGGCAACAACTGTATAAGTATCAAAGCATGGCAGTCAGTTGTGTTGATACTAGACGAAACGGTAAAATCTAGTTAACCAAGAAATAGCCTATTTAGAATATTCTAAGTCCAAATTAGGTCAAGGTCAAGGTCAAAATCAAAGTTTGTTGACATTGGTGGATAGGGAATGGTCCAAGGCAACAACTGTGTAAGTATCCAAGCATTTGGGTAAGCGGTGTTGATGCTAGACGAAACGGTAAAATCTACTTAACCTTGTTACGGACGCACTCACGCACGGACGGACAGGACGATTACTATATGCCCCCGCATCTGTCGCTGCCGGGGGCATAAAAATATAACACGTTTTGTTAACAAGAGATAGTTATGACGCATAGCAAATAGAGAAAATCCTATTTTGTGCCACAGTTTAAGCTTGTCTGTCTTTCGAAGAAAAAAACCCCAAACTATTCTCATCAGAAGAAAGCTCCTCTGCGAGCTTTCTGCTTTACACTCATCAAGAAAGTGCTGTAAACTGGCACCTGTAATTAATGCCATTATTTAATTTCATTTGTGGCTCTTAGTCTTATGTGCAGGAGTAGGTATATGCGCTTCTTTGAAAGAAATGTTTATGGGCTAACATATCTTACAAACTATGCTTCCGTACCGAGTGGTCACTGAAAAGGGGCTTTGACTTTTCAAGCTGTATACAAACTATACATGTATTCTTATGTTTACAATCTCTATAAATGTAGCTGACATTGAACTTGTAGTTAACAACCTATCAGTTAGATAATATATGCTTATTAGTTATTTGTTAAGTCATACTTTCGGATGGTTATCATAGCTTGAAAACAAAATGTAATGTGTAATGTAATGCATTACTTTGTCAATGTAATTGTAATTTAATTCATTACAATTGTAAAAGTTGAGTAATTGTAATTGTAATTTAATGCACTGTTTTGGCAATGTAATTGTAATGTAATGCATTACATTCTCAAGTAATTGACCCCATGCCTGTATAGTATACATTTGTATTATAATAATTCTTATGGTATATATTCATGATTGTATAAAGCGGAACTACTTTCTTCAGCGGAGGAATAAATTAAAAGCATGTAAATGCGTATCTATGGAGATAGACAGTAAACGGTGAAGCAGATGATATTATTACGTCCAAAGTGTTAAAAGCTTTTCAGTCATAACACAGGCTCCAGATAAGGGGAGTATTTCAAGAACAAAAAATTCTTTATTTTTGAATTAAACCCTATGGTGTCACTACTCATTAGAATTGTCTCTTCGAGCCGATTCTAATGAGTAGTAACAACATAGGATTTGGTGCCGAAATGAGAAAATTTTGGATTTGTGTAGTTTACTTCCTTTTATCTGGAACCTTGTATAACTCTTAGGAATTACTGACTCAGGTGTTTGAGATTTCTTCCTAATTTACATCACCCATAATGAAATGACAAAACATTTACCATTTTATTCCTAACTAAACGCCGTCTGCTCAAGACGCTGTCTGCTACAGCTTGAAGTTGATGCTTTCTGCCTTATGTTTGCAGATAAGAAATCTGAGTGACAAACAGTTTGGATCATGATCAGGTACAAAGTTACTCTGTATTAGAACAGGATCCAAACTGTTTGCAATGGTAAGACAAGTCAGTTTCCACACTTACAGAGTTAACCCCTTCACTCTCAATGACGCCTAAAAGCGCGGTTGCAAACAGTTTGGATACTGATCAGACGCCGCGTAACGCGGCGTCTGATCAGGATCCAAACTGTTTGACACTCGTATCTATATGTTTTAAGTCATGCTGCATTGAATTTTACTTTGCAGAAACTATCTTGCAAACAACTAAATTAAAGCAGACGACAATGAAACGGTGAGGGGGTAAAAACTCACAGAAAATTTTGCGGTAAAAACACCCATACATCACTGGTTGACCTTTTGTGAAAAGACATGCGAGGAACTTGATTATTTTAACCCTTTAAATGTTGGATAAATATAGGATATTACAAGAGTGTTCATAATTTAATGGGTTCATTAAAATATGGGTTAATGTAGAGCAAAATTATTGTAAAAAGGAGCTTTCTGTAAATACTTTAATTCACCATTACACAAATGTAGTCTTCCAATGCAATTTCTTCTTATTTTTAGATTAAAATAATAGACCTGATATTATTCAAAATGAAAATTGCTATGTTCAGGGCTGCCATAAATATGTTGGTCTTGAAAAATCTTAAGATTTCCAAATTTTCTATTTTAAAGTGCGTTTACTTAAAGCAGGCTTTATTTTCAGCCTGCTTCAAGCTACTTTCTGCTAAGAAAAATATCCGAATATTTCAGATAAATCCGGAGAAATGACAGCCCTTTAAGTTATGAGCTTTTACTCTTTTTTAAACCAAAAACGATATTACGCAAAATGTTATGTAAGAGAGAATTTAAGACCTAAAACTGTTGACAATCTAGAAATAAGAAAATCCTTGCACACCATAATTTACTACAGTGGAAACTCGATACCTCGAACTCACGTTAGTTCAATCACACCAATATTTCAAAGTTAAAACGTGGCTTAGCCGCGATTTAACTCGAAATACGGGTATGTTCGACTTAGCCGAGATCCACTTATCAAAATACAACTTATGAAGTACTGGCACGACCAGTTTAAGCGAGTTCGCAGTATCGAGTATCGACTGTATATTATATTAGACTCTTTGCATGGAACAGATGTGGGCAAAACCGTGATCATCTTTGTAAACAGTATACATGTAGATGCAGATTAGTTAGATAGATAGATATGATTTGATTCTTCCTTCAGACTAACAAGTCCATGAGGCATGTAATGCATGTTATACCAAGTTCCACGGCTTTTTATCAGGAACCAAACTGTTTAATACAGTAACCATATTTTGAAAATTTTGGTTTATCTTTTTGCAGATATAAAGTAAGTTTTTACCCTTTTTGCCAGTTGTGAAAACAGATTACCATTTAAAACAGGTTTAATTCTTTGAACCCTAGTCACGCATATATGCATCTTTTGCAAACAGTGTACCTGTGAGGAATACACATGTCCTAAAGGAGCCCTCTGATCAGGGTCAATACTGTTTGTCACTTTGACCTAATTATATTTTAAAAGTATACCCTAAAAAGTCTAAAATGGATTGGTCTAAACTGAAAACTAGAATTGTCCATTTAATTTAATTTGAAGTTTCAGGGAGGAAAGGTTTAAAGCAGATTGGTGCTCAAGGAACATCCTACTTTACTTTTTATCCACCAATATCACCAAACTTTGGTTTTGACCTTGACCTAATTTGGACTTAGAATATTTATTGAACGCGCAGTCTTGTAATTTTTTAATGTAGATCATCATTCTTTACAAATCCGATTCAATTCACCAGCCAGCGACTTTCCAAGACATTTATACAGACAGCCAGCATATTGCTATTTTTAGCTTTGCATGGTTTAGTTTGATTAGTTTATTAGTTTTATCAACTGTGCTTACAGTTATTACTATGGTAACAATAAAAACTCAACTTTACATTGATTAACCCTGTCACTGACATCTTTTTCGTGAGATTTTTACCCCTTCACCGTTTCATTGTCGTCTGCTTTAATATTGTTGTCTGCAATGTCGTTTCAAAGTTAAAAAGTAAGGCAGTATGACTGAAGAAATTTCAAAACGAGTGTCAAACAGTTTGGATTGCCGTTACCCGGCGTCTGATCAGGATCCAAACTGTTTGCAGACTCAGTTTTAAGCGTCAATGAGAGCCTAAGGGTTAAACCCACCCACCACTAAGATATTGTCTGCTTCAGTATTGTCGTCTGCCTTTATTTGTAAAAATAAAATGTCTGCCTTTATTTGTAAAAAAATGTCGCCTGCCTTTATTTGTAAAAAGTTGTCGTCTGCCTTTATTTATATAAAAAAGGTCGCTTACCTTTATTTGTAAAAAAATGTCGTCTGTCTTTATTTGTAAAAAATTGTCGTCTGTCTTTATTTGTAATATCAAAGTTAAGGTACGGATATTTTAAATGAAGAATCTTTGATCATTTGAGTGTCAAACAGTATGGATACTGATCAGACGCCGCGTTACGCGGCGTCTGATCAGGATTCATACAGTTTGAAAATGCAAGCTGATTCGAGGTATAATAAAAGGCAGTGACAACTCATAAAACTAACAGAAAATTACGTTAGTTGTTTGTAGTGGGTAATAAAGACTAATGCACATAACAAAGTAACTAATTGGTAACACATAACATGTGAGTGTTTCCATTAAGTTTGTCCTCGGAAAAAAACAAAACTACAGCATAAACTCTGATAGCTGGACTGTCAAAAATGCGGACTGTTAAAAACCCGGACTGTCATAATATGAGATTCTAAAAAAAAGAAATCCCCAAAGAACTGGAAGACCAATTAAGCACCATTAACCCATAGCCAGTTTCTAGTATTGAAGATTGGTGACCAATTAAAGCAGGTTGAAAGTAAAGCAGAATGCGCTTTAAGGCGCATTCTGCTTTTCTTTCATCCTGCTTTAAACTACCATTGGCTAGGATATAGAAAATATTTATTATGGAACATGTACATATTCTTTACCTTATAAAGTGAAACTACGTGTATTTTGTTCAGATGATGAATACGCAAAAGGCGTAAGAAGGCGTCTTTATGGGGTAACGGATTAACAGGTCCAGTTATCCCCATCAATGTTGATACGACTATGGTCTTACATTGGTCACAATATGTTCAAGTCAATATGAAAAAAACAAAAAACAATTCTGAATGTACTTGCCTGAGGATTATTGTTTAATTATTTGAATTACCAGGCTGAGGAACCGTCTGTATGTAACATGATTATGTTTAACCCTTTACCTCATGACCTGTTTCTAGTTTTGAAGATATGCGACCACTTAAAGCAGGTTGAAAGTAAAGCAGAATGTGCCTTAAGGCGCATTCTGCTTTACTTTCAGTCTGCTTTAAGCTATCATCTGCTAGAATGTAGAAAATAGTTCTTATGATACATATTCATGACTGTATAAATTCAAGCTAGTTTCTTTAGTGAATTAATAAAATAGAGGCATAAAAAGCTGTATTTTTAGGGTAATGGGTTATTAAAGTATTGTTATGCTTGCAAAGTACAGATATATTTGTGATTAGCGATCAGATGTTTAAAGCTACTACCCCATAAATACTCCTTCTTACACCTTTAATTTATACCTCTATTTAAGCAAATTGTTCCAATTTATAGTCATGAATATGTACCATAAGAAATATTTTCTATATCCATGCAAGTAGGTGCCAGCTTAAAGCAAGCTGAAAGTAAAGCAGAATGCGCCTTAAGTTAAGGCGCATTCTGCTTTACTTTCAAGCTGGTTTAATTGGTCACCAATCTTCAATATTAGAAACAGCCTATGTGGTAATGGGTTAAGCTGCTGCCTGTGTGAATACAGAAGTTTACTCCGATGTAGTATGACATTTCTGCACATTATTGATTACTGCAGTTTGGATCCAGATGTCACACTGCATCACGTGGCGTCTCATCTTTGATCCTGTATTTTATTTTCTCAAAAGCAAATGCAGCTAATTTAACTTTTAGAATTGTTGCAGAGAACAAATTTTACCGACGCCAATTACATAGCAAACAAATGGTTAATTTTCGTTTACCCTTTCACTCTCAATGATGCCTAAAAGCGCATTTGTAAACAGTTTTGATCCTGATCAGACGCCGCGTAATGCGGCGTCTGATCAGGAATCAAACTGTTTGACACTCGTATCAATTTTTTGTCAGTCATACTGCAGGGCACGACAAATTTCATGAAAAGCTGGTTGCCCACAGGGTGTGGAAAATTATTTTCTGGTTGCCCTGAATTTATCACACAAAAGATGTCCCAAATTAACCCGTTTAATTCAAACCCTTCATAGATGTACCAGATTAACCTTTTTAATTAAAACCCTTAATTCACAGCTTTTAGAATACTCAAAAGGAAATATGCAACACCTCTCCCTGGATCTCATCAGGCAGGTGAAATTATTAGCATTGGATAATACATAGACATAGATAATACAGATCATCATCTCCTGATACTGATAGGCTGTCACATTTTTTTTGGTTTATATTATTCATGTTTTTTCATTCTTAAATTTGAAATTTAGTTACTATTTCTTAACATCTCTATATATCTCTCACACCTTTTCTTTCAACAGCTGTAGCAGTAGCATTGTAATTTTAAAATTTTAAAATCTATCTCAGTCTCACCCTTCAAATTTATTAATTGACAGTATCAGGGGATTTCATAGGAGAACTAAGATGTAAGTTTTCTGCGTTCTTACATCCCGCACGGGGGCAGGGGCTCATGGTTTATTCATAGGCAGTGGCTAGGAGTACGGACCCGTACCCCTAGACTCGTAGGCTAGGAGTACGGATCCGTACTCCTAGCCTCAGATGATGGGTTTATGCTAGGAGTACGGCACTCCGAAAAAATTATTAGAATACTGTTAACTTGATATGTAAACTTTCTTCCATGTGAGGGGTTATTTAAAGTTTTTGCTTTCCGTAGCGAGGATCTATCGGCGTTTTTTGCGAAGGATATGACTAAGTCCGAAAGAATAAGAGAGCTGATGTTTATCGTTGTCGGCCACTAGTGTAGCCACTGTACCGGTATATCGTTATATATTCGACTACATTATAAGCTTGCCATATAACAAATGCATGTATGGCAACAGTAAAAATTTCATCTCTCTATTACGAGAAATAGAGAAGGAAATTGAATGTTTAGATTTAAAAAAAATATATAACTGGCGGTTGCAAGGTAAGAAAAGCAATTAAAAACTTTCTATATTATTTCACAATGCATTAAGCATTCACTTGTCACATGATAATTAGTGGTCACATTGTTTTTTAGTTTCTTTTATCCGTAGTGGTTCCATATACTCTATTTGCAAAAATTGTAATCTTTCAATAGTATGATTCATATTCATATTCATGATTGTATAAATTGGAAATATTTTCTTCAGCGGAGGAATAAATTGAATGCGCTAAAAGCGTTTCTATTTGGGTAAAGGGTTAAAGAGGCTCGCAACCGGATTTAGCATTAAAATAGTAATATGTCAATATATGTCAAATCTTATATAAATGGGTAAGATTTAGTTTAGGATAATAAATTCTGTTAAAAATGCATTTCAAAAAAAAAGAAGAAGAAGAACCCCGGTGGGATTCGAACCCGTTACCCTCCATGCGGAGACAAACATGAAAAATAATGACACGCCTTTACCACCTCGGCTACCAGCGCTCTCTATATATATGGTAGCGAATTAACGTACTTCACTGGTAGCAATCGATCATATTTTATTCGGCTCGGGTTTATGTCTGAGCCCGTGTAGAGAAGCAACAACAACAACTATACCGTTAGCTAACGCTATAGAAAAACGATGGAAAATATCTAAAAAAACTAAGATTCGGTGTCGATTCTTGAGAGTTTTTTTGGACTGATAATATTTTTTTAATGTCAGAAGCCAAATAATGCCACAATTTTGCTTTTATTTGAGTATTTTATTTTATTTTGACAAGTACACCATCCGGTTGCGAGTCCCTTTAAACTGAGTTTCAGATGTATTCACTTGTATGTGATTGCCATGGGGGTAATTTAAAATAAAAATGAACATTTTAATATTTTGTGTTAAAGATTGTGGCGGAGATGGTTTGGATACAGATTGCATACTGCAATACAGATTTCAGAGTATTGTAACTAAACTGACAAGACGCCTGCTTTACTTTTCTTTTACATTGCCTTTACTTTAACACAGAAACGAGTGTACTCGTCATTAACACACAGTGTACATGTGAAGAGTGCATTTGTCCTATACAAACAGTGTAGATCCTGATCAGCTGCTATAAATCCATTAGCATGCTAAGCGTGATTAGGCTTAGGACAACAAACTGTTCAGATCGGAGATCCAGATCATAAGTTCATATCAATTTGAATAAATCAAGTATAGACCCAGACCATAAATAATCTAATTATTAACTGTTGATTTTGAAGCAATACAGTAAAACCCCTCTATTGCGACAAATTAAAAAGGCCGCTTTATATTATATTGATATTATATTGATGTATATTTTAATTAAGATTTCTTTTCTTTTCAGGACGTTCAGAATGGGATGTAAATCTGAATTTAAATTCGCTGCTTCGTCCGATGGTCAACATCTTGAGTTGAGATCTTTAAATGAAAATCACAACCATGAGCTCAATGTGACAGTCTTTCGCAATCTGTTCCAACAAAGGCCTCTTGCTCTGGAAGATAAAGAAAACATACAATCTCTCTTAAGTGTCCGAGCTAACAAAAAATTGATAGAATCTAAAGTCATGGAAGAAACCGGCAAAGTAGTCACTTTAAAAGACATACACAACATGAGTATAAAAAAGACCCCAAGTTCAGATAGGCCTATGCTCCAATCATGCATTGAAAAATTGAGCGAAAACCAAGGGGCGTTTGTCAAAATTATTTCAAATGAAGAGAATGAAATGCGCGGTATGAAGCCAAGATAGTAGAATGCGACGAACATTTAGTGCCTATCCTGAGTTCATCTGCATCGATGCCACGTACAAGGTTAACGATCTCCGAATGCCATTGTACGTAGTGGGGGTGGATGTAACAGCAAGGCAAATTTTAACGTCATACGCTTACAAGCTGGTTGAGAGGGAAATGTCCAAGTATATGGACATTGCTCTTTTGCCAGAGGAAAATTGTAGCACGTACACAGTAGCTGACAGCGACATGAAAGTTACTGAAACTACATGCAAGTGCGCATTTATGACACAATACATGCTGCCGTGCAGGCACGTATTTGCAGTAAGAGACAATATTAACATGTCAGTTTTTTTCCGAAACCCATTGCGCTGGACTAGGAGGCACTACCTAGATTCAGTTCAATAACCAAACAGTTCCGGCTACTTCTTCTTTAGTCCGTCTAACCCCCAAAAGACAACATTGTCTCAGCAACAGAAGTATAAGTAGCCTGCCCTGTGACTCTTAAAGTCGTCAACTGATAAGCTTGAAAAAAAAAATCGGGTCTTGTGGCACTGTTAAGTAGCCGGCCCAGTGACTCTTAAAGTCGTCAACTTATCAGATTGAAAAAAATCGGGTCTTGTGGCACTGTTAAGTAGCCGGCCCAGTGACTCTTAAAGTCGTCAACTTATCAGATTGGAAAAATCGGGTCTTGTAGCACTGTTAAGTAGCCGGCCCAGTGACTCTTAAAGTCGTCAACTGATAAGCTTGAGAAAAAAATCGGGTCTTTTGGCACTGTTAAGTAGCCGACCCAGTGACTCTTAAAGTCGTCAACTTATCAGATTGGAAAAATCGGGTCTTGTGGCACTGTTAAGTAGCCGGCCCAGTGACTCTTATGTATATAACCGTTTTTTGTTTTTGTTTCTAGGTACTACGATTCTGAGTGCGTTATGGGATTATGGTTTTCACCACACCAGGTGCTTGCAGACCGTGTCAGAATCTAGATGTAGTGCTTTTGTGCCTGTCCTTCTGTATGTCTTTTTGTTGTAAATGTAGCTAATGCAGTCTCTTTTGAGACGAATATTTAATAATTTTTTATGCGTATCTGTCTTTTGAGACTTCTTAAATAGAACAATGTAGCTTTTTTACTCAATAAAATGACAATGATAGTGTGTGTTTTTCATTCATTCATTAAATCACCTGTCTGTCATACATACGATTTGACACTGTATAATGTTAGCATTTTTTTTCAATAATGTATTTTGTAGATTGTAATGAAAAAAAAATAATCAAATCCGCATTTTATTGTATTGTATTGTATTTATATACTTTTTTATCTGTGTTGTTATTTTTATTTATTGTATGCCGAGGATTTTGATGAATATAAAGAAATTACCAGCATTTGATTAAAACTCATTTTGTGAATACAAATAAATAACTTTGGGCCACGTTAACTAGGCGCCTGTCCGTGGTGTGGCCTGCATGCATTATGACATTTGTTAATTCATACTGTAACTGAACGCCTAGTTGTATATAGTTGTATATATGCATGTCATAATTGTTTTACTTTTGTTTACGTGCATTTGTTATTTGCTTTTCCGCTCCTTTTGCCTAAAACTTATCATTACCATTATTATCTAGGTTCCGACATCGATTAACGAATTTAGCTAGTGGCCGACAATGATAAACATCAGCTCTCTTATTCTTTCTAGTTTAGTCATATCCTTCGCAAATAACGCCGATAGAGCCTTGCTACTGAAAGCAAAAACTTTAAATAATCGCTCACATTGAAGAAAGTTTACATTTCAGGTTAATAGTTTGATAATGTAAGTATTGTAATACTTTTTTCGTAGTGCCGTACTCCTAGCAAAAACCCATCATCTGAGGCTAGGAGTACGGATCCGTACTCCTAGCCTCCGAGTCTAGGGGTACGGGTCCGTACTCCTAGCCACTGCCTTATTCATATCCACATTTTCTGGAAGTGACTTTCAGTTTGACTGAAGTAACTACACTTAAAAAACAAAATAAAAGTTCACGTTTTTCTGCCCATATTATTACACTCTCGAGTGATCGGATCCGTTTTTTTATCATTATTATTTGCTTTCCGAAAATTCACCAAACAAATTTTTTACTTTACAAACTTCGAGGAAGACAACCCAAGTCCAACATTTCATTTGCGAACAAAACTATGTTAAAGTCCATAATTACTGCACCTACCTTTGAAAGTTATTATTAAGACTTGAAAATCGCTGGTAAAACATATTTATTGCCAGCACAATGTTTAATCTTATTTAACAGTGTTTCATTGTACTTTCATTTTTATAGGAAATCCTATATTCATCTTTCATATCATTCGGAGCTCCCCAGGTGTTATCGCTGAATTTAATGACTGGTTCACAAAAAGTTAACTAAGTGTACCAGTCTATAAAATTCTTCTGCGATAAATTTAGAAGTATGCCGAATGTATCCACGAGATTGTTTACACAAAATGACAAGCTCAGCATGGTGTTTGATCAAGCGTGAACTGCTAGGTGTGTGTTATCGCTAATCCACAAGAATCCTTTGTAACCGTTCTACCCTACAGACAAAGATAAGTGTCCACAGGGGTCTTAATTAATCGGCAAATTTGTTGCACACTTTCAATATTTATGGCTTTAGTCTGATACTTCAGTCCATGTAGATGCAGTACCGCTTGACAGTAGTAGACACAAGGTCTTACTGTTACGAAATGCAACTAGTAGATGACTCGCACGGCATTATTCTGACATATTGAAATTTTCCAAAAGTGAAATAATCCGGGCATCTTAAAATGGAATTAAAGGGTTGCCCGCCGGGCAGCAGTTTGAAAAATATGGTTGCCCAAGCTAAACATTTGGTTGCCCGCCGGGCTCCGGGCACAGGATTTGTCGTGCCCTGAATACTGTCTTAAATTTAACCTTGAAGCGATGTTACAGACAACAATGCGGAAGCAAACGGCAGTATTGTGGTGAAGGGGTAAAAAACTCACACAAAATTTTGCAGTGAAAGTGTTAAACGATGTAAAGTTATGTTTTCAGATTGAAGACTGTGTCGTGGGGTATGGTGAACCTGCTTGTGTCCATTCTGCTGACCACCAAGGACACAGACATTGCCAGACTGACCATCAATAGACTGACCGATGTAGCCAAACAGGACGTTGCCAAGGTAACCACGACACTGTACAGGAACCATGGAAGTACAATTTTTACCTTCGCCCCCATTCGATTCCATTGACATGATGACGTTTAATTCGTATAAATGATATTTCTCGAGAGGGCGTGACTTGTGGATATATTGCGCAGAGGAGGCGGGGCTTATGGCTCTGCTCTCCGCGAATCATTGTGTTGCGTTGCTTCAGTAATGCGGTTATGGTTGTTCCTTTCAGGATACACATTATTTGTGTTAAACAACCTCTAATATGGATTAAACATACACACATTCTAATAAAATATTCATTTAATATTAGAAATTACAGCAAGTATAATGTAAATATAAGAAATTAACTGATTTTTTCGGCGTTTAAGCGTAATAAACGACAGAAAATTCATGGAATTTGCTGATAATTTCCTGTCGTTTATATCACTTAAACGCCGAAAAAATGTAGCTAATTTATTAAATATTCCCAAATTGTGCAGACCCAAGTTGAACCCTTTTCTCCATGGTTATGCATAAATATATAGAACTGATGGACTTTCATAAAATTCTAGTATAGAAAGGAGCAAACTGGAGTCATGCTTATAAAGCTTTTGAGTTGGGTCTTAAATCATTCTCAATTATTTGATTGGTTACATTTGAGCCTAGATATGACCAATCAAATGCTTGAGAACGAGCTCATTCACCCTTTTCCCATGGCCATGGGTAAAAGGTGAATGTCATAGGGCATGATTCTGTTGACAAGAATTTCATATCCGGCAATATCTGCAATGTCTCCGCATAACTCACACTTAGTTGGTGTCATGCTCAACGCCTTTATCCATGTGAAAAAAGTCAAGGACATGAGTACAACTCTGTCTGACAAGAAGGCAGATAGGGACATTTGTCACACTACTGTGACATTTCTTGTTTCATTTGTTGTTTTTTGATTTTTTCAGGCCCCAACTCTGCTACCAGTATTTCTGTACTGTATTGGAAAGAAAACCTGCCCAAGACTCCGCCTCCACTTGATGGAAGCTTTGCCACGATTGGCTACACACAAGGTAAGTACATATACATGTATATAACAGCGACAATGATTGGTCGATGAAATAGAGGATGGAGACTTTGAATCGAAAAGGTGATTGATATCAGAATTTAACTCACTACCACATGAATATGACTTTATATGTATTTAATTTATTCCTGCACTGAAGAAAATAGTTACAACCATGACCAAACACCATTAGAAATATATTCATGACCATATAAAATGGACTACATGTAGATAAATTGAAATCATAAAATGTTGTTTATATATGGAGCAATGGGTAAAGTAGTTGCCTTTTGTTTCTTTAACACAGAACAAAAGTAATTCATGCAATGCAATTTGTCAGAATCTGATTATGTCACCTGATGTCATGATAACATTCAGGGCTGCCATAAGTTGACATGAAAAATCCTAAGATTTGCAATTTGCAAGTGCGATTTTACGAATCGTACCTTTACTCCATAGCCTTTTTCTTGTTTTGTTGACATGCGACTTCTTAAAGCAGGCTGTAAGTAAAGCAGAATGCGCCTTAGGGCGCATTCTGCTTTACTTTCAGCCTGCTTTAAGCTACCGTGTACTGGGAAAAAATCCGGAGAAATGGCAGCCCTGAACATTTTGACAAGAATTTTTATATCCTGATTGTCAGGATGTTATTTATATGATGAATAGAGCCCGAAATAAGGGGAGCATTATTTCATAAACTAAAATTCATATTTATTTCTCTTCATTAAAACCTATGGTGTTACAACTCATGATAATCGTCTCTTCGAAACAACTCTAATGAATAGTAACACCATCGGATTTGGTGCTGAAATGGTTGAGAGAATGTTGGATTTGTTCAGGTTTACTCCCTTTTTATATGGAGCCCTGTGATCATACTCCACATCTATCACTTTCTATATATGGAAACACACGTCAGAAGACTTAAATAACAATTCTAAACAATTGATGTCCCCCCTGGAACTTCATGTTTAACCCTTAAACCTTTTCCCCAAAGAAACGCCTTTAAACACCTTTAACTTATTACTCCATTGAAGAAAATAGTTCCAATTTATAGTCATAAACATGTACGAAAGAAATGTTGTCTATGTTCCAGCAGATGGTATGATAGCTGAAAGCAGGCTGAAAGTAAAACAGAATGCGCCTTAAAGACACATTCTGCTGTACTTTCAACCTGCTTTAAGTGAACATCTCTCTTCAAAACTAGATCCAGGCTATGGGGTAAAGAGTTAACCACGAGTGATGTGTATACATTTACAAACAGTATTCTAATTAAGAAAACACCTGTCCTATTCAAACACGGTTTGTCATTTGGGCTTATTTGGAGAGTCAAGTTTCAGGGATGAGTCTCCTAAGTTAAACTGCTGATAAAATGCAGTCTGCTTAAATGCTGTCAGCTTTAATAATTAAATTGAGTTTTTTTCCCAATATCTGTAAATATATCATCCATTTGAACAGTCTGGATTCTGACCATGCACTGAAGTAACTTTAACCCATTACCCCATAGCCTACTTCCACTGAATAAGGCCAGGAAGGGGTTAGTTTTTCCCTCCCTATAACAACTCCCGCCGACCAAAAAGCAATATATTGGTCTCTAAAATGTTTTTGTTGTTGTTGAGATGGGGCACTAAAAGGTAAATGGTTTAATTTTGTGTCCATGTGCCTTTTCAATGTTAAGCTACGGAACATGGTAAACGTGGAGCAATATACAGTTGTTGAAAACAAAATTTGATGATAGTTTACGCTTACCATGCTAGCGGCGGATATATCTGCCACAGTGATTGCCATTGCAAATAGTTTGAATCCAGATGAGACGCCGCGTATCGCGGCGTCTCATCAGGATCGAAACTGTATGACACACTGACCAGCCTGTTTTGAAAAGAAATTTTGAAAATTCTAATTCTAAAATTTATTTCAGAAAACAACAATTTTTACAGACAAAAAAATACCCAGCATGCAAAGAGTTTAATTATCCCATCTCTTGCTGAACAAGTTTTCAATCTTAAATTTATAGTTCATTTTGTACTTCATGAAAAGTGTAGTTTTTTTAAGGTTTTTCGTGTATCTGAAATTTGCTATAATTTGCCTTTGGCCACCTAGAAGTATTATCATAATTGGCATATGTTAATCCATTACTCCATAGCCTATTTCGAGAAATGAATGTAGGTTACCATTTACAGCAGGTTGAAAGTAAAGCAGAATGTGCCTTAAGGCACATTCTGCTTTACTTTCGACCTGCTTTAAACTTACATATGCTAGTATAAAGAAAATACAGTAAAACCTTTATTCAACGACCATTGGTAGTATTTACAACTGGTAGAAGTTTATATAACAAAAGTAATGCTGAAGGCTGTTAGTATCCCTGCATTAAGCAGCCACCCTTTTAAACATTCTGCTTTACTGTCAGCCTGCTCAAAGCAACCCTCTGCTAGAATATGGAAATATTTCTTATGCTACACTATTCAAGAGTTTGTAAAATAAGAACTACATGGTACATGTTATTTCTTCACTGGAAGAATTAATTGAAGACATAAAAAGGCATATTTATTATCCCCTGCCGAAAGGCAGAGGGATACTGTTTTAGGTCTGTCCGTCCGGCTGTCCGTGCGTGCGTGCGTGTGTGCGTGCGTGCGTGTGTGCGTGCGTGCGTGTGTGCGTGCGTTTTCCGTCCGCAACTGTATCTCCGAAACCTATGAACAGATTTGGATTAAACTTGGTATACTTATTTGTCATCATAGGAGCACCGTGGGAAATCAAATTTTTTTCAGAAAATTTTAGGAATTTATGAGTTATCTGCCCTTTTTGTGTTAAAAATGCCGTCCGTGCGTCCGTCACGTTTTCCGTCCGCAACTGTATCTCCGAAACCTATAAACAGATTTGGATTAAACTTGGTATACTTATTTGTCATCATAGGAGCACCGTGGAAAATAAAAAAAATTTCAGAAAATTTTAGGAATTTATGAGTTATCTGCCCTTTTTGTGTTAAAAATGCCATATTTAACAGTTTTTACACTCTAGCAACTACAGTATTTAACATATTTTGTTTATACTTGCACACATTGTCTATAAGTACAAGTTCTTGCATGTGTGCAGTTATTGTAAAAAAAAGGATACTTCTGACAAGAGTTATCTGCCCTTGATGTACTTAGAAATGCTAGAAAATGCTTTATTTTGGTATTGTTTACATACTAGAGCCTATAAATATGCATGGATTTTTGAAAAAACTTTCTTGAATTATGTATGGCTATTAGTTTTCAAATGAATTTGATTATTGTTGAAAACGGAGAAATTAGTCATGAGTTATCTGCCCTTGATAAGTAAAAAAAGCCATATTTAACTGTTTTTACTCTCTGGCAACTACAATTATGAATGGATTTAAATGATACTTGCACACGATGTCTATCAGTAAGGCAGAGGGATACTGTTTTAGGTCTGTCCGTCCGGCTGTCCGTGCGTGCGTGCGTGCGTGCGTGCGTTTTCCGTCCGCAACTGTATCTCCGAAACCTATGAACAGATTTGGATTAAACTTAGTATACTTATTTGTCATCATAGGAGCACTGTGGGAAATCAATTTTTTTTCAGAAAATTTTAGGAATTTATGAGTTATCTGCCCTTTTTGTGTTAAAAATGCCGTCCGTGCGTCCGTCACGTTTTCCGTCCGCAACTGTATCTCCGAAACCTATAAACAGATTTGGATTAAACTTGGTATACTTATTTGTCATCATAGGAGCACCGTGGAAAATAAAAAAAATTTCAGAAAATTTTAGGAATTTATGAGTTATCTGCCCTTTTTGTGTTAAAAATGCCATATTTAACAGTTTTTACACTCTAGCAACTACAGTATTCAACATATTTTGTTTATACTTGCACACATTGTCTATAAGTACAAGTTCTTGCATGTGTGCAGTTATTGTAAAAAAAGGATACTTCTGACAAGAGTTATCTGCCCTTGATGTACTTAGAAATGCTAGAAAATGCTTTATTTTGGTATTGTTTACATACTAGAGCCTATAAATATGCATGGATTTTTGAAAAAACTTTCTTGAATTATGTATGGCTATTAGTTTTCAAATGAATTTGATTATTGTTGAAAACGGAGAAATTAGTCATGAGTTATCTGCCCTTGATAAGTAAAAAAAGCCATATTTAACTGTTTTTACTCTCTGGCAACTACAATTATGAATGGATTTAAATGATACTTGCACACGATGTCTATCAGTAAAAGTTCTTGAAGGTGTGCAATTATTGTCAAAAAAGGATACTTGCAATAGTTATCTGCCCTTGATGTACTTTGAAATGATAGAAAATGCTTTATTTTAGAATTGTTTACATCCTAGTATCTATAAATATGCATGAATTTTGATAAAACAAATTCTTAAACTATGTATGGCTATTAGTTTTCAAATAATTGTTATCATTTTTGAAAAACGGGGAAACTAGTCAACAGTTATCTGCCCTTGATGAGTAAAAAAACCCATATTTAACAGTTTTTACCATCTAGAAACTACAGTCTTTAATGGATTTTGATTTAACTTACACATGATGTATATAAATATAAGGGTAGCAATTATTGTCAAAATAGGATACTTTGTGGCAAGAGTTATCTGCCCTTTATGTACTTAGTAATGCTCAACATGGCTTTATTGTTTACATGCTATTGTGTACAAATGTGAATGGATTTTGAAAAAAAAAAAAAATCATATATGGCTATTATTTATAGAATGAGTTCAATTATTATCGAAAATGTGCAAATTAGTCAAGAATACTCTGCCCTTGATGAGTTGAAAATGTGTTTACACTCTAGTAAATTCTACAGTTCTGATTTTTTTTAATAATACTTGCACACAATTATAAGTTCTTGAAAGTGTTTAATTACTGTTGAATTTGAATCAAGAGTTACCTGCCCCTGTCATACTTAGATTTATAATGCTACAAACGGCTTTATTTTTTGTATTGTTTAGGCTTTAAAATGTACAAAATTGATTGGATTTTATAAAACTTTGTAAAAAGCTTTTGAATGTTGATCTTTAAAGACAGGTGATCACCATTTGCCCCTTCCTCCCACAATAAAGTTTGCCACTTTCTTCTGGACAATCGCTGCGGCAGGGGATATCAGCTCTAAGGTGCTTGTTGGGTAATGGTTTAAAGCAGATATTGTCATTGCGGGAAAGGTGTTTAACAGTTTATTTGTAACAGACATTTCAAGATGCAATCTGTCAGTCTGATAGCTTTGAAGTACCGTGTCAGAAATCACAGTCCAATTTGTTCGAACGCTTAACGAAATTACAAGCTAAAAATAAACTTCATGATGTTTCAGCTCACCTGACATATTTAGCTATTGGGATTTTAGACTTGTGTTCTTCGTCCTGTGTTGTCCGTAACATCCCTTGTCAATTTTTATACGCCCACCTTTAGCGGTGGGCGTATATTGGCGTGACCCTGTCCGTCTATTCGTCTGTCAACATTTGTTTTTTTCGGAAAACTATTGAAAGGATATTTATGAAACTTCACACAAGTGTTATATGCATAAGGATCTGAAACTGAATCAATTTTCAGGTTCATTGGATTTGTTGTTACAGAGTTATCTGCCCTTGATGTACTCAATTATGCTATTAAGGGCTGCCGGTAGGCGTATTATGTACCGTTTGCGGTGCTCCTGTTCCTTTAACCCTTCAGCATCACATCAGGGCTGCCATTTCTCCGGATTTTTATTCCAACAGATGGAAGCTTAAAACAGGTTAAAAGTAAAGCAGAATGCGCCTGATGGCGCATTCTGCTTTACTTTCAACCTGTTTAAGCCTGTTTTCAGCCTGTTTCAAGCAGTCACGTGTCTTAAAAACTAGAAACTGACTGTGGGTTAAAGGTATATTTCGGAAAATCGCGCTTGAAAAATTGGTAATTTTGAAATCTTAGGATTTTTTTATCAACTAATGGCAGCCCTGTCACATATCTTGTATTCTTCCTTTTGACCTTTCGTGCACCATAGATGTCCTGGCAACTAGCTTCCTCCATTCCCCTCTGTTCTCTGCCTTTTCGCACCGTTTTCCCCAGACTTACGTCTGTCCACTTGGTAAAGTTATCATCTTCTGCCTTCTATGTCTGCCTCTTCTCCTCCCTCCCTGAACTGTGCCTTGCAGTTTTGTCTTTGAAAGCGCTGCTTTTCTCATTACATAAACCCACAAATACGCCTGTTTTACGCCTCTTGTTTTATTCCTGCAATGAAAAAAAATAGCTCCACTTTAAACAGTCATGAATATTTACTATAGAAATATTTTCTATATCCTAGCAGATGATAACTTAACCCTTTACCTTATAGAAGCGCCTTTTAGCGAATATGATTTATACCTCCGCTGAAGAAAATAGTTCCAATTTAATCTGTCATTAATATATTTTATATGGAATAGTTTCTGTATTCTAGTACATGATAGCTTAAAGCAGGCTGAAAGTTAAGCAGAATGCGCCTTAAGGCGCATTCTGCTTTACTTTCAGCCTGCTTTAAGTGTTCAACTATCTTCAATACTAGAAATAGGCTATCAGGTAAAGGGTTAAAGCGGGTTGAAGTTAATGCTTTCCTTTTTACCTGCTTTAAGTATGAACCTGTCTTCAAAACTAGAAACAAACTATGGGGAAAATGGGTCAAGATCTTCTAAGAAACCATTAAGTCGATTTCCTTAAAACTTTACTGGAGTGCTTCTTGGAGGGTACTCTGTCAGATTTTCAATATAGGTTATCCAATTAAAACGTGTTGCCTTGGCAACAATTAATACACTTTAAAAATCTTCTTCTCAGAAACAACTAGCTTGATTTTGAGGATAGTTTTAAACAAAATTATTAAATTTAGTTGGTATCCTATTAAAATTATTGAAAATGAGACAGGTTTTTCCATATAATGCTATGTGCAAATTTTAAATGTCTCTCATATCAGATATTTCTTGCGGGATTTGACTTAATGATTATCTGTAAATGGTTCTTGGGTAACTTCTACCGACATTGTTGAAATACATTTCCTAGGTACATGTAATATTATATAAAGGCGTAGCCGAGGCTGACATTCTTGTTTTCAAGGGTTGACAATTTGAATGTCACGCAAACTATCATCTAATATTTATTTTATTACACCCTGGCTTGGGACTCGTTTTATTCGTATTTTATAAAATGTGCTGTGAATACCAATTAAGCGCGGACATGTACGTTAACGCGGGAAATGACGTCGCCCTCTTACGACGTCACATTGTTTATAATTATATTACAAGAAAGAAAGAAGAACGTTATGACAAGTAAATTGAAGAAACAGCGTCTTAGCATTGTCTAGGTGGCAAATATCCTCTTCCGAAATGGTGGCAAATCGTTAAAGAATGGACAAAAGAAAGCAATTTGTACAGAAAATGCCAAAAGTTGATTAGAAGTTGCCACTTGTTAAAACGTTCTAATATCGCCAATAGCGAAATCCATGTCAATGCTGACAGTACGTTTTCGGACGTAGAAAAAAAGCAATGTCCTTTAGAGTGACGTCACAAAAAGAATATCATAAAGAGTGACAGTATATTTTGGATAGATGTAAAAGACATGCAAAATGTTAACTGTAGGTCTATGGGAAATTAACATTGTAACTCGAAGTGATGTGTAATAAATCATTATGGTTATCAATGGGCTGGGCAGGTGTTCCTTACATTGCTATAGTACAGACTTTAACCCATTATCTCATAGTTTGTTTCTAGTTTTAAAGACATCTGACCACTTAAAGCAGGTTGAAAGTAAAGCAGAATGTGCCTTAAGGCACATTCTGCTGTACTTTCAGCCTGATTTAAGCTTATATAGTAGTATATATAAACTATTTATTTTGGTTCATGTCCATGACTGTACAAAAACTATTTTCTTCATGTGCTTCTATTTGGTAAAGTGTTAATACATATTGGGATTGCCAAATGTTGCATACCTCTTTCAGGCCAAATTTACCTTGATCATGACCTTTGACCTTGATATTTGAAAAACCTTGTCCTGAGTTTAACGTATACCATTTTATCTATGATTATACATCTTGAGATGTAAACCTAGTTTGTGGATACATCTTAGGATTGCTTAGTGTCACATATATCAATTTCAAGTTGCATTGACCTTGACCTCTGACCACGATTACTGAAAAACCTTGTCCGGAGCATATCTTCTGTACTATATCATCTCGGAATAATTAAACATAATGAGTGGATATATATTCCAATTGCCAAGGGTCGCAATTTTACCTTGACCTCTGACCTTGATCATTGAAAAACCTTGTCCGTAGCATACTATAACACCTATACCGTTTCATCTCGATTACCAAAGCTGATGTGTACCTACATCTTCAGATGGAGGAGTGTGGCTACCATTTTCAGATCAAATATGACCTTGACCTGACCTTGATTATTGAAAAACTTTGTCCGGAGCGTATCTCTTTTATTTACTATATTATCCAGGATACATCTTGGGATTGCAGAGTGTCACATTCCCCCATTCCAGTCACGTTGACCTTGACCTACACCTTTGACCTTGATTACTTAAAAATCTTGTCATGAGCTTGTGACAGGGTGTTTTTGAAGGGATATAATTCTAGTTTACTGTTGAATTAGGTGAGCGATTTAATGCCCTCATGACTCTCTTGTTTATTCCAAATTAGGCTTTACGTTTTCTTTGTTTTGCAACTTAAACAGCACATGGTCCTAAATTCTTTGCATGCTGGGTAATGTTTTTCGTCTGTAACAATTGTCGTCTACTATTGTTCTAAAAACAGAATTTTCTATAGTTCTTTTCAAAACATTGTCAGAGTGTCAAACAGTAACGCGGTGTCTCACCAGGCTCCAACCTGTTTGCAAGGCAATCACTGTAACAAATATATCCACCGCTAGCATGCAAAGAGTTAAAAACAAGTAACAAATATATCCACCGCTAGCATGCAAAGAGTTAAAAACAAGTAACAAATAGTTTAGATAACACTCTGGTAGAAATTAAAACAAACTTTAAAGATTGATTTAGCAGGCAACAGGAAACAAACTAATAATTTCCCCAGGATGTGGGCTTGATTTAACTCTCTACATGCTAGCGGTGGATATGTGACTACCTTTGCAAACAGTTTGGATCAAGATGAGATGCCGCGTAACGCCGCGTCTCATCTTGATCCAAACTGTTTTACACTGTTCTGACACTTGTTTGTCTGCAGACGAGGATTAACCATTTGACTATCAAATTTATCGTGAGAGTTTTACCCCTTCACAGATTCATTGTGGTCTGTGTCAATATTGTTGTCTGTAACATCGTTTCAAAGTAAGATTTAATGTACAGTGGAGAATCTGTTATTCTTACCCAATAAACGCGTTTACACTAAAACTATTATTTGCAGTGCAAACAGTTTGGAGCCAGATCAGACGCCGGGTAACCCGGCGTCTGATCAGGCTCCAAACTGTTTGCCACCAAGATAAACAAGAATTATCAGAATTGTCAAAAAGTTGTTCTTTTCTACGTTTTAGTGCTTTGCGTTTGCGTACGTTTGCGTTTAAACGGGAAAGAATAACAGATTCTCCACTGTATTATGACTTAAATCATATCGATACGAGTGTAAACCGTTTGCAAACGCGCGTTTAAGCGTCATTGAGAGAGAAAGGGTTATTAACCAATTTGTGCCCACGATCCCATATATGGGACATAGGCAAACAGTGTATACTCTGACCAGACGCCGCATTATGCGGCGTCTGATCAGAGTCTTCACTGTTTGCTGATAGGAATTTCAATATAAAACAAAATGAAAATGAAACTTTTGACCAGGCATCCCTATGATAACAAATGGACTAATCCAATATATAAACATGAAAGAATCCACTGGGTATAAATGGGTTAAGCAGGCGATATTTTAACTTCCTGAAAATCATTTTATTTTAGCCTGATTCAAACTGTCAAAAACACTAAATGGTTCTGCCCATTATGCTATCAATAATGACAGACATCGTGTGATAGCTATTAATGAAGAAGAAATAACTAAAAAAACCTCCCAATTTAAAAAATAAAACAAAATTTGATCAACATGAGAAATGACGTGGCAGATTCCATGTTCTGTCGGGCCTTTACAGAAGTTCAAATTAACCATTTCTTCCCTGAAACCTCAAATGGATTATTCTAGTTTTCAATTTAGTCTAGTCCATGTTATACATTTATTGGGTTGATTTTTACAAAAGATATCAAAATGGCAATCAGTATAGACCCTGATCAGAGGGCTCCTTAAGGAGCCATCTGATCAGGGTCTTCTCTGTTTGCATAGGACAGGTGAACTCCTTACATGCAGGTACGCTGTTTGCAAATGACGCATATATGCGTGACTAGGGTTCAAAGAGTTAGCTCTTTGAATGTTAAGAATATTTTCGTCTGCAACAACCGTTACTGTCGTCTGCTACTGTTTTAAAAACAGAACTTTCAAAAATGCCATATACAGTAAAACCCCTCTAAACCGGAACCTCTAAATACAGGAATTCTCTCTAAACCGGACAAAAACTTTGGTCCCGTTTCCAACCCATTTTTACGCCTTTGATTTATTCCTTCACTGAAGAAAATACATTCATGAACATATATCATCAGAAATATTTTCTATATTCTAGCAGATGATAGCTTAAAACAGGTTGAAAGTAAAACAGAATGCGCCTTAAAGGCGCATTCTGTTTTACTTTCAACCTGCTTTAAGTGGTCAGCTATTTTCCATAATAGAAACAAGCTATGACTTCAAACCCCTCTAAACCGGAAACCCCTCTTAACCGGATGTTTTTGTTGTCCCCACACATGTCCGGTTTAGAGGGGTTTCACTGTATAGATTCTAGTATATTAGAGTTATTCAGTTTCACATCTGAATCCAAACTGTTTTCAAAGTTAACCTATTATCCCATAGCCGGATTCTAGTTTTGAAAATAGGTGACCACTTAATGCAGGTTGACCACTTAATGCTGGTTGAAAGTAAAGCAACGCCTACAGTCGGATTCTGCTTTACTTTCAGTCTGCTTTAAGCTATCATCTGCTAGAATATAGAAAATAGTTCTTATAATACATATTCATAACTGTATTAATTGGAATTATTTTCTTCAGCGGAGAAATAAATTAAAGACGTAAAAATTCATATGTATGGGTAATTGGGTTAATTAGAGTTTTGATATGAGAGTATCAAGAGTAAAACAACCAACATTGTTCATACTGTCTTCATAAGAGGCCACATAAAAACCTTTCTTCATATGGTGTGTGCTTAACCCATTACCCCATAGCCTATTTCTAGTTGTGAAGACAGGTGACCACTTAAAGCAGGTTGGAAATAAAGCTGAATGCGCCTTCAGGCGCATTCTGCTTTATTTCCAATCTGCTTTAAGTCATTTGTTATATAATATAGACAAATATTTCTTATGACACGCGTTCATGAGAGAAATAAATTTAATGTGCTAAAATGCGCTTCTATTGGGGAAAGGGTTAAAGCACACTAGATGTAAAGCAATTCTTTAAGATTATAGAGCTTTTTAACTCACCTGTTACTGCTATTGTGTCTACAAATTATCGTCTCACCTTGCACTAAGTGCCTAAGTGAGCTATTAGGGTCGCTGGATGTCCGTCGTCTGTTGTCCACAATTGGTTCGTTAACACTCTAGCAGTTACAAATTTCATTCGATCTTATGAAACTTGATGACAATGTTAAACTTTGTCTTGAAAAAATCCAGGTCAAATTTGAATATGGGTCATGTCCGCTCAAAAACTAGGTCACTAGGTCAAATCATAGAAAAAACTTGTTAACGCTCTTGAAGCTACAACTCTCATTACATCATATTGAAACTTGAAATGTTTTCCTCAATGAAATCTAGGTCGAGTTCGAATGTTAGTCATGTCCGGTCAAAAATTAGGTCAATTGTTACATGGTGTACTCAGGTGAGCGCTTTAGGCCCATATTGGCCCTCTTGTTATGAAGTTTGACTATTTTTTTGCAAACTGTATATGGCCATCAGGAAGTGTCTGATCTGGGTCTACACTGTTTTCAAAAGTCATCAATATACTGCATTAAGCAGGGGTAGGGTCAATTTTCCTGTAGTGTTGTTATAGGTAAATGTCGTCTGCTAAAATTCTAAAATTATTCATCTTTTCATTTATAGATACAAGATCTGACTCAATCCATTACTCACTAAGCCTGCGTCTACAGGTGACTACTTAACCCATTACCCAATAAATACTCTTTTTTATACAGTCATAAATATGTATTATAAAATGTATTTTCTATATTTTAGAAGATGTTAGCTTAAAGCAGGCTGGAAGTAAAGCAGAATGCGCCTTAAGGTGCATTCTGCTTTGCTATAAGTAGTCACCTGTTGTCAAAACTAGAAACATGCTATGGAGAAATGGATTGAATCCCAACTGTGTGTTAGATCTACTAAGATCATGTATCATTACATAAAAAGATAAATACTCCCATTTTAAAATTTAGCAGACAACCTTTCCAGCAGACAGAATTTTTTTTTTCTGTGATGAAAATATTAACAACCCAGAATTCCCTGACATCGACGTTTGCAGACGTATTTCCTGTTTGGACACATTGTTTCTCCAGTGTTTGATAAGTACCCAAACAGTTTGACCCTGATATCGAATATTTCTTTAGACCAAATATCTGAAATTCAATTTTGACGCAAAATCTCAACCTTAAATTTTGCCAAATTAAAGCAGACGACAAGTTCGATCCAGACGATATCTTGGCAGTGTGGATGAGTTAATGGAGAAATTTGTATTCGGGGATAAAATCACCTAAAACCATTCACATTTGCCAGCGTAAATAACATAGTCGCGAACTTGTCACGACAAACGTTACTGAATTTATTTATCAACTGTAGCTTGTAAATAATGACTGTTCATTATTATTTTATCACATAATCTCATATAACAAATTGATGGCTACAGTAGAGACTCCATTTCATAACTCGCTGAAAGCGATCATTCCCTGAAGAAAAAATCATTCATTACCTTAACTCGAGTATACTAGTTATTTGCAAACAGTTTGGACCCTGATCAGACGCCGCGTAACGCGGCGTCTGATCTGGATTCAAGCTGTTTGTCACGCGACAGTTAAAGAATTTTTCCTGTCAAAATGTGAATTATGTAACTTTGAGAAAATTAGCAGACGACAAATTTAAGCAGACGGTAATGCATACATGAAAAGGTTGGGCATACATGCATTGTTTGGGGATCAGCGGCAAGGGTCGTTGTAAGGAGGGAATCGTTGTTGGGAGGGACGTTGTAGAGAGGGAGTGCTGTAGTATCTTCAGTTAAATTTTGACAATTCAAGCTCGCTTTTGTCGAACATACCTATATTTCAAACTTGAAACGTGACTTATCCACGGTTAATCTTTGTAAAAGGAGAAAATGTAACTTAACTTTTTACTCTTAAGCCTGTTTGTAGTTTTGAAGACAGGCGACTACTTGAAACAGATTGAGAATAAAGCAGAATGCGCCTTAAGCTACCATATGCTAGGATATACAAATTATTTCTGTTAAATATTCATGACTGTATAAAGTGGAACTATTTTCTTCAGCGGAGGATTTAATTAAAAGGCATATATGTCGAGTAATGGGTTATGTGAGTTCAAAGTTAATGGGTATTTATAACATTGAAGCCATACAGGTTACAGTTAAACCTCTCTATAATGACCACTTAATTGGACTTATTATTAGGTGTTTAACCCTTTACCTGATAGCATTTTTTCTAGTATTGAAGATATGTGACTATTTAAAGCAGGTTGAAAGTAAAGCAGAATGCGCCCTAAGGCGCATTCTGCTTTACTTTCAGCCTGCTTTAAGCTATTAACTGCTAGAATAATGAAAGTATTGAATATGAGACATATTCATTACGGTATAATTTGGAACTATTTTCTTCAGCGGATGAATACAATGAATGTGCTAAAAGTCGCTTCTATAAGGGAAAGGGTTAAGACAGGTGACTGCTTAAAGCAGGGAGACAGTAAAACAGAAAGCTCCTAGCTGTCATTTGTCTGTTATACAATTAATAATTAGCCTCTTTTAACCAATTACCTCATAGCCTGTTTCTAGTTTTGAAGGCAGTTGATGACTTAAAGCAGGTTGAAAGTAAAGCAGAATTCTGCTTTACTTTCAACCTGCTTTAAGCTATCATCTTATAGAATGTAGAAAATATTTCTTAAGGTGAATATTCATGACTGTTTCAACTGATATTATTTTATTCAGTGTAAGAATTAATTCAAGGTGTAAAATGGCGTATTTACAGGGTAAGGGTTAACTCTTTCCTCCCTGAAACTTAAAATGGACAATCCCAGTTTCCATTTGAGTCTAGTCCATCTCTGACTTTTAAGGGTGTTTTTTGTTAATGTTTTGCAATATGACAAACAGTGAAGACCCAGATCAGAGGGCTCCGTAAGGAGCCCTCTGATCTGGGTATTCACTGTTTGCATAGGACAAGTGCACTTTTCACATGTACTGTTTGAAAAGGACGCCTATATGCGGGACTAGGGCTCAAAGGGTTAACTGGTCATTAAAGATAGGTTTTACTGTATATTCAATTATGAAAGTGAAATGCTCTCTTATATGTTTGTTTCAATTGCATTTCGTCGTCATACAGATATTGTGTCCGTCTTATTTGCATAACATTTGTGGTACATGGTGATAATTAAATCTTGTAAATGCAGGAAAAATTAGAATTTCTATCTTCTGCAAATGGTTTGGCTCCAGATAGGATGCCTCTGTATCTTTACGTGAATCGGATCAGTATCCAAACTGATTGTAAACTCAAAAATTTAATATCTGCAAGTAAATTTGAGATGCTGTTCACAAAATATATAGTAGATTACTTTTATTTAGGCTTTTTATCCTTAGCATGCTCAATCGCAACTTGGATTACATTTGCAAACAGTTTGGACCCAGATCACACGCCGCGCAACACATTGTCTGATCTGGATCCTAACTGTTTGCCACTCATCTTTCAATTTTTCATCAGTGTGAAAAGCTTGACAAATAATTTTGATTTATTTTAGCAGACAACGTCACTATATTTGAAGCAGACGACAATTGAGCGAGATTGCGTCGGGTATAAGTTGTCTGCATCAGCCTTTTTGCACTGAATGTCTGTCATTGCATAAAACGATGTCTGCTTAAAATTTGTTTTAGGCAATCGCACAGACAGATCAACTCCACAAATAGCTTACTTATACAGTAAATCCCATCTATAACGACCACTTAAACGGAAAATAATTGATTGTATAAAAGACAGATGACCGCTAAAGCAATGTGACAGTAAAACAGAAAGCTCCTAAAGCTTAAAGACATACGTGCGTAAATGAAATTTCCATAAGAATGTCTTTATACTTTGTTAACATATACACTTAACAATTCTAAGAAAGAAAATAAAAATAAAATATCGGGTTACCGACCTAAATTTTCAAAAATAGGCTTTTACAAATATGACCCTTGATTATTTTTTAACGCCGCTGAGAATTTGTTTTTAAAACTGCAGCTGATTACCTTAATGTTTCTCTCTTTGTTAATTTGGTGATATTAAATGTTAACTAAGTGTTATTTCATCAAATTGGTATAAATAAAGGATATTATAATGATTCTACTGGTAAAATGAAACAGTGAAAAGAATAATTGGGAAGCAAAATGTACACTGACACCCTCTTTTGTAAGATCTTTTTCAATTTTCGAAATAAAAATGTCATAAAAACTACTAATTTTTTATAGTCACCCATAATATATTTTTTTAACATGGCAGAAATAATTACTAGCCCTATACCAATCAGAAAATGTAAAGAAACCTAGGTGTCACCATGCTCATTTAATATGGTCAAAATTCTAACCCTACCCCCTTAGATTTTATGCAGAAAATATACCTCCCCCAATAGCCAAATTTGGTCTCTTTTGGCCTAAAAATGAGAAATATTAATCCAATTTTGCTTAAACTGATAAATATATGAATGTATGTGAATAAAACAGCATTTAATAAAGTTTTAGTTACTTAAAGCATTTACAGTGCTGCTGATAAAAACATAAACATACATTCTACAAGAACTGCTACTCGGGACAGTTTTTTCAAATCTTGAAACAGTGCCTGTACAGAAAGGACTATATTTTACATAATTTACAAATGAGAACTTTTCAAAATTCATTTTAGAGCAGTCACCTGTCGTAAATAAATGTACCTAATAATTAAAACAGTTTAGTGGTCGTAATAGAGAGGTTTTACTGTAGTTTCACATGTTGACCTATACCCCATATAGATGAACTGCTGCAAGTTGTCTTTTAAGACCAAATGCTCCTAAACGAGCCTAAGAAAATGTTTTAAGCGATTATTATTTAGAAAGTGGACGAGTACATTCGGAAAGTCAGCATGGTAGGGGTTTAATTAAGGACCATGTTTCTCTCTAAAATGAATATCCAACCCTCATGTTCGTTGATAAGTCCTCCTTATTTCCATCATATTCTGAATTAAATTACCCCTTATTCTGTAATCAATTGGCCAGTATTTTCCCCATATTCTATATTAAATTCTCCCAATTTCCACCATTATTCTGTAATCAATATTCCCTATTTCCCCATATTCTATGAAAAATCCCCCTATTTTCCCACATTCTATGATAAATTCCCCCTAGGCTATTTCCCTATATTCTCTAATATATTCTCCTATAGAAGAAAACTATCCTGCATGGAACAACTCCATTTCACTATGAGCATCAATCATCTGAACTATTAGAATGGCTACTACATTGTAAGATAAGGAAAGCTTTCCTATGGAAAGAGAACAATTACTCTTTGTAAACAGATCCTATAAGACAACAGTGCTGACCCGGATCAGACAGCTCATTTAGGAGCTGTCTGATCAGGGTCTACACTGGTTTCAAAAAGTGGCTGTATACACTAATAGCAGGAAAAGGATAACTTAAAGCTCAACTCAACTCAACTCAACTTACGGCGATCATCCCTGTTAATTTTTTAGAATGTTCCAATCTAAAATAACTTTAGGTCAGAAGAAAACACTTATAACTTTTTAAGCAAGATGTTACGTTATTTTCAGTATGCTGTGCCCGCGGTCTTGAAGACAGTACTGAGCCTCGGACAGTCACCCAAACTGAAAGCCCTTTCAGTCCGACTCCTGACTCAACTCTGGTCCCAGCAGGACCGATGTTTTCCCCATCTACTAAGCGCCATCACTGACAGTGGGCGGGGCAACGTTACCATGACAACCATCACTGATGACATCACATTGGCCAAGGCGTTTGCAATCAAAGAAGTTTGCAGATTAAGGTAAGGTATATTTTGTTGTTTTAACATGATATAAAGACATAACGTGACCTAGTATCGTTGATTACATCTAGTCAAGCAAAACTCATGCACTTTGTGCTGTGATATGTTGTCTCCCCTGTCTGAGATCGCAGCTAACCATGTAATAATTGTTATTGTAGACCAGGGCAACATGGCAGTGATATGTTGTCTCCTCTGTCTGAGATCACAGCTAACCATGTAATAATTGTTATTGTAGACCAGAGCAACATGGTAGGGATATGTTGTCTCCCCTGTCTGTGATCACAGCTAACCATGTATATAATTGTTATTGTAGACCAGAGCAACATGGCAGTGATATGTTGTCTCCCCTGTCTGTGATCACAGCTAACCATGTGATAATTGTTATTGTAGACCAGAGCAACATGACAGTGATATGTTGTCTCCCCTGTCTATGATCACAGCTAACCATGTGATAATTGTTATTGTAGACCAGAGCAACATGACAGTGATATGTTGTCTCCCCTGTCTATGATCACAGCTAACCATGTAATAATAGTTATTGTAGACCAGAGCAACATGGCAGTGATATGTTGTCTCCTCTGTCTTAGATCACAGCTAACCATGCAATAATTGTTATTGTATACCAGAGCAACATGGCAGTGATATGTTGTCTCCTCTGTCTGAGATCACAGCTAACCATGTAATAATTGTTATTGTAGACCAGAGCAACATGGCAGTGATATGTTGTCTCCCCTGTCTGAGATCACAGCTAACCATGTAATAATTGTTATTGTAGACCAGAGCAACATGGCAGCGATATGTTGTCTCCTCTGTCTGAGATCACAGCTAACCATGTAATAATTGTTATTGTAGACCAGAGCAATATGGCAGTGATATGTTGTCTCCCCTGTCTGAGATAACATCTAACCATGTAATAATTGTTATTGTAGACCAGAGCAACATGGCAGTGATATGTTGTCTCCCCTGTCTATGATCACAGCTAACCATGTAATAATTGTTATTGTAGACCAGAGCAACATGGCAGTGATATGTTGTCTCCCCTGTCTGTGATCACAGCTAACCATGTAATAATTGTTATTGTAGACCAGAGCAACATGGCAGTGATATGTTGTCTCCCCTGTCTGAGATCACAGCTAACCATGTAATAATGGTTATTGTAGACCAGAGCAACATGACAGTGATATGTTGTCTCCCCTGTCTGTGATCACAGCTAACCATGTAATAATTGTTATTGTAGACCAGAGCAACATGGCAGTTATAATTTTTATTATGTTGTCTCCCCTGTCTAAGATAACAGCTAACCATGTAATAATTGTTATTGTAGAACAGAGCAACATGGCAGTGATATGTTGTCTCACCTGTCTGTGATCACAGCTAACCATGTAATAAGTGTTATTGTAGACCAGAGCGACATGGCAGTGATATGTTGTCTCCCCTGTCTGTGATCACAGCTAACCATGTAATAAGTGTTATTGTAGACCAGAGCAACACGGCAGTGATATGTTGTCTCCCCTCTCTGTGATCACAACTAACCATGTAATAATTGTTATTGTAGACCAGAGCAACATGGCAGTGATATGTTGTCTCCCCTGTCTGAGATCACAGCTAACCATGTAGTAATTGTTATTGTAGACCAGAGCAACATGGCAGTGATATGTTGTCTTCCCTGTCTGAGATCACAGCTAACCATGTAGTAATTGTTATTGTAGACCAGAGTAACATGGCAGTGATATGTTGTCTCCCCTGTCTGAGATCACAGCTAACCATGTAGTAATTGTTATTGTAGACCAGAGCAACATGGCAGTGATATGTTGTCTCCTCTCTCTGAGATCCTCAATACATGCACTGACACACAGTCTGGGACTGCTGCTGCCTTGGCTATGGAAGGCCTGTATTATATATGTGAAGCCGAGGTATGTACTTTAATTTTTCAGCCTTCTTTCAGCCACCATCAGTGCTACAGATAAGGGCAGTATTTATAAAAATAAAATCTTTATGTCTGTTTAAAAACCTATATTGTGACTACTCATTAGGATTGTCTGGAAGATACGATTCTAATGAGTAGTCACACCATAGGATTTGATAAGACATAAGAAAGAAAACATTGGAAAACTTCAGTTCACTCTCACTTTATATCTGGAGCCTTGCTTATATATCTAATAATCATCTAATAATAGATTACCTTAATCTATAAACTTCTTTGATTGCAAACTGAATGACAAACAGTGTAGACCCTGATCAGACTGCTCCCTAGGGAGCAGTCTGATCAGGGTCTACACTGTTTACTAAGGCATGTCTGCTTGATATTTAGGGTAACTAAGGTGTAGCACTATAAACTGATGTTCCAAAGATCAAACACTGACTAAATATTATACAGTCCATCTTGTATTAACCCAGTACCCAAAAGCATGTTTAGGAGATTTCTAGTTTTGGAGACAGGTGGCCAGTGAAAACTTTGCTAGCTCCGTCCCTGCTTAACAACTAAGATTTCACTTAACAGGGCATCAGATATGGAAAGTATTTCAGAAACTAAAATCTTCATGTTTGCATTAAACCCTTTAGTGCTACAACTCATATGTGAGACGATAGTAACACCATAGGATTTTGATGCTGACATGAGTAAGAAACTGTTGTATTTGTTCAGTTTTGGAGCCATGTGTAATGTAAAGCTGTACATATGTACATATGGGTTGATGGTTTATTCTAACACACCCCGCGCACGCTCCTATATAAACAAAGAAGGAACGTATCTGTGTTTGAATTCTCAATAAAACACGCACGCGCTGTCCCGGCTTAACGTGACGTCATATGGCCTCGAAAATGCGTACACTAAGAAATGTAGCGCTGCTGTATCGGTGCAAATTTTGGTTAAATTGAAGTGTTAGATCGAAATAATAAATTAATACCAGTGTTTTATCGAGCAATCGAATACGGGTAGGAGTGGAGATGCGTAGTAATTTAACCACGAGGCCGAAGTGTGTTAGAATTCATAATTAATTCTAGTACATTTTACATATTTAAAGTTGATTTTGATAATATATTGCTACATTACAAACAGTGCAGACCCTGATCAGAGGATCCCTTAAGGAACCCTCTGTTCAGGGTCTATACTGTTTGCATAGATGTACAGGGCTGCCATTTCTCCGGATTTTTCCTAAATCTCCGGATTTTCCCCCAGTTCATGGTACCTTAAAGCAGGCTGAAAGTAAAGCAGAATGCGCCCTAAGGCGCATTCTGCTTTACTTACAACCTGCTTTAAGTGGTCGCATGTCAAAAAAACAAGAAAAAGGCTAATGGGTAAAGGTACGATTCGTTAAATCGCACTTGAAAATGCAAATTTTGAAATCTTAGGATTTTTCATGTCAATTTATGGCAGCCCTGGATGTACTTACAGATTTGTTCTTTTTTGTACATACTTGTCTGTCATTAAAACTTTGTCTTTGTTTTACCTCTAGGTTATTGATATCATGTCGGCTTGGAGAGTACTTGAGAAAAACATGTCAGCTGAGAAAAGGTAAATTTCACGCTTCCATTTACAACATTTTATCGCGGTCAAGGTGTGGCATAAAGCCATTACTATAAATATCTTATTCCACTCGTAAAATATCATTTTGGGGCTCCGGCCTAACCTGTTGGTCTAAAAGCGCTGTATCTGTTTGAAATAGTTATGTGATAAATAGAATATGACATCCGTGCTGATTACTTATCAGTTTTAATACACTCGTTGACTAAAATTAGCCAAGGCTTGTGTCATATTATTGTGGTCAACTCGTTGATTAAAAACGATAGACAATGAGCGATCATGGAAGATTCTCTAAGTCTTCTTTGTATCTACAGTGGAGAATCTGTTATTCTGACGTCATTAGTGACGTCATACAGTGGATAATCTGTTATTCTTTCCCGATCAACGCGTTTACGCGAAAACTATTTTTTCTTTTACAAATAGTTTGGAGCCAGATCAGACACCGGGTAACCCGGCGTCTGATCAGGCTCCAAACTGTTTGCCACCAAGATAAACATGAAATATCAGAATTGTCCAAAACTTGTTTTTTTCTACGTTTTAGTGCTTTGCGTTTGCGTACGTTTGCGTTTAAACGGGAAAGAATAACATATTCTCCACTGTACACAATAATCTTATGGAATGGTACAGTAGAGAAAACGTTCTTTTCCGTTACATTCGCCCATTATCTTTGTTTAATTAACACTTAGTCAATTACCCCATAGCCTGTTTCTATTTTTGAAGATAGATGACTACTTATAGCAGGTTGAAAGGCGCATTCTGCTATACTTTCAGCCTGCTTTAAACTTCCTCTGCTAGAATATAGAAAATATTTCTTATGATACTTATCAATGACTATAAATTGAAACTATTTTATTCAGTGGAGGGATAAATTAGAGGCGTAAAAATGTGTATTTACGGGGTAAGGGGTTAAAGGTTTTGACATTTATTGATTTTGCAATACTCTACCTGTAACCATTGTAATTATAGAAGTAATGACCGCAAGAACGGCAATCAACTCACAGGGCTGCCATAAGTTGACATGAACAATCCTAAGATTTTGAAATTTGCATTTTTCAAGTGCGATTTTACGAATCGTACCTTTACCCCATAGCCTGTTTCTAGTTGTTTTGACATGCGACTACTTAAAGCATGCTGTAAGTAAAGCAGAATGCGCCCTAAGGCGCATTCTGCTTTACTTTCAGCCTGCTTTAAGCTACCATGTACTGGAAAAATAATCCGAAGATTTAGGAAAAATCCGGAGAAATGGAAGCCCTGAATTCAAAGTTTCCGGATTTTTTGGTGGTATTTTTTCTTCATTTTTCCTATGTAATTCAACATGATATAAGAGATCCCAGTGTTCATGAAAAAACTCCAAAACCACAAGAATTCTATTGATAAGAAGATGGACTCGTTCAACCCTACCGACATGTATGCTTATTATTTACAAGCAGTGAACATGTATAGAGTACGCTTGTTCTTTACAAACAGAACCTTCTGGTCTGGGTCTACATTGTTTGCCATTTTGTAATAAATTGTAAAGAAACAACCCTAATTAGTAAAAATGGACTAGACTGAATCTGAAATTGAAAGGCCCATTTAAAGTCTCAATGGTAAATAAGCTAAAGTGTGTTCAGAAGGACTAGTTCTTTTCTACTCACACCGTAACACAAGAGTCACATGTTTGAACCCTGGGGCCCGTTTCATAAAACTTCGTACGAAAAATGTTGTCGTAAGTCAGATTTAAAAGTCTCACTTATTATTTATTTCATCATCAAATCCTGACTTGTAACATCTCTTTGGAATCGTCTTGAAAAGACGATTCCAAAGAGATGTCACAAGACAGGATTAGACAGAGAAATCAGAAATGTATTTTAAAGTTTTGACTAACGACTGTTTTTGTGGTACGAAGTTTTATGAAACGGGGCCCCTTGTTCATCGAGACTTTCTGACGTCACTTAGCTGAGATTCCACCTAATATACACCAGAAAGTAGCCTTTGAATATGTTCATTGAACCTCTATAACCAATAGTGACAATCATTAGTTTAAAACAATATGAAAGTAAACCTTGTAGTAGGAAGCTTGTTTAGGAGAGTTCTGCTTTACTTTTATCTTGCCTTAAGCTGCCTCCTGTATTCAGCACCATGATAAATTATTTATATATGTTTAACCCTTTTCCCCATAGAAGCGCCTTTTAGCACTCAGTTTATTCCTCCGCTGAAGAAAATAGTTCCAATTTATACATTCTGGAAAATGTGTTATAAGGAATATTTCTTTATTCTAACAGGTGGTAGCTTAAAGCAGACTGAAAGTAAAGCAGAATGCGCCTTAAGGCGCATTCTACTTTACATTTCAATCTGATTTAAGTAGTCACTTAGATTCAAAACTAGAATAGGCTATGGGGTAAAGGGTTAACCCATGTTCCGATAGGCCGTTTCTAGTTTTGAAGACATGTGATCACTTAAAGCAGATTGAACGTAAAGCAGAATGCGCTTTAAGGCACAGTCTGTTTTACTTTCAGCCTGCCATTAAGCTACAATATGCTATGATATAGAGGATAACTGTTTTTTTCAGTGTAAGATCGAAATTTAATCCATTGAGTGAACATCAGACGTTATATTTTCACGAGTGGCGAAGCCACGAGTGAAAATATAACAGTCTGATGTTCACGAAATGGATTAAGTTCGATCTTACACTGAAAAAACACAGTTATTCTATTTATTTATGCTTTTAAGCCACTTTTTAAACGAAATTGTTTAAAAATTGAAAGCGAACGTACATTATTTATCCCGTGTTGAGCCCCACGTTTTATGTCGAACACATGCGCGTGACAGTTGGCGGTATAATGACGTCATCCGAATGACTTCGTTGCTCCCGAGTTTGGATTCGTGCTCTTCCGGTGAGTAGTTCGCGTCAAATCGGACTGCCGGAATTTAACGATAAGACACGATTGACTACGATTCTTGGGGAGCCCTACGGGGAAAATTCATAATAAAAGCGATTGGTGATAATCCACTGCAGTGGATTACCAAGTGATCATCCACTGCTATATCGTGGTAATCCACCGAAAAGCATAAATAAATAGGAATGATTCTTATAGTACATGTTTACGACTGCATACATTGAAACCTTTTTCTTCAGCAGAGATATACATTGACCCATTACCCCATAAATGTGCCTTTTTCCTCCTCTCATTTATTACTCCACTGTAGACAATAGTTCCAATTTATACAGTCATGGATATGTACCATCAGCTGTATTTTATATATCCTAGTACCGTAGATGTTAGCTTAAACCAGGCTGAAAGTAAAGCAGAATGGGCCTTCAGGCGCATTCTGCTTTATTTTAAACCTGTTTTAAGTACCAATATACATGTCTTCAAAGCTAGAAACAGGCTATGTGGTAATGGGTTAAAGGGTGAATTCTATAAAATATGATTGGTCAATTTTATGTCGGTTTACAATGGTGCCTAGGTGTGGTATCATGTCATATTAATGTCATGAAAGTTTCTTAACCCTTTACCCCATAGAAGCGACTTTTAGCGACTCTGATTTATTCCTCCGCTGAAGAAAATAGTTCCAATTTAATCAGTCATGAATATATATTATAGGGAAAATTTTCAATATATTCTAGCACAGGATAGCTTAAAGCAGGCTGAAAGTAAAGCAGAATGCGCCTTAAGCGCATTCTGCTTTACTTTCAACCTGCTTTAAGTAGTAACCTATTTTCAATTCTAGAAATAGGCTATCAGGTAAAGGGTTAAATTATTACTTGTACATTTTTTCTTTGAAACAAATCCAAAGATAATAAGTGTCAAACAGTTTAGATCCATCATGCTATATTTCCTTGGCATCTGACATCTGATCTGGATCTAAAATTTTTGCAAATTGAATTATTGGTCAAGTGGCAATCGGCAGGCAAAAGGGTTATTATGAATTGATATCTGTGGTCGTAACATTAGTACTAGATCAGGCTGAGATTGCCTACCTTTATGGCGAATTTATGATAATTTAATTTGTAAAAACACAAGAAAAATCAGACAGCCCTCTGGGGAAATATATGCTCGTTTAAGCGCTGCGTAGAAAGATGGTTTATGATTACTGTGCGAAGTCTAATACACTCGGGTCGTCAATAATGACCAGGATTTATATATAGGCTGTAGGTTTTTGCCCACTTGTATAAGATTGGTAGATAGAATATTCAGCTGGTAGATAGAGCATGTAGCTGGTAGATTTAGATAGAGCATTTAGCTGGTAGATAGAGCATTAAGCTGGTAGATAGAGCATTTAGCTGGTAGATAGAGCATTTAGCTGGTAGATAGAGCATTTAGCTGGTAGGTTTAGATAGAGCATTTAGCTGGTAGATTTAGATAGAGCATTTAGCTGGTAGATAGAGCATTTAGCTCCAGATAACTGGAGTATTTCCAAAACTAAAATCTTTATTTCTGCATTAAACCCTATGGTGTTACTACTCATTAGAATCATCTCTTCGAGACGATTCTAATGAGTAGTTACATCATAGGATTTGGTGAAATGTGTTAGAAAATGTTGGATTTGTTCAGTTTACTTCCTGTTATCTGGAGCCTGGCAAGGGCGAAAAATTATCTATTAGACATGTATTAACCTTTCACTCTCAATGACGTCATAAAGCGCATTTGCAAACAGTTTTGATCCTGATCAGATTCCGCGTTATGCGGCGTCTGATCAGGATCAAAACTGTTTGCCACTTGTTTTGAAATTATGTCAGTTATACTGCCTTAAATCTAACTTTGAAACAATATTGCAGACAACAATATTGAAGCAGACGACAATATGGCGGTGAAGGAGTAAAAAACCGCACGATAAGTTTGATCATGACAGGGTTAATGGTCTATTCGGTCAATTCCAATTTGCAATATAATAAGTCTAATTTAGTCCGTTTTGACTATTTAGGGTTGATTTTAGCCATGTATTGCAAAATGACAAACAGTGTAGACCCTGGTCAGATGGCGCATGGGTCCACACTATTTGCATAGGACAAGGGTACTTTTTACAGGTACACTGTTCGTTAATCATGAGTTGAATGTATTAAAGAGCTGAAGCCAATGAACTATAGTATTCTTGTCCTTTACAAAGAGTGTACCTGTGAAAAGTATACTTGTCCTTTACAAACAGTGTACCTGTGAAGAGTATACTTGTCCTTTACAAACAGTGTACCTGTAAAGAGTATACTTGTCCTTTACAAACAGTGTATCTGTGAAGAGTATAATTGTCCTTTACAAACAGTGTACCTGTGAAGAGTATACTTGTCCTTTACAAACAGTGTACCTGTGAAGAGTAAACTTGTCCTTTACAAACAGTGTACCTGTGAAGAGTATACTTGTCCTTTACAAACAGTGTACATGTGAAGAGTATACTTGTCCTTTACAAACAGTGTACCTGTGATGAGTATACTTGTCCTTTACAAACATTGTACCTGTGAAGAGTATACTTGTCCTCTACAAACAGTGTACCTATGAAGAGTATACTTGTCCTTTACAAACAGTGTACCTGTGAAGAGTATACTTGTCCTTTACAAACAGTGTACCTGTGAAGAGTATATTTGTCCTTTACAAACAGTGTACCTGTGAAGAGTATACTTGTCCTTTACGAACAGTGTACCTGTGAAGAGTATACTTGTCCTTTACAAACAGTGTACCTGTGAAGAGTATACTTGTCCTTTACAAACAGTGTACCTGTGAAGAGTATACTTGTCCTTTACAAACAGTGTACCTGTGAAGAGTATACTTTTCCTAATCACACAATGATAGACTGTTTACTAGTTTGCACTACAATGTTTCAACAATCCTTTTAACTCTTTTACCAATATGGACCTGTTTAAAATATACTCAGTATATTTGCAAACAGTGTTGACCCAGGGCTCCTATAGGAGCCCACTGATTAGAGTCTGCAATATAGACCATGCAGTATTCATTAAGCTACCCATTATTAAATGCATACTGGTTCATGTTTTGATAATTAAAAAGATCCGCAAGTCAACATAATAACCCACAAGAGTTACTTTGTGTTGGAATAGTCTAGGACTTCAATAACACTCACAATTATACAATTAGCTGTAGTCAGCTGCAGTTAAACATTTATTTAACCCATTACCCCATAAATACGCCTTTTACGCCGTTATTTTATTCCTCTACTGAAGAAAATAGTTCCAATTTATACAGTCAAGAATATGTATCATAAGAAAACATTTATGTATTCCAGCAGATGATAGCTTAGAGCAGGCTAAAAGTGAAGCAGAATGCGCCTGGATGCGCATTCTGTTTTACTTTCAACCTGCTTTAAGTGGTCACTTATCTTCGAAACTATAAACCGGCTGTGGGGTAATGGGTTAAGACAGGCCATATATTTTATTAACAGGGTACCAGTAATTGAGAAGATATGTGACCTGTTGTCTTTGGTTCCCAGTCTTCAGGTGAAAACTGATGAGTATGAGGTAAGTCAGGGTGCCAGTAATTGAGAAGATATGTGTCCTGTTGTCTTTGGTTCCCAGTCTTCAGGTGAAAACTGATGAGTATGAGGTAAGTCAGGATGCCAGTAATTGAGAAGATATGTGTCATGTTGTCTTTGGTTCCCAGTCTTCAGGTGAAAACTGATGAGTATGAGGTAAGTCAGGGTGCCAGTAATTGAGAAGATATGCGTCCTGTTGTCTTTGGTTCCCAGTCTTCAGGTAAAAACTGATGAGTATGAGGTAAGTCAGGGTGCCAGTAATGAGAAGATATGTGTCCTGTTGTCTTTGGTTCCAGTCTTCAGGTAAAAACTGATGAGTATGAGGTAAGTCAGGGTGCCAGTAATTGAGAAGATATGTGTCCTGTTGTCTTTGGTTCCCAGTCTTCAGGTGAAAACTGATGAGTATGAGGTAAGTCAAGGTACCAGTAATTGAGAAGATATGTAACCTGCTGTCTTTGGTTTCCAGCCTTCAGGTGAAAACTGATGAGTATGAGGTAAGTCAAGGTACTATCAATATTTGGAGACAATTTTATTGTTGGAAGACATACAGGGATCTGCCAGTAGATATGCTTGAACAAAAATATATATTGACAGATCCTTATATACCCTCCATGCCTGTTTGCTAGTCCCCAAACAGTGTCCCCAGAGACCTTCCTACCTTGTAGTGGTTCTGGGCTAAATTCGTCTATAGATATGTCAATTCTCATGCGCGCAACTGCTTCTACACCTTTCTTTGGATGTTTGAAAAGAAAACGTCTTAAATTGATAGATTAGAGCTAAAAAGGACGGCATGTTGGTGATTTAGATCAGACCGCTCTACAGACTGCAGTTCTTGTATGATATTGTAATGGAACGTCACGTGATTGTATATATATTTACAGGCATTCCTCTCTGAGATGGTATGGCGACTATGGCTGTATACTCAGACAGACAGTGTTGCCGTGGTTACGGCAGCATACCAGGCATTGGCAGCCTACTCTGTGGAACATTTCAAAATTTCATTCTTCAAGTTTCAGGTATGTAAAAATTAACCCTTTACTCCACAGAAGACAAGAGAACCATTGTATACAGTAATGAATATGTACCATAAGAAATATTTTCTATAACCTTGTAAACGCTGAAAGTAAAGCAGAATGCAGAATTTCATTATGTTGAACGATGTTTAGAGATGAATAAATTGAGGGCGTACTTATGGAGTGATGAGTTACAGAAGATAGTTTAGGAAATCAGATATTAGTGTCTAAACGTTTGGGCCCATAAATTAACTTCTTCAGATCTTTGTACAATAATCTGCAGTTCAGCTGTGATATCCCTTCAGAATTTTAAATAAATCGTAAACATTTTCAAAAGCACACCTATGACTAAGTGTAGACATTTTTGTGTCACCTGCTGTAGGCAGACCTGACACTTATGGATCACTTTTCCGGCGTCTGTCTGTTCGTTACGATTCGTGTGCCACGCCTCATAACTCCTGTTCTACTGAAGCTTTTAAGATGAAACTTCATTTATGGAAAGAGCTTGACAAGTAGGCGTGTATTGTACAAGGGTCATAACTATTGTATCAATATTGTGAGAGTTATTCCCCTTTTCAACATTTTTTTTTCATGCAGATTTCTTCTGTTTTACTGAAGATTTTGATATGAAATTTCTTTTATGGTGAGAGAATAATATACTCATGCTTGCTGGCAGGTGACACGTGTTCCGAGTAACACATCTAATTTTATGTTTACACACTTCTTTTATTACATGCGTTTTATGTATACAGTCAATTTGGAGAGACAGAGGGGAAAAAAGTCAACCCTGTGCGCACTGTGGTTACTTGATAAAATATTTAGACAATTAAAAACAAATGGCTTCTTAAAGTAGAATAATAAGAGAAAATCATTGTATCAAACGGAGCCTTCTACATCACTTTTGTCAGTTATTAAAAAGCCACATGTTTAATAAACTGTTTTTTTATTGTGACGGCTTTATTCAATTTCAACTGTTCATGACTGTCTGCCAATGTATGAACTTTCCAACTTTCCTTAACACGCTTACTGTTAATTTTGGAGAAGCTCTTTGACGCGCATGCTGATTCTGCCAAATGAACCATGTCCGAAACGTTGCAAAAAATATGAACGGTGTCAAAATATGACAAAAAATAAGTTTTCGCCTGTGAGGGCAAGCTAACAATGTATCTGTATCAAACTGTTTGCAAGTTGTTAGTTGGAACCACATAGCAGGTGTTAAGCATTTGGAAAGCAAGTTGAAGCATTGTTGTTTTTACAGATTGTTGAAGAGTTTGTTAGCCAGGCCCAGACTATTCTCGCCCAGGAGGGTAATGAAGGGGAGACAATCGACAGTGTGATGCCATTTGTCCCGGGTATCTGCTACATCCGCCTCATGAAATCCATCAACACACAAGCCTTAGATGGTATAGCTTCCATATAGTAATATGAGTAGAGTAGCTTCCATATAGTAATATTATTGCTTTCATATAATAATATAATAGCGTCCATATAGTAATATAACAGCCTCCATATAGTAATATAATAGCGTACATATAATAATATAATAGCTTCCATGTAATAATATACTAGTTTCCATATAATAATATAATAGCGTCCATATAGTAATATAATAGCCTCCATATAGTAATATAATAGCGTACATATAATAATATAATAGCTTCCATGTAATAATATACTAGTTTCCATATAATAATATAATAGCGTCCATATAGTAATATAACAGCCTCCATATAGTAATATAATAGCGTACATATAATAATATACTAGTTTCCATATAATACTATAATAGTTTCCATATAATAATATAATAGCTTCCATGTAATAATATACTAGTTTCCATATAATAATATAATAGCTTCCATGTAATAATATACTAGTTTCCATATAATAATATAATAGCTTCCATGTAATAATATAATAGCTTCCATATAATAATATAATAGCTGCCATATAATAATCTACTAGTTTCCATATGATAATATAATAGCTGCCATATAATAATTTAATAGCTTCCATGTAATAATATACTAGTTTCCATATAATAATATAATAGCTTCCATGTAATAATATACTAGTTTCCATATAATAGCTTCCATGTAATAATATAATAGCTGCCATATAATAATTTAATAGCTTCCATGTAATAATATAATAGCTTCCATATAATAATATAATAGCTGCCATATAATAATTTAATAGCTTCCATGTAATAATATACTAGTTTCCATATAATAATATAATAGCTTCCATGTAATAATATAATAGCTTCCATATAATAACATAATAGCTTCCATATATTAATATAATAGCTTCCATGTAATAACATAATAGCTTCCATGTAATAATATAATAGCTTCCATGTAATAACATAATAGCTTCCATGTAATAATATAATAGCTTCCATGTAATAACATAATAGCTTCCATGTAATAATATAATAGCTTCCATGTAATAATATAATAGCTTCCATGTAATAACATAATAGCTTCCATGTAATAATATACTAGTTTCCATATAATAATATAATAGCTTCCATGTAATAACATAATAGCTTCCATGTAATAATATACTAGTTTCCATATAATAATATAATAACTTCCATGTAATAATATAATAGCTTCCATATAATAATATAATAGCTGCCATATAATAATCTACTAGTTTCCATATGATAATATAATAGCTGTCATATAATAATTTAATAGCTTCCATGTAATAATATACTAGTTTCCATATAATAATATAATAGCTTCCATGTAATAATATAATAGCTTCCATATAATGATATAATAGCTGCCATATAATAATCTACTAGTTTCCATATGATAATATAATAGCTGCCATATAATAATTTAATAGCTTCCATGTAATAATGTACTAGTTTCCATATAATAATATAATAGCTTCCATGTAATAATATAATAGCTTCCATATAATAATATAATAGCTGCCATATAATAATCTACTAGTTTCCATATGATAATATAATAGCTGCCATATAATAATATAATAACTTCCATATAATAATATAATAACTTCCATATAATAATATAATAAAATATTTTCCATATAGTAATGTCATAGCTTCCATATAATATAATAGCTTCCAGATAGTAATAAAATAGCTTCAATATAATAATATAATAACTTCCATATAATATAATAGCTTCAATATAGTAACATAATAGCTTCCATATAATACTATAATAGCTTCCATATAATAATATTATAGCTTCCATATAATAATATTATAGCTTCCATGTAATAATATACTAGTTTCCATATAATAATATAATAGCGTCCATATAGTAATATAACAGCCTCCATATAGTAATATAATAGCGTACATATAATAATATACTAGTTTCCATATAATACTATAATAGTTTCCATATAATAATTTAATAGCTTCCATGTAATAATATACTAGTTTCCATATAATAATATAATAGCTTCCATGTAATAATATAATAGCTTCCATATAATAATATAATAGCTGCCATATAATAATCTACTAGTTTCCATATGATAATATAATAGCTGCCATATAATAATATAATAACTTCCATATAATAACTTCCATATAATAATATAATAAAATAGCTTCCATATAGTAATGTCATAGCTTCCATATAATATAATAGCTTCCAGATAGTAATAAAATAGCTTCAATATAATAATATAATAACTTCCATATAATATAATAGCTTCAATATAGTAACATAATAGCTTCCATATAATACTATAATAGCTTCCATATAATAATATTATAGCTTCCATATAATAATATTATAGCTTCCATGTAATAATATACTAGTTTCCATATAATAATATAATAGCGTCCATATAGTAATATAACAGCCTCCATATAGTAATATAATAGCGTACATATAATAATATACTAGTTTCCATATAATACTATAATAGTTTCCATATAATAATTTAATAGCTTCCATGTAATAATATACTAGTTTCCATATAATAATATAATAGCTTCCATGTAATAATATAAAAGCTTCCATATAATAATATAATAGCTGCCATATAATAATCTACTAGTTTCCATATGATAATATAATAGCTGCCATATAATAATATAATAACTTCCATATAATAACTTCCATATAATAATATAATAAAATAGCTTCCATATAGTAATGTCATAGCTTCCATATAATATAATAGCTTCCAGATAGTAATAAAATAGCTTCAATATAATAATATAATAACTTCCATATAATATAATAGCTTCAATATAGTAACATAATAACTTCCATATAATACTATAATAGCTTCCATATAATAATATTATAGCTTCCATATAATAATATTATAGCTTCCATGTAATAATATACTAGTTTCCATATAATAATATAATAGCTGTCATATAATAATCTACTAGTTTCCATAAATTAATGTAATAGCTTCTATATAAAAAATAACTTCCCTATAATTGAGTATAATAATATAATAACTTCCATATAATAATATTATATATTAATATAATAGCTTCCATATAGTAATATAATGGCTTCCATATAATAACTTCCATATACTATATTAGCTTCCATATAGTAATATTATAGCTTCCATATAATAATATAATAACTCTCTGAATACATAAACCTAGTCCAAATAAGTACCAACATTAATATTTCATTGATAGTGTTAAATGCAAGTAGTTATAAGTTTAAAACAAGTTAAAATCAAAGCAGAAAGCTCCTATTGAAGCTTCCTCCTTTACTTTCGTCTGTCTTTAAGCAGTCATGTGGAAAATTAGCTTCAGTTATCAGAGTCTGTCAATACAATGGGGTAAAGATAACCCCATTTATAAACATTTTTACACTTTTATTTTATTTCTCCACTGTAGCAAAAAGTTCCATTTGACATAGTCATTGATATGAACCATCAATATTTTCTAAATCCTAGCAGAATGTAGCTTAAAGCAGACTGAACGTAAAGCAGAGTGTGCCGTAAGGTACATTCTGCTTTATATTACTGCTTTATAGTGGTCAATTGTTTTCAAAACTAGAAAGAGGCTATGGGATAAAAGGATTAAGTTTTATTTAAGCTGTGAAGAATAACATCTTCTGGGGCCCATTTTATAAAACTTCGTACGGTCGTAAGTCACAACTGTAAAATGCATAGAATTTCTGATTTCTCCATTCTAATCTTGTCTTGTGACATCTCTTTTGAATCTTCTTTTCTTTGGAATCGTCACAATACAGGATTAGATTCAGAAATAAATAATGATTGAGACTTTTGTCGTACAAAGTTTTATGAAACGGGCACAACACACTCTGTATTTATAGGCTTTGAAACCTTCCTGTCGTCAATGATTGGGAAAGAAGTGGAGAGTCTGCCACGTGGAATCTATCACACATCCAAGAGGCAGCACGGGGCATCGGCCAATCAGGGGAAAGCTGTAGGCACCATACCGAAGTTTATACAAATGAGTTATGAGAAAACAAAACTGCCGGGGCTCAGACCTGGACTGGCTGGTAATGATGGTCCGCCTGACTACCAGCCTGCCTATTTGACTGTCTGTCTGCCTACCTGTCTGTCTGTTTATGTCTGTCTCACTGTCTGTCTGTCTGTCTCACTGTCTGTCTGTCCATCCGTCTGTCTGTCCATCCGTCTGTCTGTCTGTCTAGCAGCAAGGCTTGCTGACTTGCTGGTTGGCTAGGTCTCTCAGTGACTGACTGAATATCTAGCTGTCTGTCTCGTATGGGAATTTTCTGCAGTGATTTTGGCTTTATTAAGCTCACATCACCTCTGAATGTTTGTGAATTTTATAACACTTGTAATGGTTATAAATATAGGAGCTTTCTGCATTACTTTTACTCTACATTAGCCCATTACCCAGTAGCATGTGTCCAATATTGAAGGTAGGTGACCACTTACTGCAGATTGAAAGTAAAGCAGAATTTGCCTTAAGACTATACTCTTAGCCTGCTTTGAGCAACCATCTACTGGAATGCAGATAATATTTCTTATTATTCATATTCATAACTTGATAAAGTTGAACAATTTTCTTCAGCGGAAGAATAAATTACACGTAAAGGCGATAAATACACATTACCAGTTGACAGTGCGATACAGAGTGATGTATTTAGCTCGAGACGATTTTGGCGGAAATAGCCGATCTGACGAGCGCCTTGGTTGTTTCCGCCAAAACGTCGAGAGCTAAATGCAACACTCTGTAGCGCACTGTCAACTGGTAATGTGTTTATTATATGCCTTGAATACACTCCTGAAACAACTAAATAGTTGTTTAAATCATTTTATATCCAAAATGTTTCAGTTGTTTGAAGCAGAAACAGTTTTTTTGCATGACACAAAGAATACCGCGGCACTTTTACCGATGACTTAAAGCATACTGGAAGTAAAACGTAATGTGCCTTAATGCACATTCTGCTTTACTTTCAGCGTGCTTTTAACCACCATCAGCTATAGCGTAGAAGATATTATCATAGTGCATACTTATGACGGTATAAATTGGAACTATTTTCTTCAGTGAAGGAATAAATTAAAGGCATATTTATGGGGTTTTAATCTCAGGAGTGAATGGTTTAACCCTTTCCCTTATGGAAGCGACTTTTAGAACATGCATTCTATTTATCAGCTGAATATGTGTCAGATTTAATACTTTCCTTATTCTAGCAGGTAATAGCTTAAAGCAGGCTGAAAGTAAAGCAGAATGCGCCATATGGCGCATTCTGCGTTACTTTCAACCTGCTTTAAGTGGTCACCTATTTTCAAAACTAGAAACAGGCTATTGGGTAATGGGTTAATATAAGTTAAACTGGTATCATAATTCCAGAGATTCTATTTCAGCTGCTCAGCTGGTCTGTTATGAACTGTTATCATTATGCCAGTGCTTCTATTTCAGCTGGTCTCCTGGTCTGTTATGAACTGTTATCATTATGCCAGTGCTTCTATTTCAGCTGGTCTCCTGTTCTGTTATGAACTGTTATCATTATGCCAGTGCTTCTATTTTAGCTGGTCTCCTGGTCTGTTATGAACTATTATCATTATGCCAGTGCTTCTATTTCAGCTGGTCTCCTGGTCTGTTATGAACTGTTATCATTATGCCAGTGCTTTTATTTCAGCTGGTCTCCTGGTCTGTTATGAACTGTTATCATTATGCCAGTGCTTCTATTTCAGCTGGTCTGCTGTTCTGTTATGAATTGTTATCGTGTTGTCAGTTTTTAGCTCAAGGTGAGCTATTGGGATGGCCCTGTGTCCGTCGTCGTACGTCGTACGTCGTCCGTCGTACGTCGTCCGTCGTCGTTAACAATTGCTTCAAATGAGATCTCATCCTATACCGCTTGGCAGAATTCAACCAAACTTTACAGAAATGTTCCTTGGGTCAAGCTCTTTCAAATTTGTTCAAAGAATTAAAAACAATGCAGAACTCTGGTGAAAAAATAAGGAAATCTTAAAAAATCTTCTTGTCAAAATCTGCAAGGGCCAGAGCTTAGATATTTGGTACATAGCATCATCTACCGGTCCTCTATGAAGTTTGTTCAAATTATGCCCCTGGGTCAAAATTGGCCCCGCCCCGGGGGTCACAGTTTTACATGGAGTCATATAGTGAAAATTTCAAACGTCTTGAAATTCTCTGACACTAATATGACCAGAGCTTTGATATTTGGCATGGTGACACTTCTAAATATCCTTTAGGTATTTTGATCAAATGGTTCCGGCCGGTTGCATATCTAGGTTCTTTGATTTCAGCTGCTATCCTGTTCTGTTATGATATGTTATCATTATTCCAGAGCTTTGATTTCAGCTGCTCTACTGATCTGTTATCATTATTCCAGAGCTTTGATTTCTGCTGCTCTCCAGTTCTGTTATGAACTGTCATCAGTATGCCAGTTCTTCTATTTCAGCTGCGACCCTGTTCTGTTATGATGTTATCATTATGTCAGTTCTTTTATTTCAGCTGGTCTCCTGTTCTGTTATGATGTTATCATTAGTCTAGTGCTTTTATTTCAGCTGCGCCCTGTTCTGTTATGATCTGTTATCATTATTCCAGAGCTTTTATTTCAGCTGCTCTGCTGTTCTATTATGATATGTTATTATTATTCCAGTTCTTTAATGAAGCTGCTCTGCTGTTCTATTATGAACTGTTATCATTATTCCAGAGCTTCTATTTCAGCTACTCTGCTGTTCTGTTATGACCTGTTATCATTATGCCAGACAAACATTGCAGTTGCTCTGCTGTTATATTATGAACTGTTATCATTATGCCAGTTCTTCTATTTCAGCTGCTCTGCTGTTCTGTTATGATCCACCTGTTGAAGTTGGTCGAGATGGTCGTCCGCGTAAGCACTACATCATGTCTCATGGAAAGGGGTACCAGCAGATGTTCAACACGTTGCTGCACGATATACCCGTGCAGCCGTCAGACTGGCATCGTATGATACTGATGCCACAAGCCTGGGCCGCCTTCATGGACAGACTCTTCAACTCTATGCTTGAGGTAAGTATGTTCTTAAGCATTTGATTGGTCAGATTTGAGCCTAGACTCAAATCTGACCAATCAAATGCTTGAAAACGACTCCAGACGCATCTCAAAAGCATAATAACCTTGGACCCTGTTGTTTATGGACAGACTCTTGAACTCTATGCTTGATGTGAGTTTGTTCTCAGCATTTACATTGTGATATTTTGGCTTTGTCATATGTTCTCTATGAAGTTTGTTTCGTTTTACTCTTACTCAGTATATAAATCATATTCTTACGAGAAACTCTGGCAAGAAAGGCTAACAGAAAAATCTATATTGATGCATAAACTTTAGGTGACAGCTCAAAGCAAGGTGAACGTAAAACAGAATGTTTTTGAAGAAGCTTTCTGTTTTACATTCACGTTGTTTTAAGCAGTCTCTTACCTTAAACACCTTAAAAATAACACAATTATGTGGTCGTAATAGAGAGGTTTTAATGTATTTTCCCTCACTGCAGTAATTGGTACTGGCATGTTCTTTTTTTACAGGCCAGAGAAGCGGAGATTGACCTTCAATTGAAGAGAGACTTTGTCACCGAGACAGAGGCCGATGATATGAGAGCAGCTGCCTGGCTATGGTACGTATAGGAAGACAGTGCTCCAGATAAGGGTCAGAGGTTAAACTCAACTAATCCAACATGTTTTCACTCGTTTCAGCACCAAATCCTATGGTGTTACTATTCATTAGAATCGTATCGAAGAGACGATTCTAATGAGTAGTGACACCATAGGGTTTAAAGCAGAAATCAAGATTATTCTCCCCTTATTTGGAGCCATGGGAAGACCTTATAAACCCATCGACTTGGGCAAGGCATGTTTTATATTTAATCTGGGATCAAACAAGTATTATATTTAGTTAACCCATTGACTGGGGCAACATGTCTTTTCCTTTGGTTAACCCTTTGACAAGGGTGAATAAGTGTTATATATGGAGCACAATATGTGTTATATCTGGTTAACACATTGAATGGGGCAAAACAAGTGTAATATTTGGTTAGTCTATTGACTGGGGCAAAACTAGTGTTATATTTGGTAAGTCCATTGACTGGGACAAAACTAGTGTTATATTTGGTTAGTCCATTGACTGGGGCAAAACTAGTGTTATATTTGGTAAGTCCATTGACTGGGGCAAAACTAGTGTTATATTTGGTTAACCCATTGACTGGGGTAAAACAAGTGTACTATTTGGTTAACCCATTGACTGGGGTAAAACAAGTGTAATATTTTGTTAGCCCATTGCCTAGGTCAAAACACATTTATATATTTGGTTTTCCCATCGACTTAGGCAAAAGTAGTATTATATTTGGTTAGCCCATTGAATGGGGGCAAAACGAGTGTTATATTTCGTTAACTCATTGAATGGGACCAAACAAGTAGTGTTGTATATGAAGAGTACACCCTGATCAGGGCCTGAAAAGTTTGTCAATTTCCAGTACATTATAAGACAATAGCCCTCTATAGGAAAACATTTTGATTTTATTACAAACGCGAAGTTTGAGCAATCTATCGGTCTGCTGCCAGCTACTATCTGCCAGGATATAAGGAATATTTCTTCTTGTGCATACTGATGACTATATAAACCGGAACTACTTCCTTCATTGGAGGAATGTTTTAAGTGTGTATAAAGGGGTATCTATTGCATATTGGGGTTAAGTCATTCTCTATCAACTTTCAGGGTACGCGATACGTTGTTCGACATCATCAGAAGAGCAACCAAGTGAGTTACTACTTCATGTATAATTAACCTGCTAACAGTGGTCGATTAACCCTTTCAACACTAAATATCTCGTGTGGGTAGTTATAATCATTTTGGACTCTACTAGTACATGTATTTTGAACTAGTTTACTGTTACATTTTTGGTATGACAAACAAAAACCAATGAAACTATCAAACAGTGCAGACCCTGATCAGAGGGCTCCTATAGGAGCCCTCTGATCAGGGTCTACACTGTTTGCATTTGTAATCAGTAATCACTTCAGAGGACTGTAGGGTAGAAAGGGTTTTTTTTCTTTGTTTTCTGTGCTTTCAAAGGATCTCCCCTTATTCAGATTTTTATAATTCACAACAGCAGATGTTAAGTGCTTGTGTGGTGGCTGTAAAAAGTCGCCCCGTACTTCATTCTCAGTGTTGTTATACTTTCTGGTCCTTGGGAATCATTGATTTCAGCGTATTTACAGTTGAAAGTTGAATTCCGCTTAAGCCGGTGCTAGGGGGCGTGAGCACTGTTGCACATTTCAGTATTGCGCATGAACAGACTCAATTAAACCGAGTCTGCAATTTTCAGTATTTGCTTTGTTTTCTGTGCTTTCAAAGGATCTCCCCTTATTCAGATTTTTTTAACCTACTAATAGTGTCCCTTGACTATTTAAACCCTTGTCACTCACTTATGCGACCTTCGCAAACACAGTGTACCTGTGAAGAGTACACTTATCTTATGCAAACTGAAGATCCATATCAGAGGGCCCCTAAAGGATCCACCTGCTCAGGGTCTGCACTTTTGCCATATTGCAATACTAGTCCAATGACAAAATGATACTAAACAATCAAAAAATGGACTTAACTAAATCGGAACTAGAACTTTTCATTTGAAGTTTCAGGGAGGAAAGGGTCAACTGTAAAAGCACCTAAGAACGCCTTCATCTCTCCTTCCTAATAAACATCAAGATAAATATTAGAGCATGCTCACTTAAGAGCTTTCTGCTTTACTTTCATTTTGCTTTAAGCAGTATCCTGTCTTAAACGCAGTAGGATATGTGTGATTTATTCTTTTGGCTATGGAAGAAGGGTTAGCATACAGTTGACTGTAGAATATTCCATAAAAACTACGTTATTTGATTGAATAACATAGATTGTTCCATAAAAACTAAGGAATTTGACTGGATAATATAGAATGGTCCATAAAAAAATACGGAATTTGATTAGATAACATAGACTGGTCCTTAAAAACTACGTTATTTGATTAGATAACATTAAATTAATTAACTTTTGGAGATATGCTAATTGGAGTGACAGGGCTACCATAATTTGCTCATATAAAGTCTTATATTTCTAAATTACCAAACGCTATTTTAGGAATAGTACTTTTAACCATTTCGATGCCAGGTTCTATAACACCTACCTTATTATGCAAACAGTTTATATCCATATCAGACGCCGTATAACGCGGCATCTGATCGGGATCTGAACTGTTTGACATCCATTTCAATGTTTCCTAAGTAAAATACGCATATAATTCCAACTTTTACAAGTAAGAACAGAAATCTGAAGATTTAGGAAAATATCCGTAGGTCTGGAGAAATAAAATAAATCCGAAGATTTCGGAAAATCCGGAGAACTGGCAGCCCTGGAGATAGGTTTAGGGGTTTCAATAGAGGAAATGATAAAGACTAAATTGAATGTGATGCTTTTATTTTCCATTTTAGAGGGAATCCATCCATACAGGGCAATGCCATTCTGGCCCTGGCTGGGCTGACTATGGCAGTACAAAGACTGGCTACCAGTCTGGATAAGGCAGAGAGAAAGAGGGCGGATGATATCACTGAGCACACAAGCCACGCCCACTGGGTGATGAGGGTGATTGATAGCTGCATGTCATTGGTGGATAATGAGTTCACGCTGAAGTCTTCACTCCTTGGTCTGTGCCAACAGGTGAGTTGAACTGTAATTGGTGCATAGCCTTTATGGTGTTTCATAACCAGTGCAATGTTTGGAATTTTTGAGCTGCCATACGTCGGTAAAGAAAATCCTAAGATTTCAAAATTTTCAATTTTTCAAGCGCGATTTTCCGAATTATACCTTTAACCTATAGTCTGTTTCTAGCTTTTAAGACACGTGTTGCTTAAAGCAGGTTGAAAGTAAAACAGAATGCGCCTTAAGGCGCATTCTGCTTTACTTTCAGCCTGCTTTAAGTTTCCATCTGTTGGAATAAAAATCCGAAAATTTCGGAAAATTCCGGAGAAAATGGAGGCCCTGTTGGTGATAAGAGGAAACTAAAACGAGACTATGGAAACTAGAGTGGCAAATATAGGAGATTAGAACCTGTAGATAAGAGCAAACTAGAGTTGAATGTGAAAGGGAAACTAAGGAGTTTCTTTTCTGTAGGCGTCAAACATTTGTGAAGGTCTCTGTTTGGCCCGTTGCTCAAAAGGTACAAGTGCTAGACCACCAACATTTTGAATGCAGATGTATCAAATCTGAATGTGCAGACTGATAGGCAAAGTGCAGACAGACAAGCCACTGAATTCATCAGATTTATTCTTTTATTTTACCTTATTTATTATGAACCATTCACAACTTACCTGTGGGGGCATATTGTTTTTACCCTGAATGTCTTTCCACCTTTAACCTTGGCTATAATCTTATATACTGTGATAGAGACTTCATATTTGGCATGTGTACTCAACTCAAGAAGCATTTGAGCGAAAGATCAAGGTCATTTAGGGGTCATGGTCACACCAAGGGGGTAAAGTGTTTCACAAAAACATTTGGTTTTGGTTTTTTATTTCAGAGGGCTGTAGATGACCGACTGCCTGCCAGTGTTTTAGCCCAGGCCACAGCTTTGTTGGCTCTGTGCCAAATGGCGCCAGTCATTATAAGTAACTATACAGGTAAAGAAGAATTTTTATGGTAGTTTGTAGCAGGCTTAAAGTAAAGCTTCCTGTTAAACCTTTACCCCATAAATACGCCTTTTTCTGCCTTTAATTTATTCCTTCACTGAAAAAATAGTTCAAATCAAATCTATATCTAGAGCTAGTGATACATATGCATCACAAGAAATATGTTCTATATTGTAGAAGATAGTAGCTTAAAACAGGCTGAAAGTAAAGCAGAATGCGCCTTAATTTCAACCTACTTTAAAAGTTCAACTGTCTTCAAAATAAAAAAAGCCAAAGGGTAATGGGTTTCACCCATACCCCATAGCATTTTTCTATTATATAAGATAAGTGACCACTGAAAGCAGATAAAAAGTAAAGCAGAATGGGCATTAAGGCGAATTCTGCTGTACTTTCAACCTGTTTTAAGCTACCATCTGCTAGGATATAGAAACTAGTTCCTATTCTGTATAATCATGACTGTACTAAAAGGAACAATTTTCTTCTGTGGAGGAATACATTAAAGGCGTTATTTGGGTTATTAATATGATTTGAATACTATTTTGAAATACTGCTGGTGCCTGATGCAACCCAGGGACCCGTTTCATAAAACAAATGTTGTCGTAAGTCAGATTATAAAAGTCTCAATTATTTTTTATTTCACTATTTAATCCTGTCTTGTGACATCTCTGTGGAATCGTCTTGAAAAGACGATTCCATAGAGTTGTCACAAGACAGGATTAGATGGAGAAATCAGAAATGAAAGGTATTTTAAAGTTTAGACTTAATGTGCCCCTGAATGGCTGACTCTGTCACACCCTAAGTTACCTCATTGGAGGAAATGGTTACAACAAACAATGAGACAAGTTTTCTTGTAGTTTATTATTCTGATTTCTTTTTCTATTTCAGAACTTGTGTACACATTGATGGCAATGCTGACAGAACGGTTACCAGGGCAACCAAAGAGTGAGGAATGTCCCCAGGTTCTGCACATGTTTCATGGACTCGGACTTGGTGTTCTACTGTCAAAACTAGTCCAGGAGAGCTTCCCTGACCTTTCGGGCTCCAAGGTCATTAACTTAACCCTGTTCTCCACATAGGACAAGTTTACCATTTCTTACAAATAAATACCATAAGACGCCTCAATCCTTTCCTGAAAAAGACACAAATACTAGCGGCAGCTTAACCTGTTACTGCTTAGATATTCATTTTAATGTATTTTATTTATTACTCCAATGAAGACAGTAGTTCCAATTTACAAAGTCATGAATATTCACCATAATAAAGATTGTCTTTATCCTAGCATAAAGTGGCTTAAATCAGGCTGAATATAAAGCAGAATGTGTGTAAAGGCACATTCTGCTTTACTTTTTGCTTGCTTAAAGGGGTCACCTGTCTTCAAAAGAAGAAACAGGCTGTGGAGTAAATGGTTAAAGCAATATAATTTTGTTATTGCTCTACTTATTGGGAAACTTTGACTGCTAGGTTAGCACTATAGGGTTAATGGCAATATTTGTCTTTTTTCCCGTTTCTATAGCAACCATGTGATTCAGGATTATATTGTACATGTTAGTTTTGTGTTTATAGGGGACACTGGCTGTCATGTCTGCTCTTGATGCCCTGGAAGAATGCTGCTTCTCTAAGACAGACCAAAGGTACGGCTGAAACTAGGAGAATTCTTTACTATGCTGAAACTAAGGGGCATTCTTCACTAGGCTGAAACTAGGGGCACTATTCACTATCCTAAAATTAGGATCATTCTTCCTTAGGCTGCAACTAGGGGCAATCTTAACTAGGGCTGCTTTATGGGCATTCTTCACCAGGCTGAAACTAAGGACATTCTTCACTAGGCTGTAGGGTGCATTCTTCACAAGTCTAAAACCAGCGGCATTCTTCACTAGGTTGGAACTAGAGACATTCTTCACCAGGATGCAATTAGGGACATTATTCATTAGGCTGAATCTAGGGGCATTCTTAACGAGGACTGATTATGGGGCATTTTTCACCAGGTTTAAAACCAAGGACATTCTTCACCAGGCTGAAACTATGGGGAATTCTTCACACGGCTGAAACTAGGGGCAGTATTCACTAGCCTGAAACTAGGTGCATTTTCCACTAGTCTGCAATTAGGGACATTCTTCATCAGGCTGAAACTAGGGGCATTCACAAGGCTGAAACTAGGGGGCATTTTTCACTAGGCTGAAACTAGGGATATTCTACAATAACATATCTTCTGCTAATTTACTCCATTTTTCCTACATTTTTAAACCTTTGATTATTCCTTCACTAAAGAAAATACAGTAAAACTTCTCTTATGTTAAATAAGGCGTAACACGAAAATACGTAATAATTAACAAAATTTAATGGTTTTATTAGAGGGGTTTTACTGCAGTTCTGATTCACACAGTTATGTGAATATTCATTTCATCGTAGAAATATTTCGAATATACTAGCTTCAAATTTAAGTTAAAGCAGGCTGAAAGTAAAGCAGAAAACACCATAATGTACATTCTGCCTTACTTTCAACATACTTTAAGTGATCACCCGTCTTCGGCGCATTTTCTTTACTTTCTGCCTGCTTTAAGTGGTCACATATCTTCAAAACTAAAACCAGGCTATGGGGTAATGGGTTAATAACTAAAATATGTTATATCCACAGGTCAGGGGCTTTTCTTGGACTAGGTATCGGACTGGCTGCCTTGTGTAGAGATGGCAAGATTGAATCTCGAGTCCATGTGTCGTCAGTCCATAGGAAACTCCAGGACTTGTTAAAAAACACCCCACCCACAGAACTAGTGTATCAGGTGAGTTATTTCTTCTCTGACAACAATGTCACAGCCAAAATGGATTTTACTTACCTATTCGCAGGGCTGCCATAAGTTTGTATAAAAAATCCTAAGATTTCCAAATTTGCATTTTTCAAGTGCGATTTTACGAATCGTACCTTTACCAAATAGCCTGTTTCTAGTTTTGTTGACGTGTGACTACTTAAACCAGGCTGGCGCATTCTGCTTTACTTTCAGCCTGCTTTAAACTACCATATACCAGGAAAAAATCCGAAGATTTAGGAAAAATCCGGAGAAATGAGAGCCCTGTATTCGAAATATATATGGTTGAACAATTCCGCACGATAAGATTTAAAAAAGAAAACACGCACAATAACTTGATAGCATTCAGACATGTGCCAGCTAAATCCTCAGATCTGGGTCTACACTGTTTCAGAGCACCAGATAAGGGTAGTTTTTCAAAAATTAACATCTTTATTTCTGAATTAAACCCTATGGTGTCACTACTCATTAGAATCGTCTCTTTGAGACAATTCTAATGAGTAGTAACACCATAGGATTTGGTGCTGAAATGAGTGAGAAAATGTTTGATTTGTTGAAATAACTCCCTCTTATCTGGAGCCCTGCTGTTTGCATAGGAAATGTGTTCTCTTCATGGGTACACTGTTTGCAAAGGTCTCGTGTATAGTCCTTGTTAGGGTTCAATGAGTTTAAATGGTTAAGAGAATGAAGACTGCTATTTCACCGCCACTCTGTTCTATTTTATAGCCACTCTGTTATGCCTTGACAACTATTACTGGAACTGGATTTGTCTCCAATGCTGTTGACATAGAAACTGCCAACAGTGCCCTTGGCCTACTTACTGGTCTCCTTGACAACAGCAAAGAGGTGAGTAAAATATTACCCTTTCCCAAATGGAAGGACCTTTCTAACAATTACCCGAGTGTTTATAATACATGTAGCTCTAAATGACTTTTCCTATTATTCCCTGATAAAAACACATTGGAACTTTCTTAACAAAACTGTTCGTTCTGTTATTCAAATTGTTCATGTTTTAGGGTGACTGTTTGTTACAGTGTCGCAAAATAGGCAAAGACAATATTATTTTTGATTTATAGACAAAATTTACAGAAAAGTTGGTTTTTATATTTCTGAACCATAGCCATAGCCTGTTTCTAGTATTCTGCTAGGATATAGAAAACATTTCCTAAATTGAACACACATTCATTATTGTATAAAATGAAACTGTTTTCGTCAGTGAGGAATTAAATAAAGGAGTAAAATGGTGTATTGTGGGAGTGAAGGGTTATAAAGGAAACTTTATTCAGTATAACAAGGGTTATCTCGGTCAATTTCAATCACCTTGAACAAGCCGTAGTTCAGCTCAAACAATTCTGTTCAAAATGCTATTTGAGGATTTGATGGAAGGAGCAGCACTATGGTCCTCTTGTTTTATTTTTAGAATCAGGGCGTGGCTTTATCTCTGGGCATGCTGTGTCATAGTCTTAGTCTTGGTGGCCATCCAACCATTGACAGCCAGAAACAACAACTGCTCACCAATTGGCTCGAATCAGCACACAAGGGAGATAACCCTGCGATGGAGAGATTGGCTTCACTTGCAGGATTACTAGCCTTGGTTGGGTCAGAGAATTGTGTTCAAAGGGTATGTATATAACCCTTTACCTCAAAGAATTTTTCTAGTTTTAAAGAAAGGTGACCACTTAAAGTAAGTTGAAAGTAAAGCAGAAGGCGTCTTATGGCGCATTCTGCTCTACTTTCAGCCAGCTTGAAGCTATTCTGCTTTACTTTCAGCCTGCTTTTGGCCAGAATATAGAAAATATTTCTTATCCATTTTCATGACTGTATAAAATGGAACTATTTTCCTCAGTGTAGGAATACATTAAAGGTGTTTAATTTCTAGGCGTTAATGGGATAATTATACATGTAGCTTGAACTTTTCTACACCAATTAATTAGCTACAGTCAAACTTGTTTTAAACCATTCCCACATAAAAACGCCTTATTACACATTAATTTTATTCCTCTACTGAAGAACTATGGGACATATACGCCGCTAGCATGCTAATAGTTAAGCCATAACCCCATAGACTTTTCTAGTATTCGAAATAGGTGACCACTTTAAGCAGGTACATATAGAAAGAAAAGCAGAATGTGCCTTAAGGCGCATTCTGCTTTACGTTCAGCTGGCTCTAAGCTACCATCTGCTAGAATATAGGAATTATTTCGTATCATGCATATTTATAACTGTATAAATTGGAACCATTTTCTACAGTGGGGGAATAAATTTAAGGCGTATTTATGTGGTAATTTTTAAGTCTAGTCCATTTGACACCTGTATGTTGTCATTGGCAATTGTGCAACCTGATTTCAAAACGTGAAACGGGCTATTGGGTAATGTGTGTCAACAGGGCCATAAGTTGATAAAAAAAATACTAAGATTTAAAAAAATTCAATTTTTCAAACGCGGTTTTCCGAATTATACCTTTAGCCCATAGTCTGTTTCTACTTTTTTAGTCACTTGATGCTTAAAGCAGGTTGAAAGGAAAAGCAGAATGCACCTTACGGCGCATTCTGCTTTACTTTCAGCCTGCTTAAGCTTCCATCTTTTGGAATAAAAATCCGAAGATTTCGGAAAAATCCGGAGAAATGGCAGCCCTGTGTCAAAATAAAAGAATGATTTTCTTTCAGATCGAAGGTGACTTTTCAGTTGCGTCCGGCGATCTAAAAATAGACAAAGTGATATCCGAGGCATGCCAAATCATCACAACCAGCGACCATGTCGGTGTCCAGGGAAGTGCTTCCTGGTTGCTAGGCAACCTCTACATGTCATTGTGCTCAACTAATACCTCCTCCTCAACAGGTCAGTAAATGACTCCAAATAAGAAGAGTAGTTCAAATAATTAAATAATCAATTCATAGCAGTACATTATTGTGCAATAGAACACAGGTAGGAGTTGAAATACATAGTTATTAAATCAAGAGGCTGTAGGTAGAGTGATTAAATTACCAGCATCTCAAAGACTACCCATGTTCTATTTTAATACACTGGTATAAATCTATTTTTATTAATTTGATGCCAACACTTCAATTTTTGCTACAATTTGCACAGCACAGTGTCGATTTATTTTTGGTACATAAATTAATTATCATAGCCATAGGTCACATTAACCCATTGTATGCTGGGTAATATTTGGCGGCCATTTTAAAATGTCGTCTGCAGCGGGTATAACTCAAATACTTGCAAAATATTTTAGCAGTTTCTGATAGAATATTGACTTAGCAGCAAACAGTTTTGATCTCATATCAGGCCCCACAGATCAAAACTGTTGCCTAGAGATACACCTAAAAGTCTATCCCGCATAAAATGGGCTAATATAGAATAAAAACACAGTTCCTTCTTTGTTTATATAGGGATATGTGTGAAGTGTCTTAGAATAATAAATGTTCTCTTCCTGACACTTTTAATAAATAGTAACAACATAGGACTTGATGAAGAAATTACAAAAAAGATGTTGGTATATTTGTATTATTTGATAACCTAAGTTTGCCCAACCCTTTACTCCATAACATGTTCTAGGTTTGAAGACAGGTGACCACTTGAAGCAGGTTAGGGTTAAGCAGAGCTCAAATTAGGGCTCATTATGTTTTACTTTCAACTACCATCTGCTAGAATATTGAAAATATTTCTTACGATACATATTCATGACGGTATAAATTGAAACTATTCTTCAATGTATCATGTATCAGTGTCTGTAGTTTGTATTGTGTTAGTGTCTGTAGATTGTAATGTATTTTCTGTGCCTGTAGTTTGTTTTGTGTTTCAGTGTCTGTAGTTTGTACTATTTTTTCAGTGTTTGTAGTTTGTATTGTATATCTGTGTCTACACATGTAGTTTGTACCATTTTTTAGTGTCTGTACTTTGTGATGTATTTCTGTGTCTGTAGTTTGTACAATTTTTAATTGTCTGTAGTTTGTACCAATTTCAGTGTCTGTAGTTTGTACGCTTTCAGTATCTGTAGTTTGTATAATTTCAGTGCCAGTCAACTACCAGTACCTACAAGAGAGCAGTGTTCTACGCTATGTCACAGACTTCCTGAGTCAGGCTGGAAAACAAGGTATTGGAGTTAACTCTTACAACATGTGCACTTTATATATTAACCATTGACTCCGTAAATACACTTTTTTACGCCTTTAATTTATTCCTCCTCTGAAGGAAATAGTTCCTAATTATACAGATAAGAAAATATTCTATAACACGGGAATATTTTCTGTATCCAGCTAGCAGATAGTTGCTAAAAGCAGGCTGAAATTAAAGCAGAATGCGCCTTAAGGCGCATTCTGCTTTACTTTCAACCTGCTTTAAGTAGTCACATGTTTTCAGAACTAGTAACAGGCTATTGGGTAATGGGTTTATCCTTTACTCCATAGTCTGTTTCTAGTTTTGAAGACATGGGACCACTTAAAACAGGCTTACAGTAAATATGTGACCACTAAAAGTACATTCTGCTTTACTTTCAGACTGCTTTAACATATCATCTACACGTGTATATAGATCTAGAAAATATTACAAAAATAATCCACAAGGGAAATTATAACCAACAACCTTCCTAACTCAGTGGTAGAACATCCACTTGTAGTGCGGGAGGTTGCAGGTTTTTGTCCCCGCACAAGTAAAACCAAAGACTTTTTGGTAGTAATGGCTTCCCTCCTTGACGCCCAGGATTTCCGTTATATGTCTGGTTTGTCGTTGTAAGAATAACATGAATGGCCGGGTACAGACCTTGGTGCACCTCATACGTGCCCGTTCTCATAATCATCAATCTTGATGGAGAGAAGTAATAATAATAAAGAAAGGGAAAGAAAGAGTTCCTTGAAAGAGTTTACCCTTTACCCCATAGTCTGTTTCTAGTTTTGAAAATAGGTGACAACTTAAAGCAGGTTGAAAGTAAAGCAGAATGCGCCATAAGGCGCATTCTGCTTTACTTTCAGCCTGCTTTAAGCTTAACTGGGCTAGGAATTATAAAATATTTCTTAATGTACATGTTCATGACTGAACAAACTTTAATTATTTTCTTAAGCGGAGGAATAAGTAAAATGCGCTAAAAGGCACTTCTACATGGGAAAGGGTTATAGACATCTCCTGACGACTTTTTGGTCATAACACCTTGCCAGACAATTTCCTTGCAAAAAGTATGGGTCTTGTGGACATACCCTTAGCAAAGAACCATTGAAATGTCTCATGTAAGACCCGACCTTTATATTTGATAGTTTGGTTAGAAATAACCATTGAAAAGCTCTAGAGCGTGAGTATAATCTGTGCCTCACCAGGTAAACTGAGATTGGTATACCCGCCGGCAGCTTTTGCTGCACATGCCAGTTATATTGACACCTCATGAACAAAGGGACGGGAACTCCATCAATGGACTGAGGAAAAGACTTTAAAAGTTTGCAGCAATATAAAAAGGAACTTTGTAATTTCAACAGGTCCAGAGCAGGTTCCCAGCCGATATGTAGAGATTTGCCTGACAGCTCTTCAGAAGGAGGTGACTGGTTCCCTTCCTCCACTCAACTGGACTGGAGTTCTCTCCCCTCTCATGAAGCTTCCATTTGGTAAGACGCAGAATTACATTGATTCTTTACTCCATAACCAAAAGTTCAAATAACTTTTTGAAGGCAGACCACTATAACCCTTTACCACATAGCCTTGAACCCTTTACCTCATAGCCTATTTCTAGTATTGAATATAGGTGTCCACTTAAAGCAGGTTGAAAGTAAAGCAGAATGCGCCATAAGGCGCATTCTGCTTTACTTTCAGCCTGCTTTAAGCTATAAGCTGCAATGAAACTGAAAATAATTCTCATAAATTATATTCATGACTGTATAATTTGGAACTATTTTCTTCAGTGGAGGATTAAAAAATGCCCTAAATGTCGCTTCTATTTGGGAAGGGGTTAATATAGTATTGAAGACAAATGACCACCAAAACTAGGTTCTAAGAAAAGCAGAAGGTGCCTTAAGGTGGCATTGATCGGGATCCAAACTGTTTGTCACTCATATCAGTGTTTCCCAAGCCAAAAACGCATAACTGATTAAAAATAGTTATGCTTGGATTTGTGCCAATTAGCAAACAGTTTGGAGCAAGATCAGCCACCAGGTTACCCGTTGTCTGACCTAGCTCCAAATTGTGTTTAATGGACATAAGGCTTCTAGCAGACTGGCATGACTACTTTTATTGGGAAAGAAGACACTTTTATTGGGATAGAACAGACATGTTAATTGGGAAAGAATAGATGTTTATTGGGATGAGTAACATCTTCTCCATTGTAATAATTGGCTCTGTATTTCTATCACGATAGATATTAGGCTTGTTACAAGTATAGACATATTTATTGGGAAAGAATCGACGCGTTTATTTGAAAATAATAGACACATTTACAGTGAAAGAATAAACACGTTTATTTGGAAACAATAACGTCTTTCAGTATCCCTATCACAGTGAACATAAGGCTTTTAGCAAAACATGTTTATTGGGAAAGAATAAACTCATTTATTAGGAAAGAATAAACACATTTATTGGGAAAGAATAATGTCTTCTCCACTGTACTTATTTGTTCATTATTCCTGTCACAGGTGATAAGGTTAAACTACTGTGTGTGAACCTCACTCTCAAGTTGTGTACATCCTCGCCGACAGCGGCCATGTTTCTCGCCTCCTGGATTGTTCCTCCATTGTTTACAACGTTACCAGTAAGTACGGCTCCAGATAAACGGAGTACAATGAAACCCCTCTAAACCGGACATGTGTGGGGACAACAAAAATGTCCGGTTTAAAAGGGTTTCCGGTTTAGAGGGGTTTTAACTTGTTTCTAGTAAGGACAATAGCTGACTACTTAAAGCAGGTTGAAAGTAAAGCAGAATGCGCCTTAAGGCGCATTCTGCTTTACTATCAACCTGCTTTTAGCTATCATCTGCTAGAATGTACAAACTATTTTCTTTAGTGTAAAAAATACCAAAGGTGTGATAAGGTGTGTTGATGGTGTAAATGGGTAAAAATAAAAAAAGATTGGAAACAGGACCAAAGCTCTTGTCCGGTTTATAGAGGATTCCAGTATTTAGAGGCTCCGGTTTAGAGGGGTTTCATTGTACTTCTAAAGTTGAAATCCTTATGATTGCTCAAACCCAATGGTGATCTTACTTCCCATTAGAATTGCCTTAAAGTTTAAAGTTAAATTAAATCACACCTACCAGTAGAACTTCGGTGTGTCGATGTTGAAGGGACCGTCAAGAAAAGGTCGACACATCAAAACTTCGACTCAACCTGATGTTCCCTCGATTTTCTTTTTAAATATACTCGATCTCCGTTAACCGATTTGCTCCCAGTGGATTCCTCCATGTTTATATATTGGAATCGTCAAATCAAAGGGATGCCTGGTCAAAATTTTCATTTTCTCATTTTGTTTTATTTTGAAATTCCTATCAGCAAACAGTGTACACTCTGATCAGACACCGCATTATGCGGCGTCTGATCTGAGTCTACACTGTTTGCCTATGTCCCATATATGGGATCGTGGGCACAAACGGGTTAAAGCCGATATGTCTGTAGTGCATCCGTGGTAAAAGCAGCACTAGAAGAACATTTTCTCACATAACTACCCTTGTTTTCTATAGCGAACAACGATAACGAATATCCTTGTCTCCAACATGTGTGAAATCAATATGATAACGTCACTATAACTTCCATATTTCTAAAGGCGTTTTGACGTCACCGGGGTTCCAAACAAATGCCTATTGCTTTAAAAAAAATAGCTTAAAATCGTTGGACATGTGAGAAAAAGAATCTGTCACTCGTCGATGTTTAAGACAAGTTGATCTCAAACCGGTCTAGAATAGAAAAGTTATTAAGCTGGCCAAGGCTCGCTTAATAACATTTCAATTCTAGACTCGTTTGAAATCAGCTTGTCTTAAACATCGACTCATGACAGATCCTATATGTTTGTGTTTTTAGGAATCCTCTCAGATGGCAATTTTGGAAGCCAGCAGTCAGCTGATCAAGACTGTCACTCCAACTGTGCTACAAACCTTCTTCAACAAGAGTTGCACAGAGGTATTCCAAATGCAGAACCAAGGGAGAGCACTCCAAGTCAGTGTTCTCAGGGGAGTTAACTCTGCTCTGATGGTGGCTGATCCCCCTGAAGCAGTGGTAGCCATGCTTTACAAGTTTGTGCAGGAACTGTTTCAACTGATGGAAGCTGAGAAGGATGTAAGATTCAGTATAACTCTTCCAGGGCTGCCATTTCTCCGGATTTTTCCTAAATCTTCGGATTTTTTTCTAGTACATGGTAGCTTAAAGCAGGCTGAAAGTAAAGCAGAATGCGCTTTACTTCCAGCCTGCTTTAATAGTCACATGCCAACAAAACTAGAAATAGGCTATGGGGTAAAGGTACGATTGGTAAAACCGCACTTGAAAAATGCAAATTTGAAATTCTTAGAATTTTTCATATCAACTTATGGCAGCCCTGCTCTGCTATAACAACTACTCTACAGAAAGCATATTTTTAGCTTTTAACCCATTGCCCCATACATATGCCTTTTTACGCCTTCAAATTATTCATCCACTGAAGAAAAGAGTTCTTATTTATACAGTCTCAAATATTTATAATAAGAAATGATTTCTATAGTCTACCAGTTGGTAGCTTAAGGCGCTTTCTGCTTTACTTTTAACCTGCTTTAAGTAGTAACACATCTTCAATATTAGAAACAGGCTATGGGATATAGGGTTAACCTATTACCCTATTTCCCTTTTCAGGTTTTGAAGACAGGTTACCACTCAAAGCATGTTTAAAGTAAAGCATGTTGAAAGTAAAGCAGAATACGCCTTGAGGTGCATTCTGTTAACTTTCAGCTTGATTTACGCTACTATCTACTATGATATATGAAATATTGCTTTCTGTACATATTTATGACTTTATAAAGCAGGTCTGCCACAATTTGATCATAAAAATCCTAAGATTTAAAATTTTCAATTTTTTCAGACGAAATTTTACTAATCCTACCTTTACCCCATAGTCTGTTTCTTGTTTTGAGGACACATGACTGCTTAAGGGAGTAGGTGCACCTTTGGAAAGTATTTACCAAATTCTTCAAACTTTGCATACAGACAGTAAAATTAGTTTCTATGACAAAACTGGTGAAAAAAGTGGTGGTACCGGACCTTTTTTTTTCACAATTTGAGATTTTTCAAGGCTACCCCCCTAAAATTGAAGCTTCATAAAAACTCCTACTTTTTTGTACTATGAGTTTTTCAATCTTTATTTAAACAATCTATTTGTACAAAAAGTATCCTGATTTATATTACCATAGTAAGAATAAACCCTGAAAATAATGTTTTTTCAAGATCCAACATAAAAATGTTTGATTTCACCGGAAAGGAGTAAAATTTACCCCACCCACTTTTTTATAATGGGAGAATAAGGCACAGTGAAATTTGCCCTACAAATTGTGGCAAACTAATTACCAAATTTTTTATTTGTTGTTTTTAGCCTTGCAAACAAAAAGTTTTAGTGAAATAGCAAATAAAAACACAGGGTCCCGGATCTTTTAGAAAAGAAATAGATCATTTTATCTAAAAAATCCATTTTTTCTCATTTTTTCAATTTTTGGTGTATTTTTACCAAAAATATTTTTTTTCAAAAAAATTCCATTTTATCTATTGAGTTATCTATAATTCATACTAAAACTGAACTACCATAAAAACTTCATGCTTATATTCTGAGAAATTCAAATGAAATCGGATGTAACAAAATACAACCTACCTATGAAAACAGTGTATGCTGTAAACTACGAATAGGACATAAAACTTTAAAAGTCCCTTCCGGAACGAAAATCCAATTTTTTCCCGGGAAAATAGTATTTTATTACTGTATGCATTCACCAAAAATGAGTTCTAAACATTTTTTTGAACATGAGTTCTTAAAAAATTTCGGAAATTTCATAATGCTCAAAAAGACATCCTTAAAACAGTTTGAAAGTAAAGCAGAATGCGCCTTAAGGCGCATTCTGCTTTACTTTCAGCCTGTTTTAAGCTACGATCTGCTAGGATAAAAATCCGAATACTTAGGAAAAATCCGGAAAAATGGCAGCCCTGATAAAGTGGATTATAATTTCTTTAATAGAGAAATAAATTAAATATGTAAAATGCCATACTTATGGGGTAATGGGTTAATGAAAGTGGTTGCTTAACTCATTCGCACCTTTGAACTTTTAATGGACAATTCCAGCCTCCACTGAAGAAAATAGTGCCACTTATACAGGCAATAATACGCACCATAATAAAAATATTTCTTATACCGGTATCCTAGCAAATGTTATATGTAGTTTAAAGCAGTCTGAAAGTAAAGCAGAAGGAAGGCTTCTTAAAAACCACCTCTCCACTTGACACATTACACAAGCTTTTTTATACCCCACCCCCTCCCTGGCATTTATTGGTGTGGGGAATTGTATATTGATTGTCTTGTTTGTCAGTGTGTACGATGTTTAGCTCACCTGAGCTAGCTCAGGGTGAGCTTTTGCAATACTTGAATGTCCGGCGTCAGGCGTCAACAATTTTAGTGTTTACACTGTAGAGGCAACACTATTTATCAAATCTTTCTAAAACTTTCTCAGATTGTTTATTACCATAAGAGTCTGGATGAGTTCGATTATGGTTGTAATCGGACCAATAGGTCAAGAGTTATCTACCTTTGAATTGCTGAAAATGCCATATTTAACAGTGTTTACACTCTAGAGGCCACATTATTTATCCAATATTTCTCAAACTAGCTGAGATTGTATATTACCATAAGAGTTTGAATAAGTTCAATTATGGTTGAAATCGTACTAATAGATCAAGAGTTATCAACCTTTGAATTGCTGAAAATGCCATATTTAACAGTGTTTACACTCTAGAGGCCACAATTTTTCTCCAATCTTTCTCATACTTGCTCAGATTGTGAATGACCATAAGAGTTCGGATGAGTTCAATTATGGTTGAAAGCGGACAAATAGGGCGAGAGTTATCTACCTTTGAATTGCTAAAAATGCCATATTTAACAGTGTTTACACTCTTGAGGCCACAATTTTTTTATCCAATCTTTTTCAAACTTTCTCAAATTGTATACTACCATAAGAGTTCAGATGAGTTTGATTATGGTTGAAATCGGATTAATAGATCAAGAGTTATCTACCTTTGAATTGCTGAAAATGGCATATTTAACAGTGTGCTAGAAAGGCTTCATTTCAGTATTATTAAGGCTCTCGTTATCTGCACTTGATGTACTCTACTATACTAGAGTAGGTCGTATTCCAATGTAATTTACATGCTATACTACAAATTTGAATGGATTTAGAATAAAAAGGATGAAATTCAAAGGTAAAGTTATCAGGCTTCATTAAAACAGGTGAGCGATATCAGGGCCTTCAGGCCCTCTTGTTATCTAGATTCAACCATTTTGTCAAGCATCATTGCAGCTTAAAATAATTTGTTGATTCTTGTGCAGTTAGTGCCATATACCATTCCCAATCTACTTCTACCACCCAACCTCAATTTCCCCTCGACCATAATTTGGATTGAAAATACATGTATGCTTGGATACTGATACAGTTGTTTCCTTGAACCATTCCCTATTCACCCGACCTTGATTTAACCATAATCTAATTTGGACTTGGAGTCTAGCCTGCCTCTGGAGGCGTTTACTAAACGCAGCATCTTGCGAAAATTCTTGTTATTTTTTCACTACATCGACTAGTCATTGCCTAGCAAGTCCGGAAGATAGAACACAGACTCTTTTTTTCTAGTACCTTTCCAGATGATAGTTTTAAGCAGGTTGAAAGTAAGCAGAATACAGGAGCATTCTGCTTTTCTTTCAAACTGCTTTAAGTGGTCACCTACATGTATCATCAGAATTGGGTAATGGGTTAAGACCTCTATCTTTTTCTGTACAGGCCATATTACTCAGCGGACTGGCTAAATGTCTCGGCGAGCTGCCCGAAGCCATTTTTGATGAGCTGACAAGTGGCGATTGTGTAAATGGGGACAGTATTGTACGAGGAACGTTTGTGCGTAGCTACCTTGTAGGACAAGGTCGTCAACCAATAGCTCTACTGAACAGCTGTATCGATGCTGCCTTTAACATTACATGGTGAGTAGGATAAATCATACACTACCGTTTTTCAGTCCATGTCTCTACTTATCTAACATCCCATGGTGAGTAGGAGAAATCTTACACTACCATTTGTCAGTCCATGTCTCTACTTATCTAACATCCCATAGTGAGTAGGAGAAATCATACACTACCATTTGTCAGTCCATGTCTCTACTTATCTAACATCCCATGGTGAGTAGGAGAAATCATACACTACCATTTGTCAGTCCATGTCTCTACTTATCTAACATCCCATAGTGAGTAGGAGAAATCATACACTACCATTTGTCAGTCCATGTCTCTACTTATCTAACATCCCATGGTGAGTAGGAGAAATCATACACTACCATTTGTCAGTCCATGTCTCTACTTATCTAACATCCCATGGTGAGTAGGATAAATCATACACTACCGTTTGTCAGTCCATGTCTCTACTTATCTAACATCCCATGGTGAGTAGGATAAATCATACACTACCATTTGTCAGTCCATGTCTCTACTTATCTAACATCCCATAGTGAGTAGGATAAATCATACAATACCGTTTGTCAGTCCATGTCTCTACTTATCTAACATCCCATGGTGAGTAGGAGAAATCATACACTATCATTTGTCAGTCCATGTCTCTACTTATCTAACATCCCATAGTGAGTAGGATAAATCATACACTACCATTTGTCAGTCAATGTCTCTACTTATCTAACATCCCATGGTGAGTAGGATAAATCATACACTGCAATTTGTCAGTTAATGTCTCTACTTATCTAACATCCCATGTTGAGTAGGATAAATCATACACTACCATTTGTCAGTCCATGTCTCTACTTATCTAACATCCCATGGTGAGTAGGAGAAATCATACACTACCGTTTGTCAGTCCATGTCTCTACTTATCTAACATCCCATAGTGAGTAGGAGAAATCATACACTACCGTTTGTCAGTCCATGTCTCTACTTATCTAACATCCCATAGTGAGTAGGATAAATCATACACTATCATTTGTCAGTCCATGTCTCTACTTATCTAACATCCCATGGTGAGTAGGATAAATCATACACTGCCATTTGTCAGTCAATGTCTCTACTTATCTAACATCCCATGGTGAGTAGGATAAATCATACACTACCATTTGTCAGCCCATGTCTCTACTTATCTAACATCCCATAGTGAGTAGGAGAAATCTTACACTACCATTTGTCAGTCCATGTCTCTACTTATCTAACATCCCATGGTGAGTAGGATAAATCATACACTGCAATTTGTCAGTTAATGTCTCTACTTATCTAACATCCCATGGTGAGTAGGATAAATCATACACTACCATTTGTCAGTCCATGTCTCTACTTATCTAACATCCCATGGTGAGTAGGATAAATCATACACTACCATTTGTCAGTCCATGTCTCTACTTATCTAACATCCCATAGTGAGTAGGATAAATCATACAATACCGTTTGTCAGTCCATGTCTCTACTTATCTAACATCCCATAGTGAGTAGGAGAAATCATACACTACCATTTGTCAGTCCATGTCTCTACTTATCTAACATCCCATGGTGAGTAGGATAAATCATACACTGCCATTTGTCAGTCCATGTCTCTACTTATCTAACATCCCATAGTGAGTAGGATAAATCATACATAATCATTTGTCAGTCCATGTCTCTACTTATCTAACATCCCATGGTGAGTAGGAGAAATCATACACTGCCATTTGTCAGTCCATGTCTCTACTTATCTAACATCCCATGGTGAGTAGGATAAATCATACACTGCAATTTGTCAGTTAATGTCTCTACTTATCTAACATCCCATGGTGAGTAGGATAAATCATACACTACCATTTGTCAGTCCATGTCTCTACTTATCTAACATCCCATGGTGAGTAGGAGAAATCATACACTACCGTTAGTCAGTCCATGTCTCTACTTATCTAACATCCAATAGTGAGTAGGAGAAATCATACACTACCGTTTGTCAGTCCATGTCTCTACTTATCTAACATCCCATAGTGAGTAGGATAAATCATACACTATCATTTGTCAGTCAATGTCTCTCCTTATCTAACATCCCATGGTGAGTAGGATAAATCATACACTACCATTTGTCAGTCAATGTCTCTCCTTATCTAACATCCCATGGTGAGTAGGAGAAATCATACACTGCCATTTGTCAGTCCATGTCTCTACTTATCTACCATCCCATAGTGAGTAGGAGAAATCATACACTACCATTTGTCAGTCCATGTCTCTACTTATCTAACATCCCATGGTGAGTAGGATAAATCATACACTGCCATTTGTCAGTCAATGTCTCTACTTATCTAACATCCCATAGTGAGTAGGAGAAATCTTACACTACCATTTGTCAGTCCATGTCTCTACTTATCTAACATCCCATGGTGAGTAGGAGAAATCATACACTACCATTTGTCAGTCCATGTCTCTACTTATCTAACATCCCATAGTGAGTAGGATAAATCATACACTACCATTTGTCAGTCCATGTCTCTACTTATCTAACATCCCATAGTGAGTAGGATAAATCATACAATACCGTTTGTCAGTCCATGTCTCTACTTATCTAACATCCCATAGTGAGTAGGAGAAATCATACACTACCATTTGTCAGTCCATGTCTCTACTTATCTAACATCCCATGGTGAGTAGGAGAAATCATACACTACCATTTGTCAGTCCATGTCTCTACTTATCTAACATCCCATGGTGAGTAGGAGATATCATACACTGCCATTTGTCAGTCCATGTCTCTACTTATCTAACATCCCATGGTGAGTAGGATAAATCATACACTGCCATTTGTCAGTCCATGTCTCTACTTATCTAACATCCCATGGTGAGTAGGATAAATCATACACTATCATTTGTCAGTCCATGTCTCTACTTATCTAACATCCCATGGTGAGTAGGAGAAATCATACACTGCCATTTGTCAGTCCATGTCTCTACTTATCTAACATCCCATGGTGAGTAGGATAAATCATACACTGCCATTTGTCAGTCCATGTCTCTACTTATCTAACATCCCATAGTGAGTAGGATAAATCATACACTATCATTTGTCAGTCCATGTCTCTACTTATCTAACATCCCATGGTGAGTAGGAGAAATCATACACTGCCATTTGTCAGTCAATGTCTCTACTTATCTAACATCCCATGGTGAGTAGGATAAATCATACACTACCATTTGTCAGTCCATGTCTCTACTTATCTAACATCCCATGGTGAGTAGGATCTACTTATCTGACATCCCATGGTGAGTAGGATAAATCATACACTACCATTTGTCAGTCCATGTCTCTACTTATCTAACATCCCATGGTGAGTAGGAGAAATCATACACTACCGTTTGTCAGTCCATGTCTCTACCTATCTAACATCCCATAGTGAGTAGGATAATCATACACTACCATTTGTCAGTCCATGTCTCTACTTATCTAACATCCCATGGTGAGTAGGAGAAATCATACACTGCCATTTGTCAGTCCATGTCTCTACTTATCTAACATCCCATGGTGAGTAGGAGAAATCATACACTACCGTTTGTCAGCCCATGTCTCTACTTATCTAACATCCCATAGTGAGTAGGATAAATCATACACTACCATTTGTCAGTCCATGTCTCTACTTATCTAACATCCTATAGTGAGTAGGAGAAATCTTACACTATCATTTGTCAGTCCATGTCTCTACTTATCTAACATCCCATGGTGAGTAGGAGAAATCATACACTACCGTTTGTCAGTCCATGTCTCTACTTATCTAACATCCCATAGTGAGTAGGATAAATCATACACTATCATTTGTCAGTCCATGTCTCTACTTATCTAACATCCCATAGTGAGATGAATAAATCATACATTATCATTTGTCAGTCCATGTCTCTACTTATCTAACATCCCATAGTGAGGAGAATAAATCATACACTATCATTTGTCAGTCCATGTCTCTACTTATATAACATCCCATGGTGAGTAGGATAAGTCATACACTACCATTTGTCAGTCCATGTCTCTACTTATCTAACATTCCATGGTGAGTAGGAGAAACCATACACTACCATTTATCAGTCCATGTCTCTACTTAGCTAACATCCCATAGTGAGTAGGAGAAATCATACACTACCATTTGTCAGTCCATGTCTCTACTTATCTAACATCCCATGGTGAGTAGGAGAAATCATACACTACCATTTGTCAGTCCATGTCTCTACTTATCTAACATCCCATGGTGAGTAGGATAAATCATACACTACCGTTTGTCAGTCCATGTCTCTACTTATCTAACATCCCATGGTGAGTAGGATAAATCATACACTACCATTTGTCAGTCCATGTCTCTACTTATCTAACATCCCATAGTGAGTAGGATAAATCATACAATACCGTTTGTCAGTCCATGTCTCTACTTATTTAACATCCCATGGTGAGTAGGATAAATCATACACTACCGTTTGTCAGTCCATGTCTCTACTTATCTAACATCCCATGGTGAGTAGGATAAATCATACACTATCATTTGTCAGTCCATGTCTCTACTTATCTAACATCCCATGGTGAGTAGGAGAAATCATACACTATCATTTGTCAGTCCATGTCTCTACTAATCTAACATCCCATAGTGAGTAGGATAAATCATACACTACCATTTGTCAGTCAATGTCTCTACTTATCTAACATCCCATGGTGAGTAGGATAAATCATACACTGCAATTTGTTAGTTAATGTCTCTACTTATCTAACATCCCATGGTGAGTAGGATAAATCATACACTACCATTTGTCAGTCCATGTCTCTACTTATCTAACATCCCATGGTGAGTAGGAGAAATCATACACTACCGTTTGTCAGTCCATGTCTCTACTTATCTAACATCCCATAGTGAGTAGGAGAAATCATACACTACCATTTGTCAGTCCATGTCTCTACTTATCTAACATCCCATAGTGAGTAGGATAAATCATACACTATCATTTGTCAGTCCATGTCTCTACTTATCTAACATCCCATGGTGAGTAGGATAAATCATACACTACCATTTGTCAGTCCATGTCTCTACTTATCTAACATCCCATAGTGAGTAGGAGAAATCTTACACTACCATTTGTCAGTCCATGTCTCTACTTATCTAACATCCCATGGTGAGTAGGATAAATCATACACTACCATTTGTCAGTCCATGTCTCTACTTATCTAACATCCCATAGTGAGTAGGATAAATCATACACTATCATTTGTCAGTCCATGTCTCTACTTATCTAACATCCCATGGTGAGTAGGATAAATCATACACTACCATTTGTCAGTCCATGTCTCTACTTATCTAACATCCCATAGTGAGTAGGAGAAATCTTACACTACCATTTGTCAGTCCATGTCTCTACTTATCTAACATCCCATGGTGAGTAGGATAAATCATACACTACCATTTGTCAGTCCATGTCTCTACTTATCTAACATCCCATGGTGAGTAGGAGAAATCATACACTGCCATTTGTCAGTCCATGTCTCTACTTATCTAACATCCCATGGTGAGTAGGATAAATCATACACTGCCATTTGTCAGTCCATGTCTCTACTTATCTAACATCCCATGGTGAGTAGGATAAATCATACACTATCATTTGTCAGTCCATGTCTCTACTTATCTAACATCCCATGGTGAGTAGGAGAAATCATACACTGCCATTTGTCAGTCCATGTCTCTACTTATCTAACATCCCATGGTGAGTAGGATAAATCATACACTGCAATTTGTCAGTTAATGTCTCTACTTATCTAACATCCCATGGTGAGTAGGATAAATCATACACTACCATTTGTCAGTCCATGTCTCTACTTATCTAACATCCCATGGTGAGTAGGAGAAATCATACACTACCGTTAGTCAGTCCATGTCTCTACTTATCTAACATCCAATAGTGAGTAGGAGAAATCATACACTACCGTTTGTCAGTCCATGTCTCTACTTATCTAACATCCCATAGTGAGTAGGATAAATCATACACTATCATTTGTCAGTCAATGTCTCTCCTTATCTAACATCCCATGGTGAGTAGGATAAATCATACACTACCATTTGTCAGTCAATGTCTCTCCTTATCTATTATCCCATGGTGAGTAGGAGAAATCATACACTGCCATTTGTCAGTCCATGTCTCTACTTATCTACCATCCCATAGTGAGTAGGAGAAATCATACACTACCATTTGTCAGTCCATGTCTCTACTTATCTAACATCCCATGGTGAGTAGGATAAATCATACACTGCCATTTGTCAGTCAATGTCTCTACTTATCTAACATCCCATGGTGAGTAGGATAAATCATACACTACCATTTGTCAGTCCATGTCTCTACTTATCTAACATCCCATAGTGAGTAGGAGAAATCTTACACTACCATTTGTCAGTCCATGTCTCTACTTATCTAACATCCCATGGTGAGTAGGAGAAATCATACACTACCATTTGTCAGTCCATGTCTCTACTTATCTAACATCCCATGGTGAGTAGGATAAATCATACACTACCATTTGTCAGTCCATGTCTCTACTTATCTAACATCCCATAGTGAGTAGGATAAATCATACAATACCGTTTGTCAGTCCATGTCTCTACTTATCTAACATCCCATAGTGAGTAGGATAAATCATACACTGCCATTTGTCAGTCAATGTCTCTACTTATCTAACATCCCATGGTGAGTAGGATAAATCATACACTACCATTTGTCAGTCCATGTCTCTACTTATCTAACATCCCATAGTGAGTAGGAGAAATCTTACACTATCATTTGTCAGTCCATGTCTCTACTTACCTAACATCCCATGGTGAGTAGGAGAAATCATACACTACCGTTTGTCAGTCCATGTCTCTACTTATCTAACATCCCATAGTGAGTAGGATAAATCATACACTATCATTTGTCAGTCCATGTCTCTACTTATCTAACATCCCATAGTGAGGAGAATAAATCATACATTATCATTTGTCAGTCCATGTCTCTACTTATCTAACATCCCATAGTGAGGAGAATAAATCATACACTATCATTTGTCAGTCCATGTCTCTACTTATATAACATCCCATGGTGAGTAGGATAAGTCATACACTACCATTTGTCAGTCCATGTCTCTACTTATCTAACATCCCATGATGAGTAGGAGAAACCATACACTACCATTTATCAGTCCATGTCTCTACTTAGCTAACATCCCATAGTGAGTAGGATAAATCATACACTACCATTTGTCAGTCCATGTCTCTACTTATCTAACATCCCATTGTGAGTAGGAGAAACCATACACTACCATTTATCAGTCCATGTCTCTACTTAGCTAACATCCCATAGTGAGTAGGATAAATCATACACTGCCATTTGTCAGTCCATGTCTCTACTTATCTAACATCCCATGGTGAGTAGGAGAAATCATACACTATCATTTGTCAGTCCATGTCTCTACTTATCTAACATCTCATAGTGAGGAGAATAAATCATACACTATCATTTGTCAGTCCATGTCTCTACTTATCTACCATTCCATGGTGAGTAGGATAAATCATACACTATCATTTGTCAGTCCATGTCTCTACTTATCTAACATCCCATGGTGAGTAGGATAAATCATACACTACCATTTGTCAGTCCATGTCTCTACTTATCTAACATCCCATGGTGAGTAGGATAAATCATACACTACCATTTGTCAGTCAATGTCTCTACTTATCTAACATCCCATGGTGAGTAGGATAAATCATACACTATCATTTGTCAGTCCATGTCTCTACTTATCTAACATCCCATGGTGAGTAGGATAAATCATACACTACCATTTGTCAGTCAATGTCTCTACTTATCTAACATCCCATGGTGAGTAGGATAAATCATACACTATCATTTGTCAGTCAATGTCTCTACTTATCTAACATCCCATGGTGAGTAGGATAAATCGTACACTACCATTTGTCAGTCAATGTCTCTACTTATCTAACATCCCATGGTGAGTAGGATAAATCATACACTACCGTTTGTCAGTCCATGTCTCTACTTATCTAACATCCCATAGTGAGTAGGATAAATCATACACTACCGTTTGTCAGTCCATGTCTCTACTTATCTAACATCCCATGATGAGTAGGATAAATCATACACTACCATTTGTCAGTCCATGTCTCTACTTATCTAACATCCCATGGTGAGTAGGATAAATCATACACTACCGTTTGTCAGTCCATGTCTCTACTTATCTAGCATCCCATAGTGAGTAGGAGAAATCATACACTACCATTTGTCAGTCCATGTCTCTACTTATCTAACATCCTATAGTGAGTAGGATAAATCATACACTACCATTTGTCAGTCCATGTCTCTACTTATCTAACATCCCATAGTGAGTAGGAGAAATCATACACTACCATTTGTCAGTTCATGTCTCTACTTATCTAACATCCCATGGTGAGTAGGAGAAATCATACACTACCGTTTTTCAGTCCATGTCTCTACTTATCTAACATCCCATGGTGAGTAGGAGAAATCATACACTACCGTTTTTCAGTCCATGTCTCTACTTATCTAACATCCCATAGTGAGTAGGATAAATCATACACTACCATTTGTCAGTCAATGTCTCTCCTTATCTAACATCCCATGGTGAGTAGGAGAAATCATACACTACCGTTTGTCAGTCCATGTCTCTACTTATCTAACATCCCATCGTGAGTAGGAGAAATCATACACTACCGTTTGTCAGTCCATGTCTCTACTTATCTAACATCCCATAGTGAGTAGGATAAATCATACACTATCATTTGTCAGTCAATGTCTCTCCTTATCTAACATCCCATGGTGAGTAGGATAAATCATACACTACCATTTGTCAGTCAATGTCTCTCCTTATCTAACATCCCATGGTGAGTAGGAGAAATCATACACTGCCATTTGTCAGTCCATGTCTCTACTTATCTAACATCCCATAGTGAGTAGGAGAAATCATACACTACCATTTGTCAGTCCATGTCTCTACTTATCTAACATCCCATGGTGAGTAGGATAAATCATACACTGCCATTTGTCAGTCAATGTCTCTACTTATCTAACATCCCATGGTGAGTAGGATAAATCATACACTACCATTTGTCAGTCCATGTCTCTACTTATCTAACATCCCATAGTGAGTAGGAGAAATCTTACACTACCATTTGTCAGTCCATGTCTCTACTTATCTAACATCCCATGGTGAGTAGGAGAAATCATACACTACCATTTGTCAGTCCATGTCTCTACTTATCTAACATCCCATGGTGAGTAGGATAAATCATACACTACCATTTGTCAGTCCATGTCTCTACTTATCTAACATCCCATAGTGAGTAGGATAAATCATACAATACCGTTTGTCAGTCCATGTCTCTACTTATCTAACATCCCATAGTGAGTAGGAGAAATCATACACTACCATTTGTCAGCCCATGTCTCTACTTATCTAACATCCCAATGTGAGTAGGAGAAATCATACACTACCATTTGTCAGTCCATGTCTCTACTTATCTAACATCCCATGGTGAGTAGGAGAAATCATACACTGCCATTTGTCAGTCCATGTCTCTACTTATCTAACATCCCATGGTGAGTAGGATAAATCATACACTGCCATTTGTCACTCCATGTCTCTACTTATCTAACATCCCATAGTGAGTAGGATAAATCATACACTATCATTTGTCAGTCCATGTCTCTACTTATCTAACATCCCATGGTGAGTAGGAGAAATCATACACTGCCATTTGTCAGTCCATGTCTCTACTTATCTAACATCCCATGGTGAGTAGGATAAATCATACACTGCCATTTGTCAGTCCATGTCTCTACTTATCTAACATCCCATAGTGAGTAGGATAAATCATACACTATCATTTGTGAGTCCATGTCTCTACTTATCTAACATCCCATGGTGAGTAGGAGAAATCATACACTGCCATTTGTCAGTCAATGTCTCTACTTATCTAACATCCCATGGTGAGTAAGATAAATCATACACTACCATTTGTCAGTCCATGTCTCTACTTATCTAACATCCCATGGTGAGTAGGATAAATCCTACACTACCATTTGTCAGTCCATGTCTCTACTTATCTAACATCCCATCTTGAGTAGGATAAATCATACACTACCATTTGTCAGTCCATGTCTCTACTTATCTAACATCCCATGGTGAGTAGGAGAAATCATACACTACCGTTTGTCAGTCCATGTCTCTACCTATCTAACATCCCATAGTGAGTAGGATAATCATACACTACCATTTGTCAGTCCATGTCTCTACTTATCTAACATCCCATGGTGAGTAGGAGAAATCATACACTGCCATTTGTCAGTCCATGTCTATACTGATCTAACATCCCATAGTGAGTAGGATAAATCATACACTGCAATTTGTCAGTCCATGTCTCTACTTATCTAACATCCCATGGTGAGTAGGAGAAATCTTACACTACCGTTTGTCAGCCCATGTCTCTACTTATCAAACATCCCATAGTGAGTAGGAGAAATCATACACTACCATTTGTCAGTCCATGTCTCTACTTATCTAACATCCCATAATGAGTAGGAGAAATCTAACACTATCATTTGTCAGTCCATGTCTCTACTTATCTAACATCCCATGGTGAGTAGGAGAAATCATACACTAACGTTTGTCAGTCCATGTCTCTACTTATCTAACATCCCATAGTGAGTAGGATAAATCATACACTATCATTTGTCAGTCCATGTCTCTACTTATCTAACATCCCATAGTGAGGAGAATAAATCATACATTATCATTTGTCAGTCCATGTCTCTACTTATCTAACATCCCATAGTGAGGAGAATAAATCATACACTATCATTTGTCAGTCCATGTCTCTACTTATATAACATCCCATGGTGAGTAGGATAAGTCATACACTACCATTTGTCAGTCCATGTCTCTACTTATCTAACATCCCATGGTGAGTAGGAGAAACCATACACTACCATTTATCAGTCCATGTCTCTACTTAGCTAACATCCCATAGTGAGTAGGATATATCATACACTACCATTTGTCAGTCCATGTCTCTACTTATCTAACATCCCATGGTGAGTAGGAGAAACCATACACTACCATTTATCAGTCCATGTCTCTACTTAGCTAACATCCCATAGTGAGTAGGATAAATCATACACTGCCATTTGTCAGTCCATGTCTCTACTTATCTAACATCCCATGGTGAGTAGGAGAAATCATACACTATCATTTGTCAGTCCATGTCTCTACTTATCTAACATCCCATAGTGAGGAGAATAAATCATACACTATCATTTGTCAGTCCATGTCTCTACTTATCTAACATCCCATGGTGAGTAGGATAAATCATACACTATCAATTGTCAGTCCATGTCTCTACTTATCTAACATCCCATGGTGAGTAGGATAAATCATACACTACCATTTGTCAGTCCATGTCTCTACTTATCTAACATCCCATGGTGAGTAGGATAAATCATACACTACCATTTGTCAGTCAATGTCTCTACTTATCTAACATCCCATGGTGAGTAGGATAAATCATACACTATCATTTGTCAGTCCATGTCTCTACTTATCTAACATCCCATGGTGAGTAGTATAAATCATACACTACCATTTGTCAGTCAATGTCTCTACTTATCTAACATCCCATGGTGAGTAGGATAAATCATACACTATCATTTGTCAGTCCATGTCTCTACTTATCTAACATCCCATGGTGAGTAGGATAAATCGTACACTACCATTTGTCAGTCAATGTCTCTACTTATCTAACATCCCATGGTGAGTAGGATAAATCATACACTACCGTTTGTCAGTCCATGTCTCTACTTATCTAACATCCCATTGTGAGTAGGATAAATCATACACTACCGTTTGTCAGTCCATGTCTCTACTTATCTAACATCCCATGGTGAGTAGGATAAATCATACACTACCATTTGTCAGTCCATGTCTCTACTTATCTAACATCCCATGGTGAGTAGGATAAATCATACACTACCGTTTGTCAGTCCATGTCTCTACTTATCTAGCATCCCATAGTGAGTAGGAGAAATCATACACTACCATTTGTCAGTCCATGTCTCTACTTATCTAACATCCCATAGTGAGTAGGATAAATCATACACTACCATTTGTCAGTCCATGTCTCTACTTATCTAACATCCCATAGTGAGTAGGAGAAATCATACACTACCATTTGTCAGTTCATGTCTCTACTTATCTAACATCCCATGGTGAGTAGGAGAAATCATACACTACCGTTTTTCAGTCCATGTCTCTACTTATCTAACATCCCATGGTGAGTAGGAGAAATCATACACTACCGTTTTTCAGTCCATGTCTCTACTTATCTAACATCCCATAGTGAGTAGGATAAATCATACACTACCATTTGTCAGTCAATGTCTCTACTTATCTAACATCCCATGGTGAGTAGGATAAATCATACACTACCATTTGTCAGTCAATGTCTCTCCTTATCTAACATCCCATGGTGAGTAGGATAATTCATACACTACCATTTGTCAGTCAATGTCTCTCCTTATCTAACATCCCATGGTGAGTAGGATAAATCATACACTATCATTTGTCAGTCCATGTCTCTACTTATCTAACATCCCATAGTGAGTAGGATAAATCATACACTACCATTTTTCAGTCCATGTCTCTACTTATCTTACATCCCATGGTGAGTAGGAGAAATCATACACTACCGTTTGTCAGTCCATGTCTCTACTTATCTAACATCCCATAGTGAGTAGGATAATCATACACTACCATTTGTCAGTCCATGTCTCTACTTATCTAACATCCCATAGTGAGTAGGATAAATCATACACTACCATTTGTCAGTCCATGTCTCTACTTATCTAAGATCCTATGGCAAGTACAATAAATCATACACTACCATTTGTCACATCTATGTCTCTATTAAACCTCTGTATTCATGCAGCTTTTAACACAATTGTTCATTAATAGACTCAATTAAACCAAGCCTGTAGTTTTTCATGTTTCTTTGTGTTCGATGCTTGCAGGGAATCTCCCCTTATTCAGAAGTTTTCACTGCTTTATAGTATTTAAGTGACTGTAATATACCGGAAGTGCTGATTGGTCCAGTCGAAAGTACAGCGCTCCCTCTCTACAATGACACCCAATGGGAGACAAAAATATGATCGTTGTTCGGAGGGAGTCGTTACAGGGAGGGAATTTGGCTTACATTTGGAAACAGCTTGAGTCCAGATCAGACGCCGGGTAACGCGGTGTCTGATCTGGATTCAAGCTGTTTGTCACTCGTAGTTAAGTGTTTTACTCTGAAATGGTCAAATATGTAACTTTTCGAAAAACAGCAGACGACAATTTTAAGCAGTCTATATTTCAGCAATAAAAGCGGTAGACGATTGTCCAGTTTGGGGAACAGTCGTTGTAAGGAGGGAGTCGTTGTTGGGAGGGCCGTTGAATGGAGGGAACACTGTAGTCCCCATCGGAGATGTAGTGCAAACTGTTTTGCCTCAAAATGGAATTTTGTCATTAGAAATTCACTGTTATGTGCTTTTGATGTAATACATGGGCACCAGAGAATACATAAAAGGCATTTCTGTTATCCTAGAAAGAGTTTATGTAGAACTTATGTTGGCTGAAATGACATGTCCCTGTTTTTGCCTGTGCCTGTTTCAAAAGGTAGCAGAATACCAGTGATGTAGTTGAAGTCATGATATTTTTCTTACATAACACATTACCCCCTGTTGTTACTACATTTTTCAGTTGTGCATGAATGTATCTTTGGGGAAATATATAGAAATGCACCTGGCTAGTCTGTTAAAGTTGACACTTTTTTTTTACCTTGAAGATGACAAATTTTGTATGAGTTTTATAGGAGAGCCTAATTGGTGTGCCATAACCTTTACCTGGTTTTTTTTATCATATTCTAATGTCTGGTTTACTGACTACCTGTTTTATTTCATTTCAGTGACCAGTCTACTGTTCTGTACTACCTAGTGCATGCCTTTGTTACGATGACTACTGTGGATTGTAAGAACACACGTGCTATGTCACGTGCCCAGTGGTTGCTGGAGATCATGGGGCATGTTCGTAACATCATGATAGGAGCAATACAACTAACAAATACACAGGCCGACCTACAACTGGTAAGTGACAGCGTATTTCAAACCCCTAAATCCTTATGCCTTCACCAAACCCTATGGTGTGACCACTTATTAGAATCGTCGCAATACGACGATTCTAATGAGTGGTCACATCATAGGGTTTGGTGGAAGCATAAAGGAGAAATAAATGTTACGCACTCTTAGCTGGAGCCCTGTAAAAGTAAAAATTGAATTTTTGAATTTGGTTGATTTGGATTTATTATTTAACGTCACTATAACAGTATTTCAGTCATATCGCGGTGTCAAGCTAATAACAGGTAAAGGAAGAACCCAAAAGCACTTTTATGCACTGTTAAGTTCGGTGTTTAAGCCACAAATCGGAAACTTGGTAGAACCACCGTCTTTCCGCAAGCTAGCTGGAAGGCTATCCCACATGAAAAATCTATAGCCCAGACGGGGATTTGAACACACAGCGGTGAGGCGCTTAGTGATGTAAATCATTTTCTTCGCCACACCAGGGGACATTGAGTTGTATTTGAGTTGTCATAGCCCTAGCTTCGTTTTGCTTAGTTTTGCTACCCCACCACACAGGGATCCAGAACAAAGGCAGTAAACCAAACAAATCCAGCATTTTCTTACTCATTTAGCACAAAATCCTAGAGTCTATTTAGTAGTAACACAATAGGGTTTAACCCATTACCCCGTAGTATGATTCTAGCTTTGATGATAGATAACCACTTAAAGCAGGTTGATAGTAAAGCAGAATGTGCCTTAAGGCACATTCTGCTTTACTTTCAATCTGCTTTAAGCTACTGTCTACTAGGATATAGAAAATATTTCTCATGGTACATATTCATGAATGTATAAAGTGAAACTATTTTCTTCTGTGGATGAATAAATTAGAATCGTAAAAAAGCGTATTTATAGAGTAATTAATGTGTTAATTAATACTGAAATAAAGATTTTAATTTTAGAAATTAACACTATCCACCGCTACAAGCCATCTAAACTCCGTGAAATTCTTGTATTTTCAGGTAGCCAGCTTAGGACTGGACATCATATCATCTGCCGTGTGTGTCTGGACAAGCCCCCAGTCATCGACCATGCTTGGTTTGACCTCTGACCTCTTTAACATGGATTGCCCTTCGCAGACACCGGCTACAGCATCAAGTGAAGGTCATTTAGTCACGAGACCTCTTGAACTACTGAGGGGTCACATTCAGATGCTGGACCAGGAGCCCTGGAACCAGTTGATGCCAAAGGTAAGACAAGAAATATTGCCATAGCAACATATGAAATAATTAAAATTCTAAAATCTTTATATCTTCACCGAACCCTATTTTCTGACTAAGTTTGAATTTGAATTACTTGTTTCTTTGTGGTTGAATAAATATAATGCATAAAAAGGAATATATACGGAGTAAAGGTGTAATTCAGTGTATTGTTTTAATGGCCCCATAACCTGTTTCTAATTTAGAAGATAGGTGACCACTTAAAGCAGGTTGAAAGTAAAGCAGAATGCGCCTAAATGCGCATTCTGCTGTACTTTCAGCCTACCTCAAGCTATCATCTGTTAGAATGTAGAAACTACTTCTTATGATACATAATAATTAAAGCTTAAATTAGAGCTATTTTCTTCAGTGGATAATTTAAAATAGAGCTGTTCAAAGTCGTTTTTATGGGGTAACTGGTTTATTTATGCTGTTTATTGAATTACTCTTATAGGTTCTGGAATGGCTGATGTCGATACAGGAGCTGCTTGCAAAGGAAAGAAAGAATAATCCCAATAGTAAGTGTTTTCATTACTCAATATTTTTGTATGGTTTTCATTATAGATAGACACAAACGAAACTGTAACAAAAGCTATAATATACTGTTCACTCGAAGTATGGAATAGTACAAGCAATATTGTTATTTCGATTTATTTACCCATTACCCCATAAATATGCCTTTGTAGTCCTTTTATTTATTCATCCGCTTAAGATTTGTTTTAATTCATACAGTTATGAATATGTTTTGGAAAAAGATATTCTATATTTTAGCAGATGGTAGCTTATTGCAAGTTGAAAGTAAAGCAAAATGTGCCTTAAGGCACATTCTGCTTTACTTTCAGCCTGCTATAAGGCACATTCTGCTTTACTTTAACCTACTTTAAGTTGTCATCTACATGTATTTTCAATTTGAGAAACAGGCTATGGTGTAACAGGTTAAGAAAGCCATTACCTTTTGATGTATTTTCAGTCAATTAAACGAATTAACGCACACATTTTAATCGAAAATTTAACTTCCTCATTATATCTTAACCCTTTGCCTGCTGGTCGCGACTTTATTGATTTTTGCAAACAGTTTAGATCCAGATCAGACGCCGCATAACGCGGCGTCTGATCTGGATCCAAACTGTTTGACACTCGTCTTTGGGTTTATTTACTTAAAAAATGCATAAATCTGAATTTAACAAGCTTTGCAGACGACAATTTCAAAGCAGACGACATCACCGCAGGATAAGGGTGTTAATATACTTTAAACATATTCAAAGTCATAATGTTAACGTCATAATTTTCACACGGCCTCAATAACGTGTTGGGCGGGTCATGTTGTCACAGCAAGCTATACACCGACGTCTCATACTCCCATGATGGCCTCTAATTTTTGTGAACAGATACAGCAGAAGCACTAGCTTTTGACACTACAATTGAAGTGGTACCCCCATTCCGCATGTCAGACATTTTTGAAAGTTTTAATATATAAATGGTGTTCCCTGAGTGACCTTTAAAGCATTATTTCAATGGTGTACTAAAAAAACAGCCTGCTAAAACTTTTGTTTATTTATTTATATATAAATACATATAGTATTAGTAACAGTACTACTACTACTTCTACTGCTGCATATATTTCTTTTACTACTTCTCATACTTATGTTCGTAGTGTAGCTGTAGCAGTATTAGAAGTAGTAGTAAAAGTAGAAGTAGTAGTAAAAGTAGAAGTAGTAGTAAAAGTAGAAGTAGATGTAGAATTGATTGTATAAATTGGAGTTATTTTCTATAGTGTAGTAATAAACCATTACCCCATAAATGAGATGTTTTACCCCTTCGATTATTCCTCCACTAAAGAAATTACATTTAGTTCCATTTTATACAGTCATGTATATGACCCGTAAGATATATTTTCTGTATTCTAGCAGATTGTAGCTTAAAGCAGGCTGGAAGTAAAGCAGAATGCGCATTCTGCTTTGCTTTCAATCTGCTTTAAGTGGTCATCTATCTTTAACACGTGAAACGATCTACGTGATAATGGGTTAAATGCCTTAATTGGTTATCTATTGAGAATTCTATGGAGAAATTGGCGTAACCCTTAGCCTGCCACTCACGACTATAGCTCCATATGCAAACAGCTTGGATCCGGATGAGACGCCGAGTAACTCGGCGTCTCATCCGGATCCAAGCTGTTTGACACTCGGACAACATTTTCAGCAATTTTTAGCAACTTTGAAGCACTTTGAAACTTGAAGCAGACGAGAAATATAGCAGACGACAATTTATTTGGCGGGCTAAGGGTTAAATGCGTGTCTATGGAGTAGTGGGTAAAGTGTTGACTGATCTGTATGAGCCATTTGAAAGATCTTCACTACAGGCTCTCAGTGTTTAATAGGTTAACCCATTACTCCATTACTTATTTTCACGCCTTTGATTCATTCCTCCACTGAAGAAAAAAGTTCCAATTTATACAGTTATGAATATACACCACCAGAAATATTTTCTTTATCTTAGCTTTAAGCATGCTCCATTACTTATATTACCGCCTTTGATTCATTCCTCCACTGAAGAAAAAAGTTCCAATTTATACAGTTATGAATATACACCACCAGAAATATTTTCTTTATCTTAGCTTTAAGCATGCTCCATTACTTTTATTAACGCCTTTGATTCATTCCTCCACTGAAGAAAAAAGTTCCAATTTATACAGTTATGAATATACACCACCAGAAATATTTTCTTTATCTTAGCTTTAAGCATGCTCCATTACTTATATTAACGCCTTTGATTCATTCCTCCACTGAAGAAAAAAGTTCCAATTTATACAGTTATGAATATACACCACCAGAAATATTTTCTTTATCTTAGCTTTAAGCATGCTCCATTACTTATATTAACGCCTTTGATTCATTCCTCCACTGAAGAAAAAAGTTCCAATTTATACAGTTATGAATATACACCACCAGAAATATTTTCTTTATCTTAGCTTTAAGCATGCTCCATTACTTATATTAACGCCTTTGATTCATTCCTCCACTGAAGAAATAAGTTCCAATTTATACAGTTATGAATATACACCATAACAAATATTTTCTTTATCGTAGCTTTAAGCATGCTCCATTACTTATATTAACGCCTTTGATTCATTCCTCCACTGAAGAAAAAAGTTCCAATTTATACAGTTATGAATATACACCACCAGAAATATTTTCTTTATCTTAGCTTTAAGCATGCTCCATTACTTATATTAACGCCTTTGATTCATTCCTCCACTGAAGAAAAAAGTTCCAATTTATACAGTTATGAATATACACCACCAGAAATATTTTCTTTATCTTAGCTTTAAGCATGCCCCATTACTTATATTAACGCCTTTGATTCATTCCTCCACTGAAGAAAAAAGTTCCAATTTATACAGTTATGAATATACACCACCAGAAATATTTTCTTTATCTTAGCTTTAAGCATGCTCCATTACTTATATTAACGCCTTTGATTCATTCCTCCACTGAAGAAAAAAGTTCCAATTTATACAGTTATGAATATACACCATAACAAATATTTTCTTTATCGTAGCTTAAAGCATGCTCGAAGTTAAGCAGAATGCTTCTTAAGGTGCATTCTGCTTTACTTTCAACCTGCTTTAAGAGCTCACATGTCTCCAAAACTAGAAACAAGGTATGGGGTAACGGGTTGAGTCATTTGTGAATATTTTTCTTTTTTATTTTATTTCAGGTTGTTTGTTCAGTCTCCGAAACAGCTCTGACTTTACCAAGGCTGCAGTTTGGACGAAAGCTGTGATGTGTTAAATCTTACGAGTCTTACAAGTTTGAAATGGACCCACCCAGTGTTAGAAAATAAGCAATTCAACTCTTTACATGCAGGTGGCGGATACATGTGCCACAGACTCAGACTCGACTCAAATACTTTATAACCTTAGACCAAGGGCTTTACAATTTTCTTCTTTACATGCTAGCGGCGGATACATGTGACTCAGTGATTACCTTTGCAAACAGTTTGGATCGAGATGAAACGCCGCCTAATGCGGCGTTTCATCAAGATCCAAACTGTTTGACACCCTGATCCTGTTTTGAAAAGAAAGTTTGAAAATTCTATTTTTAGAGCAGTAGAAGACGACAATTATTGTAAATTGTGTTACCACAATATTTAAAATAAGCAAATTGCAATGATTTGTTAGGGATGTTCAACTGCAGATCCTGATCAACACTGAAGTGTACAAATACACTATATGACAAGCAGTGCAGCTCCTTTTAAGAGATTTCTGGCCAAGGTCTACACTGTTTGTATATACTACATATTCAAGCATATTATATAAAAAAAAAACACCAAATTTTTTCTATAGCTACATGTAGTAGTTGATTAGAGAAAAGCATCAAATTGAGCATTCTGCAATAAAATTGTCCTACACCATGTTTTTAAGTCGTTTATATTGAATGTCCATGAAGAGAAGTTACTGCACATTCAATTTAACCCATTACCCAATTAATATTCCTTTTTAAAACTTTAATTATTACTTACACTTCAAAAAATACTTCTACTCAATACAGTCATGAACATGCACCATAAGAAAGTTTCTACTTCTTAGCATATAGTAGCTTAAAGCAGGCTGAAAGTAAAGCAAACTGCACTTTAAGGTGCATTCTTCTTTATATCAAGCCAGAAATAAGATTACTGTAAAACAGGTATTTTTCGCGTCATGAATATTTCGCGTAATGCGATTTTGAATTAATTCGCGACATCATGCAATATTTCTAGCAGGTGGTAGCTTAAAGCAGGCTGAAAGTAAAGCAGAATGTGCATTTAATTTCAACCTGCTTTAAGAAGTCACCTATTTTCCAAACTAGAGACATTCGGGAATTAAATTATATTCTCGCGAATAAAACCGGTTTTACAGTAATTTATTGTATTAAAGACATGTAACAACAAGCAAGATGAAAGTAAAACAGAAAGCCCCTATAGGAACGTTTGCTTTTCTTTCATCTGGCTTTATGTATCCACCTGTCTTTAACACCAAAATCATCATCATCATCATCGGTGTTTAGATTAACGTGCAGGTACAGAAGCGTCATCCACATTGATGGGTCCCCTTTCAGGTAGTTGGCTGGTTGCACACATAGTAGATCTCACATTTGATCTTCACACATCCCTTTTCAAGGGTCGACTTCTGAGAGCGTCCACTCTCGTCTCTCTGTCTGTCTTTCTCTCTCTCTCTCTCTCTCTCTCTCTCTGCTAAAGCCTTCCGTGTCATCTTGGGCCGCCCTGGCCGACGTCTTCCCCCAATCTGCATGTCACAGACTGTTTTAATTGCATCTCTAGAGCGTTCAACATGTCCGAACCAGCGAAGCCTTTTCTTTCTTAGAATGATGACCAGGTCATTCAGACCAAGTTGTGTCAACAGTTGGTTTGATGTAACAGTATCCACCTCCTCTGGCTTTACATTGCAGACCTGCCTGATCATTGCTCTGTCGTTGCGTCGTAAACGCTGGAGATTTGGACTGGTCAAGGGCCAAGTCTCACTTGCGTGGAGCATTGCTTTTCGTACGCATGAGATGTGTACACGACCGCGGGTCTTGTAGGACCAAACAGGTACAATATTTAATGGTTCTAATAGCGCGTTTTACAGTTCATTTAAGGCATGTTTGTTGAGAAGAAAGAGGCGCTCTCTACCAAAGTTGAGGAGGAAAGGGCTGAAATCATTTTGAAACGTGTTGAAATCCCCCTGTGACTGCTTCCATGTAAATGCGGGCATGCTTTTTAATCTAACCCATTGCCCCTTCAATTAATTCCTCCGCGGAAGAAAACAGTTTCATTTTAGACTTTCATTAATGTGTACCATAAGAAATGTTTTCCATATTCTATCAAATAGTAACTCAAAGCAGTCTGTTTTGAGTGGTAACCTGTATTCGAATCTAACAGCAGGCTATGGGTTAAACACATGTGTCTGCTTAGAGCCAGGTAAGCAGAAGGCTCAGAAGGGAAATAATACCTTCAACAGTTGCAATTTAACACTCCATTAACTATTTGAACCATAGTTACGATTATATGCGTCATTTGCAAACAACGTACCTGTGAGGAGAACACTTGTCCTAAGCAAACAGTGTAGATCCTGATCAGAGGGCTCAGGGTCTATACTGTTTGTCGTTTTGACATAGATTGTAAAGATCTACCCTAAAATATCAAAATTGACTGGACAAAATTGAAAACTAGAATTTTCCACTTGAGGTTTCAGAGAGGAAAGGGTTGAACTTCAAATCGACTATCCAAGTTTTCAATTTGATCTAGTCTGTTTTTGACCATTTAGAGTTGTTTGGTCAATGTACAGTAGAATCCCTCTATTACGACCACTAAATAGAAGGCTAACTGTCCGTATAAAGGACAGGTGACAGCTTAAAGCAATGTGAAAGTGAAACAGAAAGCTCCCGTAGCTTTCTGTGTCACTTTCACATTGCTTTAAGCAGTCACCTGTCTTAAACGATTAATATTTGACACAACTTAGTGGTCGTAATAGAGAGGTACTACTGTATTACAGTATGGCGAACAATGTTTATCATGGTCTTCTCTGTTTGCACAGCACAAATATACTCTTCAAAGGTGCAGTGGTTGCAAAGGACGTTTATAAGCATGACTAGGGTTCAATGGCAAAGCCCTTTAGCCACTGGTGTCTACAATTTTCAGACTTTGGACCCTTGTGTCCCATTTGTAGTCAAAATGCATAAAGTATAAATTCTAATAAATATTACAGATGGCAATTTTATTATTTTTAAAATCACACTCTTCCCTTTCTACATTGGCACCCGATGGGAGACATAGATTGTGTGTGTTGTTCGGAGGGAGTCGTTATAGGGAGGGTCAAGTAAGATTTGGCTTACATTTGTAAACAGATTGAATCGAGATCAGACGCCGCGTAACGCGTCGTCTGATCTGGATTCAATCTGTTTGTCACTCGTCATTATATTTGTTCTATCAAAATGTCCACTTATGTTTTTGAGAAAAGACAGCAGACGACAATTTTAAGTAGGCCATATTGCAGCAGTGAGAGCGTTAGACATAACTGTATTGTTTGGGGGAAGAGTGGTAAGCGTTGTTGTAAGGAGGGAATCGTTGTTGGGAGGGTCGTTGTAGGGAAGCAGTACTGTACTTTTGGTTAAGACCAAGAATACTCGACTGCTTGCTTGTTTTGATTTACGCTCGTTGCTGCCAACTTTGGGCTAATTGGACGTCCCAGAAAATAGGGAACAGAGTAACCTGGGCAATGCCCTTATATAGTCTTCTGGGACCCGTTTTACTAAACTACTTAATGTTTGCGTAAGTCAAAAGTTTAAATTTTAATGTATATTTTTAATTATCACTTGCTACAGACAGCAAATAGCCAGATCAGAGGACGCGCTTTTAGCGCGTCCTCTGATCTTGCTATTTGCTGTTTGCAAACGTTTATGATCGAAAAAAAAAAGAGTTAAACGATGTTGACTTACGCAAAAATTTTGCGTAAGATGTTTAGTAAAACGGGCCCCTGGTTCTTTGCATGCCCATATATGGGATCTAGATATATAGGACCTCGGTTAAAAGTCTCATCCGCAGAACATGGTCCGTCGGATGATCGAACTTACGACTCCTGGATTGGAAAAAACAAGAACACAGACAACTCTTTATAACTTTAGACAAATGTTTATGTTTTTATTTGTAAGTTTTCTATATGTCTATGTTCTAACTGTGACTTAACCCTTACAGACTAGGAACCAAGTTTAGACATTATTTGTAAACAGCGAAGACCCTGATCACAAGACTCCTGGGGCCCGTCTTACGAAACGTCCGACAAATATTTTCGTAAGTCAGATATTAAAAGCCTTAATAATTATTTATTTCTCCGTCAAATCCTGTCTGTTGACATCTCTTTGGAATCGCATTGAGCAGACGATTCCAAAGAAATGTCATAAGACAGAATTGGATGTTGAAATAAGAAATCAGATATTTTTCTAAAGTTTTGGCTTACGACCGTTTCTGTCGTGCGACGTTTCATAAGACAGGGCCTGGTCAGAGACATTTAGTAGAATAAATACATTAAACACTAAATAACTGGATCTTGCATAACTTTCAAAATGCTGACTTATAAATTGTACTGTTCAATTTCCTGATCAATGACCTGTTTACATGAACTCTGGATGGCGTTGTTCGGAGGGAGTCGTTTTAGGAAGGGAAATCTGCCTATATTTGCAACCAGCTTGAATCCAGATCATACGCTGCGTTACGCGGCGTCTGCTCAGGATTCAAGCTGTTTGTCACTCGTCATTAAAATTTTTCTGTCAAAGTGTCCATTAAATCACTTTGAAAAACAAGAGGCCCAGAGGGCCACATTTCGCTCACCTGAGACATTGTACCATAGAAGCTGACTGGGCAAGACAACATTTTGATATAGCTGATAAGCCCGGGGCGGGGCCAAATTTGACCCACGGGTCATAATTTGATTAATCTTGGTAGAGGACCATAGGGCAAAGCTTCATGTCAAATATAAATGATCTGGCCCTACGGTTTTAGAGAAGAAGATTTTTAAAGGTTTTCCTATATAAGTCTATGTAAAACTGATAAGCCCCGGGGCGGGACCAATTTTGACCCGGGGGTCATAATTTGAAAAACTTTGGTAGAGGACTATAAGGCAAAGCTACATGTCAAATATAAATGACCTGGGCCTTACGGTTTCAGAGAAGAAGATTTTTAAAAGTTTTCCTATGAAAAACTGATAAGCCCGAGGGCGGGGCCTTTTTTGGTCCGGGGGACATAATTTGGACAATCTTGGTAGAGGACCATAAGGCAAAGCTACCTGTCAAATATTAATTATCTAGGCAATACGGTTTCTGAGAAGAAGATTTTAAAAGGGTTTCCTAAGAAAAACTGATAAGCCCCAGGGCGGGGCCAATTTTGGCCCCAGGGTCAAAATTTGAACAATCTTGGTAGAGGACCACAAGGAAAAGCTTTATGTCAAATATGAAAGATCTGGGCCTTACAGTTTCAGAGAAGAAGATTTTTAAAGGATTTTCTATATAAGTCTATGTAAAACTGATAAGCCCCGGGGCGGGGCCAATTTTGACCCAGGGTCATAATTTGAACAACCTTGGTAGAGGACCATAAGGCTAAGCTACATGTCAAATATTAATGATCTAGGCCATACAGTTTCTGAGAAGAAGATTTTTAAAGGTTTTCCTAAGAAAAACTGATAAGCCCCAGGGCGGGGCCATTTTTGGCCCCAGTGTCAAAATTTGAACAATCTTGCTAGAAAATCATTAGGTACATACCAAATATCAAAGGTCTGGGCCTTTGGGTTGTTGAGAAGAAGATTTTTTAAGATTTTCTTATGCATTAAAAGTTGTCTGTACGGTCATGTTAGAAAACCTGGTCCCACAGCAAGGGGAATAATTCTAGCCGTAATCTTTGAACAAGATTTCGTTCCCCCTCGTCACTGATGCTTCTGACAAAGTTTGGTTGAAATCGGGTCAGTGGTTTCTGAGGTGAGCTAAAAAGCAGACGACAATTCTAAGCAGACGATATTGCAGCAATAAAAGCATAAGACATAATTGTCCGTTGTGGAACAGGGTTTATATTTTATGTACACTGTTCGTCTTTATAAGTGAATATAGGAGATAAGAGTGAGGTTGGGCGCCCCTAAACCCAGGTTTGACCCCCCAGTGGCTGTTAATGATTAATTTATAATTAATTATTGATTGCTACTGACCGTACCAAGGCGGGCTCCTATGTTCACTTTGCTTTATGTTTGTCTTGCGTGTGTTTTCTATTTAGTGTGTGGATGAAGAAATGGTATTGCGTGCGTGTGTGTGTTATGGTATGTGTGTGTGTATGTGTGTGTTCTGCTTGAGAGGTGGGTGTATTGTTCGTGTTACGTTTCCTGCTTGAGTCTTTTTCGTATTTATTAATTGGGAACTATGGCTATGGTTGTTGTAAGGAGGGAGTTTTTGTTGGGAGGGTCGTAGAGAGGGAACGTTGTAAATTATCGCGACGTCCCGCTCATTACAAGGCAGGTTAATTACGTCACATTCATTTAACCCTTAGCCCGCCAAATAAATTGTCGTCTGCAATATTTCTCATCTGCTTCAAGTTTCAAAGTTGCTCAAAATTGCTGAAAATGTTGTCCGAGTGTCAAACAGCTTGGATCCGGATGAGACGCCGAGTTACTCGGCGTCTCATCCGGATTCAAGCTGTTTGCATATGGAGATATAGTCGTGAGTGGCAGGCTAAGGGTTAATGTGTCTAAACAACTAGTTAACTCTTTTAACGCCATGGACCTGTTTTACATGTTCTCATTACATATGCCCATTTCAAAGGACTCCTATCGGAGCCCTTTGATCAGGGTTTGCACCACTGTTCGCTAATTTAGACCAGTATTTATATTACACCACATATGATTCTAAGTAGACTGGTTCATAATTTAGTAATTAAACAGATCCACAAGACAAGAGAACCTAATAACCCACAATAATTTCTTAGTGTTGAAAGAGTTAAGTCACATTAATATACAATTTACCATCTACATGTAGCTAAGTCACCATTACACACATGTAACACCGTAACAGCTAGTTTAGTCATATTACTTTATGTCTTAACATCTAGTTAAGTCACATTTACACACATGTAACAGCTAGTTAAGTCATATTACTTTATGTCTTAACATCTAGTTAAGTCACATTTCCACACATGTAACAGCTACTTAAGTCATATTACTATATGTCTTAACATCTAGATAAGTCACGTTTACATATATGTAACAGCTAGTTTAGTCATATTAATTTATGTCTTAACATCTCTTTAAGTCATATTTATATAAAATCGTAATAGCTAGCTAACTCACAGAGTGCTTTAACCACTAGTTTAGCCTTAACAGAAAGTCAGGTCGCATAAGCATGTAAAAAGACTTTACAAAGAGTATAGAACCTTTTCTATAACACCTTACCAGCTAGTTCAGTCACTTGTAACATCACATTGGAGAAGGCGTTATTCTGTCCCAATAAACGTGTTTACGTTAAAACTATTCTTTCCTTTGCAAAACGTTTGGTGCCATATCAGACGCAAAGTAACCCCGGCGCCTGATCAGGCCTTGTTTGTCACTCAGATTGCAGGTAACCTCTTCATGATTCAGAAAGTCAGTGCTGCCATGTCTCCGGATTTTTTTCTAGTATATGGTAGCTTAAAGCAGTATGAAAGTAAAGCAGAAACAGGAGATTTGGTAAAGGTACGATTCGTAAAATGGCACTTGAAAAATGCAAAATTTGGAAATCTCAGGAATTTTCATGTCAACTTATGGCAGCCCTGTAAAGTGCCAAACATTCGATCTCAATTAAATGCCGAGTTACTTGGCACTGGTCTGTTTTCAAGTACCAGTAAAATCTACATTAGCAATGAAAGAGTTACTTGAACTTGCTTAGGGAGACTTGCAATGTACTCATTTTCTTCTAAAAGAAAGTCAAAGGCGCCTTTGCAAACAGTTTGGATCCTTATCAAACGCCGCGTAACGCGGCCTCTGATTAGGATCCAAACCGTATTGACACTCCTACCAAACATAACACTAATAACAAGTAACAAGTCCATTACCCCATTTTTCCTTGCTGCAATAGAACCCTTCTTGAACCATTAAGGAACTTTTAGCATACGATGTGTCCTGTATTTAACGCTCAATGAGCTTTCTGCATTACTTAAGAGAACCATATACTTAGTCATACGGTAGAAACAGACAACATACTTTACAAACAAGTTTACAATTGTGAACGCTTGAATGTGACACGACTCTAGATCAGGAACATCTATATAGTTAAGATCGCCCAATCAGAGGAAGACACACTCAAAGGTGTTCCCAAGATAAAACAATAGCATAAAGTCTGACTTTAACGTGTTTGTAATACAAGTCAATGGAACAATAACAATAGTGCATACGTAAAAGAAAATCAATTTGTAACATCACATAATTAGAGTGGAGATTATTATATACATACGTCACTGAGCTTTCTGCATTACTTAAAAGAAACACGTGCATCATCATACGATGGGACACAGGCAACAAACTTTACTTACAAGTTTACAATTGTGAACACAAGAATGTGACACGACTCTAGAGCAGGAACATCTATATAGTTAAGATCGCCCAATCAGAGGAAGACACACTCAAAAGGTGTTCCCAAGATAAAACAATAGCATAAAGTCTGACATTAACGTGTTTATAATACAAGTCAATGGAACAATAACAATAGTGCATACGCGAAAGCAAATCTATATAACATCACATAATTAGAGAGGAGATTATTATATACATACGTCACTGAGCTTTCTGCATTACTTAAGAGAAACACGTGCATCGTCATACGGTGGGACACAAACAACAAACTTTACTTACAAGTTTACAATTGTGAACACTTGAATGTGACACGACTCTAGATCAGGAACATCTATATAGTTAAGATCGCCCAATCAGAGGAAGACACACTCAAAAGGTGTTCCCAAGATAAAACAATAGCATAAAGTCTGACATTAACGTATTTATAATACAAGTCAATGGAACAATAACAATAGTGCATACGTAAAAGAAAATCTATGTAACATCACCTATATACATACGTCTATACTAGCAATATATCTATAGTCTATATCCTGTAATGATTCAAACTGGGCAGACACTTAACCCATTAAAACATAGCCTGGTTCTAGAATGGAAAAAGGTGACCACTTAAAGCACGCTGAAAGTAAAGCAGGCTTTAATCTGCTAAAATATGGGTTTTTTTTATATGATATATATTCATGACTGTATAAATAGTGTTTATTTTCTTCAGTGGAGGAAGAAGTTAAAAGTGTAAACAGGCGTATTTATGGGGTAATGGGTTAAATGCAAAACAAACCTGTGTTCTGCTACCACTTAAATTCATGATTTATTGCTTATTTAACCCTTTGAACCCTAGTCCCGCATATTGGTGTCTTCTGCAACAGTGTTCATGTAAAGAATACACTTGTCCTATGCAAACAGTGAAGACCCAGATCAGAGGGCTCCTAACGGAGCCCTCTGATCAGGTTCTTCACTGTTTGTCATAATTCCAAACATTGACAAAAACAACCCTTAAAAGTCAGCAATGGACTAGACTTAAATGGAAACTGGAATTGTCCATTTAAATTTTCAGGGAGGAAAGAGTTAACCCTTACCATACTGAATTGTCGTCTGCTTGAATTATCTCGTCTGCAAAAAGGATCAAATTTGTGTTTATGCTTTTAAACTGAAGAAAAGTTGAATATGAGTGCCAAACAGTTTGTATTGGAATCAGACGCCGCGTGACGCTGCGTTTGATCTGGATCCAAACTGTTTGTTAACACAAGACAAAAGTTAACATTCAGACATTACTGCATTTCATATGTCCTGCATGAAAACGTAACATGTCTGTAACACTGACAAATGTTTTTCATTACATTTGTCCAGTATTTAGATGTTACACTATTAAATGAACTTTCTAAATTACTTTGACCCTGCAACACCATGCATTCAGTAAAGGGTTCTTTGCTTCTTCAACGAGTGGTCAAATAATACATGTTTACAAATGGTTGCCTATGGGCACATGGTTTACCAACAAGTTTACAATAAAACCACACAAAAGGTGTTTCAACAAATAAAACAGTAACCCACTGTCAATATATACACCATTGTCATATATACAATTACAAGAGAACATAATTATCTTTAACATCAGAAATTCTGCAGGTTATTATGCTTTGTGACAAGAAAGCACTTGTGACCTAGTTTTTAACCTGACATGACCAACAATCGAACTTGGGCAATATTTTAATAAGGCAAACAATTTGATTTGATTAAATTTCTTGAAGATCCTTTACAAACAAGTCGGAATCTTGTAGCTCTAGACAACAAAAACCATGCTGAAATACAAACTCTGATGTCCAATTAAAAATCATACTCGTGAAAGATAACTTGTTGAAATTTATTTGCTTTCTTCTGTTTTCCAAGTTATAAGCAGCTAAATATCGAAGTGAATACTGCAGTAAGTAATGCAATGGATAATACATTATCATTTTCACAATTAATTCATTACCCCATAAATACGCCTTTTTACGTGTTTGAATTATTCCTCCACTGAAGAAAATAGTTCCTTTTTATACAGTCATGGGTATCTACCATAAGAAATATATTTTTATCTTAGCAGATGGTAGCTTAAAGGAGGCTGAACGTTTAACAGAATGCACCATAAGGTGCATTCTGCTTAACTTTCAACCTGCTTTAAGTGGTCACGAGTTATATGCCCTTGAATTGCTGAAATTCCATATTTAACAGTGTTTAGCAACGCCAATCCCAAAGGTTTTCTTCCCAAAAAGTAAAGAACACATTTGCTACTTGTTATTAGTGATCATATTCAAGTTCAGAATGGATGCATAAGTATTCTACCAGACCTTAAGATATGCCAAAATCATGATTTATTTCAGTGTATTGGCCTCTAATTCTCGTACGTGCGTACCAATCGGGTTTAATGCTGAGTTGAATCCTGCAATGTTATTGTATTGTCAATGTATCATATTTCAATATATACAAATGTCATTTTATCTAACATATGTACAGTTTCTCTTAAAAAGTGAGTTTGTCATATTTTACTCACCAAAAACACTGGTTTTAGGCAAAAATCTTAGGGTTTTTAGTTGCCATGGCAACCGAATACCGGAAATATCTTTTCGAGGTATTTTTTTCTCAATTACATGAAGAGGGGTACAAATGGTGTAAGTTTCATGCAAATCGGTGACTATGCGTGCCGACACCCCTATATTATCTGATTGATGGTTACGGAGAATTACTCTTAAACAGATAGATAAAGAAGTAAAATGCCCATTTTAGATGATGAAAAGTGCATAACTTTTGAGTGCATTGTGCAATCTTGCTCGTTAACAAACTTGACCTATACATTTTTGTCATGTACATGCTGATCAAATTTCAAAGGTTGAAATAAACTTGTTTGAGTTAGAGAGCGGACAAGCCAAAATTCGCTACTAATTTTTGACGATTAAAGGAGCGTAACTCTTGAATGTCTAAGGCAATCTTGCTGGTTATCAAACTTGACTGAGATTTGCAAAAGTAGGTTAATGGTCAAGATCTCAACGGCAACAAGAGGGCTTTAAAGGCCCTGATATCGCTCACCAGTTGAAAAGAAGCCTGATAGCTTTACCCTTGAGTTTCACCCGTATTAATCTAAATCCAGTCAAATTTGTAGACTTTAGCATGTAATTAATATTGGAATACAACATATTCTAGTATAGTAGAGTACATCAAGGACAGGTACATGTAACTAGAGCGTAACAATACTTGAATAAAGCCTTTTCAAGCACAGCACTTCAAAGTATATCAAGGGCATTTAACTATTGCCACAATCATTAGATTTCAACTATAATTGCACCCCTTTTATACTCAATTGGTTCAGATCAGGCGAAAATGCCAGCCAATGAAGAATATTGATGTTGTCGTTGGTTACAAACATCGTTTGTAGCCAATAACTTTCGTTGAAGTCACTCTAGCTGAATGCGACATTGCGTTATCTTGCTTTTAAATCATGACTTAAGGGTGACGTTGACGTTGGGCGTCCGTTAAATGCCCCATAACTTTGACGTTGGTATCTAAATTTCGCGGCTTTTTATTCACGTATAGACAGAAGTTTATTTAAGGGCTAAAATGAATCAATACACATGAATACTACTCTGATAATACAAATATGGGCATTTGCACGGACGGCTCGTTGACGCCATTGTGTTGTTACATAACAAACAAAAACAGTGTGTACCTATGCAAGACATAAGCTTGGTTAAATTACGAAAATCAGAAACTAAACCTAGTTGGAAAAAATATTCATATTTTAGGAGTGGTGCGTTTTAATTGCGTTTGTGTACATATACATTGTATGCAAGTTTAACAAAATCCATTGGAAACTGTAGTTGCTAGAGTGAAAATACTGTTAGATAAGGCATTTTCAACACATCAAGGGCAGACAACTCTTGACCTATTGGTCCGATTTCAACCATAATCGAACTCACTTATTGTCATATATTTTTAAGCGGGCATAACTCACACTTTAACTTGACCTTCATTTCAATAAGGCAAACATTTAACCACGTTTCAACAAGATCAAATGAGATTTGTAGCCTCTAGAATGCTTACAAGGTTTTTCTATGATTTGACCGAGTGACCTAGTTGTTGACGAACATGACCCACATTCGAACTTGACCTAGATTTCCTCATGGTAAACATTTTCATCAAAGCTCATGAAAAGCAAATGAAATTTGTAGCCGCTAGAGTGTTAACGAAAAATTTTGGACGGACGTGCAGACAGACAGACGACGGACATCCAGGGTTAGGGTTAGGGTTAGGTGAGCTAAAAAGATAAGAATCATAAAAAATATTTTCAACATGTCTCCAATAAACCCTATGGTGTGACTGCCCATTAGAATTGCCTGTTTGAGACGAATCTAATGAGTATTCACAACAAAGGGCTAGGTAGAAAAATAACTTATGATGTCAGCATTTAATATATTCCAGTAGCTGGAACTATCCCATCGCCCAATAAATACGCCTTTGATTTTCTCTTCCACTGAAAAAATAGTTCTAATGTGTACAGTCTAGGATCAGTAACATACGAACTATCTTTTATAGTCTAACAGGTGATGGCTTTACGCAGGCTAAAAATAAAGCATAATGCACATTAAGGCACATTCTGCTTTACTTTCAACCTAATTTGTGTGGTCACCTGTCTTCGAAACTAGAAACAGGCTATGAAGTCATGGGTAAGATACCATTGATAACTGATTGCTGATTATCAAATTTCGGTAGATACTGTTTTAAAATAACGATTCACAATTAATGAATAGCTATCAGAAACGTCGTACGACAAATATTGTCAAAAGTTCGATTCTAAGATTCTCAATTATTATTTTGTTGTACAAATAGTTCCAGAAAAACGGGCCAACTGGTATATAATTTATGTCCTGATTTGACCAAGATTTGTTTAGGGTGGCCTGAAATAAAACAGTAAGTGTAAGGAAAATAATCAACATTTGTAAACATAAACTAAAACTACTTTGTATAACACTGCAGTATATAAGGCGACAATAATTGACAAATCCCAACCTTACACAGCAGTATATAAGGCGACAATAATTGACAAACTTCAACCTTACACTGCAGTATATAAGGCGACAATAATTGACAAATCCCAACCTTACACTGCAGTATATAAGGCGACAATAATTGACAAACTTCAACCTTACACAGCAGTATATAAGGCGACAATAATTGACAAATCCCAACCTTACACAGCAGTATATAAGGCGACAATAATTGACAAACTTCAACCTTACACAGCAGTATATAAGGCGACAATAATTGACAAACTTCAACCTTACACAGCAGTATATAAGGCGACAATAATTGACAAACTTCAACCTTACACAGCAGTATATAAGGCGACAATAATTGACAAACTTCGACCTTACACAGCAGTATATAAGGCGACAATAATTGACAAACTTCAACCTTACACAGCAGTATATAAGGCGACAATAATTGACAAACTTCAACCTTACACAGCAGTATATAAGGCGACAATAATTGACAATAATTGACAAACTCCAACCTTACACTGCAGTATATAAGGCGACAATAATTGACAAACTTCAACCTTACACTGCAGTATATAAGGCGACAATAATTGACAAACTTCAACCTTACACTGCAGTATATAAGGCGACAATAATTGACAATTCTCAACCTTACACTGCAGTATATAAGGCGACAATAATTGACAAATCCCAACCTTACACTGCAGTATATAAGGCGACAATAATTGACAAACTCCAACCTTACACAGCAGTATATAAGGCGACAATAATTGACAAACTTCAACCTTACATTGCAGTATATAAGGCGACAATAATTGACAATTCTCAACCTTACTAAGCAGTATATAAGGCGACAATAATTGACAAACTTCAACCTTACATTGCAGTATATATGGCGACAATAATTGACAATTCTCACCCTTACACAGCAGTATATAAGGCGACAATAATTGACAATTCTCAACCTTACACTGCAGTATTTAAGGCGACAATAATTGACAAATTTCAACCTTACACAGCAGTATATACGGCGACAATAATTGACAATTCTCAACCTTACACAGCAGTAAATAAGGCGACAATAATTGACAAACTTTAACCTTACATTGCAGTATATAAGGCGACAATAATTGACAATTCTCAACCTTACACAGCAGTAAATAAGGCGACAATAATTGACAAACTTTAACCTTACATTGCAGTATATAAGGCGACAATAATTGACAATTCTCAACCTTACACAGCAGTATATAAGTCGACAATAATTGTCAAACTTCAACCTTACAATGCTGACTTTCAAAATGACCATATTCTTATCAATGACAAGTTGACACTGACCCCTGCTGAGGAGTTTATCACCAGCCTATTTATTATGGCAAATGGTGCAGAATCTGATCAGAGGGCTCCTTCAGGATCCCTCTGATCTGGGTCTACATAGTTTGCAAATGTATATACGTGTTTCCTCGCATATTTAGGATTAAAAGAATCATTGATGTAACCTTATTAATTGACAACTCTTTTAGACTTTCAAGAATCAACCAAATCTCTTAAAATTTCTACTTTACTTTCATTTCTGCATTAAACTACTATCAGTAATAACACAATGCTATTAATTTACTTGTCAGTTGAATACAGGCTGGACTGTTTAGAAAGAATCAGCATTTTAAATATTGGCATCAACAGTATCAATTTGTGCAATCTACTTCACCGTCATACAATTAAACTTGTATTCAGCAATCAATTAAAGAGTTATGATTTTACAAGCTAAAAGGCAGCTTTAATGCAGGACAAATGAAACACAGAAAGTACAATTAGGTGTTTTCTGTAATATTTTTTTCTGCATTAAGCAGTAGCATGTCTTAAAAGATAAAAATGTATCTGCAAAGCGGCTGCTTACGACTCGTTTAATTGTATATATAATACAAATACAGTAAAATCTCTCTTTTACGACCACTATTTTCTGTGAGTTATTAAGTGTTTACGACAGGTGACTGCTTAAGTAAGGTGACAGTAAAACAGAAAGCTCTGTTTACTGTTACCTTGCTTTGGGTTTTCACCTGTATTTTATATTATCAATTAGCCTTCGTTTAAGTGGTCGTAATAGAGAGGTTTTACTGTATTTCTATTGATGTCTCTGTAATGATTTTCAAATACCAAACACTTTCATGCAAGAAGTAAGTGGTTATAATTCATAAAGCGCTAAAACATGACAAAATGTCATATTATCTAACCCTTTCCACCCAGCTTGTTTCAAATGTTTCAGACAGGCGGTTGCTTAAAGCATGTTGAAAGTAAAACAGAAAGCTCCTTTAGCTTTCTGCATTACTTTCAGCTTGTTTTGAGCCTAACTCCATTGGAACCAATTTTATGCATTAAGTTTATAATTCCACTATAGGAAGAAGTTCTAATTTGTACAGTCATACATAATTATGTGTCGTAAGACATGTTTACTATATGTTAAGTGACGGTAGTTTAAAGCAGGCTGAATGTAAAGCAGAATACATTTCTATGGTTCTTTTACAAAGCATGACAAAAACATGAATGAGGTATAGGTGAATGAGCTAAAAGGCGCTTCTATGAGTAGCCTAATCGGTTGAGTCCTAGTGACGAGTATACAAATCATTAACCAACAGAAGTGAAGAGTACACTTGCCCCATGCAAATAATGTAACTCAAGATCAGAAGGTTTTAAGTGATCCCTTTGATCAGGGTCTGAACTGTTTGTATATTTTGTAATAAGATGTAACAACACAGATCCCGAATAGTTAAACATGTACGAGACTTCATTTGAAGCTGGAGTTGTCTGTTTAACCCTTTACCCCAAAGCCTGTTTATTGTTTTCTAGACAGGGAGCCCCTTAAAGCACGTGAAAAGTAAAGCAGAATGCACTTTAAGGCGCATGCTGCTTTACTTTCAGCCTGCTTTATGCTGCAAGAATAAAGAAAAATAATATTTCGACAAATGTTCATGACTGTATGACTGGAACTATTTTCTTCAGTGGATGAATAAAATGAATGCGCTTAAAGGCGCTTCTATTGGGGAAAGGGTTTAAGTTTCACAGGTGAATGAGTTAACCGTTTACCCCAAAACTAAAAGGCTCAAATGCTAAAAACGTGCATCATTAGTTTACAAATGTCATAAGTAAAAAAATAGTCCCAATAGAATGCTAAAGTGACTTTAACAGGTTTAATAAACAAAATATGCCAAGTCAAACTATTCATATTTGTAGAAAACAGCTATGAGACCAATTAAAACATATTTTGGTAGAATTTTGCTTCAAAACTCGTATAATTAGCTTAGAAAGGTCTTAAAGATAATAAATGGTCACACATGCATGTTTAAATGACTTCAACAAGTTTTATTACTTAAAAACAAAATCTGCCATTAGTCAAAATGTTACTATTTAGTATAATTAGCTTAGAATGTCCAAGCTTAGAGACTTAATGGTCACTCGTAGGTGTTTAAATGACTTTAACAAGTTTTATGAAAGAAGCATGAATTCAAACTGTTTCACTTTAATTACTCCATTAAGACACCTATAACTATATTTTAGAATACAAGCTAAAAAGTGATTAAAAACTTATTTTTGTAGAATTTGTATTAAAACCTGAATCACAAGCTTAACTGAAAAACAAACTGCACCAAGCGAACTTTCCGATTTCAGGACAATTCGCTACCTGGAGTTTCGCTACCTTGGCATGTTCGCTACCTTGTTGCTTTCGCGGCTGGTCTTTTCGCTACCCAGTTTTATCTTCCACCCTCTTATTTAATAATATGCACCTACAGGTCTAATGGATTTTTTTTTTACTAATCTTGATCCAAACTAACGTACAAAATGACAGATGTTTTATCCGAATCCACACTAACGGACATAAATGAAAACAAGGGCCACCATGGCCCTAAATCGCTCACCTGGTACACCATGTAAAACTTGACCTATAGTGACCTAGATTTAGACTGGACATCACCCACAATCAACATCTAGAGTGTTAACAAGATTGTTCAATGATTAGACCTAGAGACCTAGCTTTTGACCCGACACAATACACATTTGATTTTGACCTAGATTTGATGTAGGCAAACATTCTGACAATATTTCATTCAGATCTAATGAGATTTGTAGCCTCTAGAGTATTCACAAGGTTTTTTCTATAATTTGACCTAGTGACCTAGTTTTTGACCCGACATGACTCATATTGGAACTTGACCTAGATATCAATTAGGCAAACATTCTGACATTGCATAAAAATCCAATGAGATTTGTAGCCTCTAGAGTGTTCACAAGGTTTTTCTATAATTTGACCTAGTGACCTAGTTTTTGACCGGACATTACCCACATTCAAACTTGACCTATATTTTATCAAGACAAACATTTTCATGAAGTTTCATGTAGATCGGATGAAATTTGTAGCCGCTAGAGTGTTCACAAGGTTTTTCTATAATTTGACCTAGTGACCTAGTTTTTGACCGGACATGACCCACATTCGAACTTGACCTATATTTTATCAAGACAAACATTGTCATGAAGTTTCATGAAGTTCGGATGAAATTTGTAGCCGCTAGAGTGCTCACAACCAATTGTGGACGGACAGACAGACAGACGACGGACGACGGACATCCAGCGATCCTAAAAGCTCACCTTGGCACTTCGTGCCAGGTGAGCTAAAAAGACAAATATTTGCGCAGACGCCACGCGTCCACATATGAGATTCTTATTTATTAATCTCGATACAAACTAATGGAATGACCATATAAGTGATTTTTTGGTAATATGGATCCAACCTAAAGGACAGAAATAAAGTTTCAATTTTGACGAAATATTTACATAGAGGCCACACGTCTACACAAGAGATTTTTATTTATCAATCTGGATCAAAACCAATGCAAGATCCATATAAGAGGTTTCTATTTAATAATATGGATCAAAACTAACGGAACATAAAGGGTTTTATATATCAATCTGGATCCCTACTAACGGACATAAATAGAATAGATTTTTATATACTTATCTTGAATTCTGGATCAAAACTAACCGTGACAGAAATAATTATAATTTTGACGAACCATTTGCCTTGACGCCACGCAAGCGTCCACATAAGACATTTATATTTAAATTCTATTAATCTGATTCCAAACCAATGGGATCTCCATACAGAGATTTGTTTTCAATTTATGAATGATTTACTAATTGGAATTTTGTGGAAGCTAATCTGTATCATACAAAGTTAATGGCATAAATAAACACGTGTGCTCGGAGAAGCGCCTTTTAAAATTGACAACTGCTAATTTCATTTTTAACTGCAAATTTCGGATCATTACACTTTGAGTTTTATAATTTAATAATCTTAGATACTCGTATAATACGCACAATTTAAAGTACTTAGGGCAAATAAACAATCATAATGTTGTTCCAAGGTAGCGAAAATGTATGGGTAGCGAAAAATCCAGGGTTTAAAAACCGTGGGTAGCAAACTGACAGGCGCAAACGCAACAGGGTAGCGAAACGTCCAGTTACCAACTTTGCCACATTGTGAACTGCTAAATGCATGAAACAAAAAGTCCGTCTAAGAAATTGAGTAGTTGGAGTTTGTTGTTAGAGTCAATATAACAAGATTTACAGGTTATACTGGCTGCTTGTGGTGAAGTCTATAGTCCATGTATTGTCACTGTCATCATACTTGCAGTGTGTCACCTTCAGACCGTGACAAGTACGGAGGAAAGTCTCCATGTCTATATGTCGCTCTCTGACCTCTGTAACGGTTACCAAGTCTAGTCCTACCGTCACGTCACGTCTTATCTGGGAAAGTCTGCGTGCAAACTCACACAGTGTTGTCACCGGTAATATAACACGATCCAGTCCAACATCCTCAACACAGTGTGACACAGACTGGAGATTATCTACAGACATGAGGTATAACTTAAGTGTATGTATGTGTGTCATAGTAGACAAATCTATCCTAGCAGTTTTACACTGGGATCCATGGTCTGTACAGTATAACCTCAGTTCTAACTGTCTAATGGTGGGTGACTGTGGTAACCTGGTCAGTATTTGTTCTATATATTCATGTGTCAGTCTAACATCCCTCAGCCTCAGTGCCATTAAACACTTGCTACTGATACTACATATGTCACTAACTAACTCAGCTGTAGCTGTGATATGACTGTACAAGTCCAGACATGTAAGAGTGTCAAGGTTGTTGTTGACTATTTGTGCCACTGTGTCACTGATGTCTATACGGGAGCAGGGGTCATACAGGTGCAGTTTTTGTACTGAGTGACATTGCTCTAACTGACCAGTTATACTTGTTAACTGACTATCGTCAATGTCACCAGTCTGTATGTCTCTAGTGTGTATGTACACAGATTTGACATTTGACCTTGGAGTACATGATAACAAACGTTCTACGTGACAGGTAGTGACAACGTCAAAATAAAAGTCTTCTAACATGATGTTGTCATAAATATGGCCATTATTACCACCTTCTATGACACAGTCGGTTACACATGTTTGTATGGCTCGTATCAAACCTTCACCATCTAAAGTTTGTCTGTAGTGTTTAACATTTTTGTCAGTAGTAACAACACAAGTCAAATGGTCCAACAACTGTCTTGTTATGTCAGGTCTTATCCCAGACACAAACAGCCAAACCTGAGACATTTCTAAACATGTATCTAATGTGCTGCAGAAATCTGTTATGTGTTTAACAACATCTTGTACATTGTCACAGCTTGCTAGGAAAATAGCCGCAAGAAATTCTTGAAACTTCTTGTGTAGAAATGACAATTTTTTCCCTCTTACAGAGCAATTTTCTAGCACTGTGTTAACTGATAATATACCTGACTTTAAACACAGGTCTATTGACTCTTGTCCTACACCATATATCTCTAGCTGTGAACTTTTAAAAACTAAGCTGTTTTCTTTTGTTTTGTCAAATAATGCTTCATATGCTATTCTTGATAAGCAATATATCAATTGTTGGTGGTCTTGACAATATGGGTGTTTTGTAATACATTTAGGTAGGAGCGTATCTGATGCGACACTTGTTGGTGTATTGGAAGTTTGTACACACAGGTTTTTCTGAGACTTTTTCAACAATAAATCTAGCATGCCACAGTACAGCTGTACTTGAGACTTGCCCAGCTCCTGGTTGTTAAACCAGATGCACATAAGCTCTCCAAGAATTACTGGTATAGTTTTCAAATGGTCAAGACCTTTCTGGGCAAGTATCTCAAAGAATTCCTGTTTTTCTTTTTTACATAACTGACTCTCATTTAGCAATTTAATGACTTTAGAGCAGAGTCGTGAAGCTAACATCTGATCAAACGCACATAACTCAATATGTTTGTCCACCTCAGAACTTTTTAATTGGAGTATATTCAATTTCCAAGGCCTGGTTGTGGTCAAGAATACATTGTTCGTGTTTGCTACATCCCTGCCTGGGAGTCCTGGGTTTACGAAATGTGGGACAGGGGCACCTGCCGGACACACCCATTCGTCCAGTCCATCAACAATGACAAGACAACGTTTATTTTTTAGTAATGCAGAGGCATGTAGATCTTTTCCTGTATTATAATACTGTAATATTTGTGACTGAATCATTTCAGCCACATTATACTCAGACAGAGAATCTCTCAATGTAATATAAAACAAGAACATAAACTGTGATAGTATTTGTCTGTCATCTTCTCTCATGTCTTTTTTCTCCTGCTGTCTCTGTTTTCTTGCTTGCCTCCTCTGTTCGACTTTGTCAAATGAATACACCATCAGGGATTCTTCATCAGAATCACTATCACTGTCCAGTGCTTCATTCAATAAGAATTCACCATGAGCCTCACACCAACGTCTAACTATATTCTTACATAAAAAGCTCTTTCCACTACCAGCATCTCCCGTGATGTATATCTGTCTACTTAGGTACTCATCATTGTAGAATATCTTTCTACAAGAGTTACTAGTAGCCTCGTCTTTCACATTTTTCAACCCGTCTCGTCCTTTGCTCTGTCGTAAGACTCTGCTTTTTGGATTAACATAAATATACTCTAGGCCTATGTCATTGTTTTCTGCTGGATTTGGAACTTCAAGGCAGGTGTTTTTGTAGTGCCCAATTAGAATTTGCTGTAAATCTGTAAAATAAGCTAAACTTTATGACATAGCAAACAACATCATAGACCAAGTAGCCTCATAACAAAAGAGACTACAATTTGTTTCTGAGAAAAAGAAATGTCCCCCAAAGGCTATTGTCAAGCAACCAAAGTGAAGTCAAAAATTTATTTTAAGTAACAGATCATGTGACCTTTAACCTACCGACTTGAAATGCAATTGAAAGTATCCCCTCCTAATAAGCAACCAATTCACCAACAAGAGCCGGATGCACCCATAAATCGCTCACCTGGTACTAATGGTTTCGGTCATGGTGACATTAAATCGGGCAAATGGTTAAAATTTGCATTTAGCTTTCTTTTAGCCTTACAAGGAGAACCTTAACCACTAACTGACAGTCATGATTTTAAGCTAGCAAATTTATTAGAATAAATAAAATAGAGGGTCAGCATTTGATCATTTGTATAAAAGTATTTTCGATTTGAACCAGTTATAAGTTCTCACCAGTTTTCAGTATAAGCCATACGTAAATTCACTCCCACTTACTAGCAGTCATGTTGTTCGAGCTAGGAATATAATTTGAAGAACACTGACAAAGGGTCATCAATGAATCATTTGTGTAAAATTATTCTTCAATCAGACCAGCAGTTTCAGAGAAGTAGCTTTTTAATTTTTACTTTACAGGAATATAAGGAAATTTTGCCCCACACACTGGCGGCCATGTTTTTTAAGATAGAAAAATTATTTTAAGAAATCTGGTAGAAGGTCATCACTGAATTAGTTCTGTAAAATTATTTTTAATTTGGACCAGTAGTTTCATAGAAGAAGATTTTTTATAGTTTTTACTACTTTGTAATATAAGGGAAACATGCCACACCCACTGGCGGCCATGTTTATTAAGGTTACAAAATTATGTAAGAATCTGGTATCGGGTTACCTATGGATTATGTGTGTTGAATTACTTTCAAATTGGACCAGTGGTCTCAGACAAGAAGATTTTTAAAGTTTTCACTGTATAGCCATAAAAGTTAAATCTGCCTCACCAACTAGCGGCCATGTTTTTTGAGATAGGGGAATTATTTGAAGAAATTTGATAGAGGGTCAACCATAGAGCATTTGGGTAAAAATATTTTTAATTTGGACCAGTAGATTTTGACAAGGTTACTTTCAAATTCAATTGGTTGCCATGGCAACCACACCTTCAATTAGATGACCTATATTAGAAGAAATCTGAGAGAGTGCCCTACAATGAAGTTTCGATGAAATTGACCCGGGGGATTCCAAAAAGAAGATCTTTAAAGAAAAAGTTTACGACCCACGAACTACTGACGACGACGGACACAGGGCGATCCCAATAGCTTGCACTGGCACTTAGTTCCAGGTGAGCTAAAACTATGGAGGCACTTAAGAACAAATTAAAGTTATTGTCTGGAAACCAAAGTGTGACAGACTGGCAGATGGACGGACAATACAATAACAATATGTCTCCCGTTAAGGGGGAAGCCATAATAACAATTATAAACATTTCAGGAAATGCTCTACATACGGGTAACATGTTTTACCTATTATGCGAGTTCACAGTCTGAATCATGGCATGTAGTGATGTGCATGCAAACTTGAATTTGTTTTTAGGAAACAATTATGTTTGTATACAGATATTCTCCTATATGGTCACAGCCTAAATTCTAAAACACATGATCATTTTCACATGCATGTTGCTATTCTGTGAAAGTTTCAAGCAAATCCCTCAAATAGTATAAAAGTATTAATCTATTTTCTCTACACTATGTATGTACAAAAACAATTCAAAGGTACATAACTTGTCAAAATGGTCCAAGCCAAATTTCCAAACCACATGAACACCTTCATATATAAGACATTAACCTGTGAAAGTTTGAAGCAAATCCCTTTAAAAGTAAAGATGAAGTTAGGCGCATAAGATTCATCTCCCTCCTCCTATATAAGAGGGGTGTTTCAAAATTAATGCAACTCGATAAATGACTTCAATAAAATTAGTGCAAGATGCACGTGTATATATCATAAGAAAGAGCAATTATTCGCCTACACAATGGTATAACGTACCGTAAGATCACACAACTAGATAAGTCACTACACGAACCTAAATGACACCAAGTCAAGGACACTGGACCCTTTTAGTGTATTTTTTAGGTAATTTTTCCAACAACTTTTGATACTGTAATTACTATAGCGGTTTTATTATTTGAAATAATTTTGTGAAATTTCGGTCAAATAAAATCAGACAATTATGCATATAGCATGTAGTTTAAAATTACATTATTTAATAAACTGACAAACATATTTTTTGAAAAATATTGGAATTAAAACAGCTGCCCCTGTTAATTGTTATTAAAACTTTTTTCACATTAAAATTTACACATAAACTGACATATTTCAAAAACAAATTTTGAAATTGAACTTTTCAAAAAGTTAATAGGTCAATTTTAAATCTCTAAAATGTGCTATGTTCTAGTGCCCTTTAGAAGGGGTCATTTAGGTTAGTATTGTGAATTATCAAGTTATGTGATCTAATTGTGTGTTATACAGTCGTGTAGGTGAGATATTTCCCTTTCCATAGATATATCACACATACAAAATACATTTATGAAATCGAAGTAATTGATGAAGTTGCATTAATTATGAAACACCCTCGTATTCTATAAAGGATGGATTCACTAGTCCCGTCTTTAGGACACCATTTCGGGTGAGACAAAACACCATTGTTTCATTTTTTCTGTTGCATTATCTATACTAACAATGTCCACGTTGTTATGGATCATACTATAGCTTATATCATATTTGCCTATATTGGTGTTATTATCAGGGCGCACTTGGCTAAACAATATAAAACTGAACCTAGTGACCTAGATTTTGATCTGACATGACTAACATCAACTCTGACTTAGATTTAAATAAGGCAACCGTTTCGACCAAGTTTCATTCAGATCGGCCTCTAGATAGCCTCTAGAGTGTTTACAAGGTTTGTCTACGATTTGACCTAGTGACCTCGTTTCTGACCCGACATTACCAACATTCGAACTTTGCCTAGATTTGTTTAAGAAAAACATGGTCATCAAAGTTAATGAAGATCGGATGAAAATTGTGGCCTTCAGAGTGTTAACGAACAGATTGGTGACAACGCATGGACAGACTACAAACGACGTACATCCAGCGATCATTATCGCTCATATTGGCACGTGATGCCAGGTGGGCTAAAATTGATGTGAGTATTAACAATCTGTAATTATGTGCCATCAGTAAATACATGACTTAGGTCTTGCTGCAACAAAGCAGCGAATGTGTAACTTAGGTTTTGATTATAGAACCCGAACCCAAATTCAATTTTTGGCCAGTGCATTACGCCACTTGATAATGATACATCCAGCAAGTGTCAAACAATTCCGACAAGCAGTTGCATAAAAGTAGCCTTGAAACGGAAACTAAATGTTAGAGTATAAGCCGAGGTCAACAGATAAGATCGCATTGAGACAAGAAGCATTTTTCCGTGTGTACGTTTCCCAATCAGAGCCCCAGATAAACAACTAAATTCTTATGCTTGCTCAAGAGCTTATGGTCTCACTAGTCATTAGAATAGGCTCGTAGAGATGATTCTAATGAGTAGTCACACCATAGGATTGCAGGCATGACGAAGAAATTGTTATCTTGAGCCCTGACCAATATCTCATTGTTGCTTAGTCAGCATGTTTATCGTTACCTTTACATTGGTCCTCCCAGCTAACACTACTAGATGCCACAGGACTGTCTCCTTTGGACTGAAATTGAATGAATTGTGTTAAAAAACCTTTTTGTATGGACTTTTATTAAAACATACCATTGATGAGTTCAGTAAAGAAATCGATGGCCATCGATTGTGAGTTGGCTATCGGTCTGAAATATAGTGGGCGAAAACGTAATTCGTTCGGTCAAACGCAAACGCATTGCAATGAAATATAGAAAATGACGACCTTTTGACAATTCCGACTACCAGTTCTAACTTGAGAGGCAAGCAGTCTGGAATCTGATCAGACGCCGTGTTACCGGCGTCTGATCTGGCTCCAAGATTTTTGCAATTGAAAATTATAGTTTAAGCGTAACCGGGGTTATTTGGAAAGAAACTGTTTTCTCTATTATACTCTGCACGATGCACACGGGGCACACAACTGCTGACCTAAATAGCAAACAGTGGTAACTGAACACGATACATAACACTGAGAAAAGGTGAAGGTATGCTATTTTCTGTTGTCACACATCTGCAAAAAAGATAATATGATGGTTTAAACTTATACAGAAGAAGAGGGTCATGATGACCCTGATCGCTCACCTGAGGATATTGAACCTGATAATTTTGTCAGTTTGATCAAAATAAACTAAATCTGCAAACAAGAGTAAAACATTAATAATATATTACCTTTTCTGGCATATCTAAGTACAACAAGAGCCAATATGGCTCTAAATCTCTCACCTGGTACACCATGTAAAACTTTACCTATAATGATCAATATTTTGATTGATTTATGACCCACATTCAACCGTAGCTTAAATTTTTATAATGCAATCATTTTGAACAAGTTTCATTCAAGATCAAATGAGATTTGTAGTTTCTAGAGTGTAAACAATGTATTTTATGATTTGACATTGTAACCTAGATTTTGACCAAACATGACCAATACTTCAACCTGACCTAGATATCAATGAAGCAAACATTTTGATCAGGATTATTACGATCAAATGAGATTAATAAGATATTTCTATGGTTTGACCTAGTGACCTAGCTTTTGATGGCTAGCGACCAATATTCAAACTTGACTTAGATGTCATCAAAGGCAATATACTAAGTAATTCATTTATAAAGTGCAAAATTGGTCTCTAGAGTGATGACAAGGTTTTTCTATGATTTGATATTGTGACCTAGTTTTTAAACCAACATGATCTTCATTTGAACCAGACCTTGGTCAATTACTTGGAAATGTAATTAAGTAAATTACAATTACTTGTCAAAAGTCTCAATTATATTACAATTACAGGGAAAATTAAGAATGTAAATAATTAAATACAATTATTTTGTAAATGGAATTAATTAAAGTACAACTCCTTTGAAATAGTGAAAGCTGAGAAAACTTAAATATGACTAGGAGGATGTTCCTTGGATCACATGACACACTGTGTCACCTGCCAAATACTTCTACTAGGTCTTTAAACGTGCTTTACGCAAATAAAGTTGAACTATAACAGTGTAACCAAACTCCAGCCTTTTGAAAATGGGTTACAGTTATTCAAGTTTTTTTTGCAAAATGTTCAAGTTAGATCAGGCCACACCAATGTAGTGCCTGGTCAGTATTCAAACTATTTGACACTCAGGTTGTATTTCTTCAAGTAGAAAGAACAGAAGAACAACCAGTTTTAGAATTTCGCAACATCATAATTACAGTTTGGGCAGTCAACACTTCGTCGGTGTTATAAGGACAGAATACTGAGTTACGTCCCTTGAGATAGTTGTTTATTTTCTCAACGGCGAATATTTGTGGCAAATAGAATAATAGTTAATTGTTATTTCGATGGTAGCTAAGTGAAAATGGAAGTGTAAGGAAAGACTCGCTATATTCCGAAGCAAGTGACTCTATAGAAACTGTGACTTTTGAACCTTTTTTCGTCCATGCTTATTACTGTTGGTGGGGTATAGTGGCAAACATTTGTAAAAAGTAAGAACCCTGCGGCAGTCGATTCGTCACGCTTCACCGAGTTCTAGGAATCTATAGTGGTTAACAGTTGCGGTGATTTCACCCTTATAGGCTAAGTACGCGTGAATTCGGTATGGCTGGTGAACGATTCACCTATGATTTAACGACAGAGGCTGATGAATATGTCAACCGAGTCATGTCGTCACAACAGATTTCAGCTATTCTGCGGACACCTCTTCCTAGTGATAGGAAAAGAAGCTAATCCGCATCTGCGATATCTGAGGCAGAAACAGAAATTAAACAAGAGCCGTATACGGCCCTAATTCGCTCACCTGGGACCGTTGATGTAAATGTAACATATCTTGGAAAGCTGAGAAATTATGACAATATGATTGTGCCAATTACTGAGTGGATGATGCTGAGTGCAAAATAGCTAAGCTTAGGGTACTGTAGTTTAAGAGAAGCTTTGTTAAGCTTTTTATTAAAAACAATTCTATTTTTAGCTCCTATGACCTAGATATGCAACAGACCGGAACCATTTGAACAATATTGGTAAAGTATACATCTAGACGTTACACTATGCCAAATATCAAAGCTCTAGCTATATTAGTTTCAGAGAAGAAGAGGTTTGAAGATGTCACTTTACAACTCTATGTAAATTTGTGACCCCTGGGGCGGGGCCATTTTGACCCAAGGGCCATAATTTGAACAATCTTGATAGAGGACCTGAAAATGATGCTTTGTGCTAAATATCTAAGCTCAGGGTACTGTGGTTTCAGAGAAGACATTTTTTTAAGTTTTAATCGAATAAATCTATTTTTAGCTCCTGTGACCTAGATATAAAACGGACCGGAAATATTTGAACAGTATTGGTAAAATACCTGTAGAAGTTACACCATGCCAAATATCAAAGCTCTAGCTATATTAGTTTCAGAGAAGAAGAGGATTGAAGAATTCACTATATAACTCTTTGTAAATTTGTGACCCCCCGGGGCGGGGCCTTTTTTGACCCCAGGGACATAATTTGAACAATCTGGATAGAGGATCTATAGATGATGCTTTGTGTCAAATATCTAAGCTCAGGGTACTGTGGTTTCAGAGAAGAAGATTTTTTAAGTTTTTATTGAAACGATCTATTTTAGCTCCTGTGACCGAGAAATGCAACAGACTGGAAACCTTTGAACAACTTTCAAAGAGGACCATATAAGGATCATTTCTGCAAAGTTTGGTTAAAATCCATCCAGTAGTTTAGGAGGAGATGTCATTTAAAGAAATTGTTGACGACGGACGGACGACGGACATAGCACGATCAGAATAGCTCACATTGGCACTTTGTGCCAGGTGAGCTAAAAAGCAGAAAGGTAATGACAATGAAAGAAGCCGTCAGCCAGTCAAAGCTAAAAGAAACCAGCTTAAACAACCCAAGGATGGGCATGCTTTACGTACATATTCAGACAAGTCAGTGGCTGAGACACATGTAACTGACAAATTACCACAAAACAACAGGAAGAGGAGGAAAAACAACAAAAAGCAGACAGCTTCACCAACGAACACAGCAGAAGTTGTCGTAACTAGAGCAGACGTACACGTGGACGTACACGTGGACGCCACGGTTGATGTAAAATATCTCTTAAAAACGATGTCCGGTGACCTGCACTCGTTACATGAAGCTCCGAACAAAAGAGTTGACCTGATAAAGAAAAAGATAGACCAGTCGGAGAAGAAAATCACAGACAGAATAGTGGACAAAATGACTAAACTGGTGGACAAGAAAGTAAGCACAGAATCTGCTAAAATAAGAAAGGAAATGGGCACAAGAATAAAGACTTTAACAGGGATATTACTGAGCTCAGTTCTCAGTTAGAGGAGCAAAGGCCACGTGAATCACATGAAAAAAGACGATATTCGGCTACAAGTTGTGGCGCGTAAACAACCAGAGAAAGTAAATGAGAATGTGGAGGAGCAGGTAAATGTTGTCCTCAGAGATGGGCTTAAGCTTCGAGGAATTCAAGGACCTTTTCAAGAAATAAAAACAGGCCTGGAATAGTAGTAGCCAAATTCAGGGGTAGGGAGGATAAAAGTAAAGAGATGGCAGCAAAATATGTGTTAAAGGACTATAGACAGTATAACAGAGTGTACATCAATCACGACCAAACGAAAGAAGAGCGTGCGTTAGCTCTAAACATGCGTACACTGGTCTAGGGTGTGAAAAGAGGACAGAATGAACGCGTACAGGGAACGGGGATTGTGGCAAATAATAAGCATAATGAATGGAATCGAGGAGAAAGAAGGAGAGACAATGATAGAGAGAGCGTTAATTAGAGAAACAACACAGGTAATCGATCCAACGTGCAGTCTCAATATTACAGAACAGGGAACAGTGAATGGAACTCTAGCTGAGAAAATACCCGTAGCAATTCCCATAAGCAGAATAACAACGGACGTACCCATGACAGGAAATATTCTAACAGCTCCCAGGGACAGTATAGGAGATATAAAGTATCAGCGGGATTCTGGAATATAAATGGCTGGAGTGCCAACCAGTTTTCAGTTAATCTTAAACTTAGAGTTGACTGTACTAACTAGATATCATAGGGTTAGCTGAAACGCATCTTAAGGGAAAACGATCAAATAGAGTTGTACTATCATTGATTTCAGCGCATTTACAGTTGAAAGTTGAATTCCGCTTAAGCTGGTGCTAGGGGGCGTGAGCACTGTTGCATATTTCAGTATTGCTCATGAACAGACTCAATTAAACCGAGTCTGCAATGTTCAGTATTTGCTTTGTTTTCTGTGCTTTCAAAGGATCTCCCCATATTCAGATTTAGACGGTTTTATTTGTTATGAACAAAACAGAACAATTCTATATAGGAATCAGGGTGTATTAAAAGACAGCTATTTCATGCGTTTGACGTAAATGTCGAAGACAGTGCTACAGAGAGTATTCTCTGGTTAAGCTTAACTGATAAGATTGATAAGTCCGTATTATATATGTGTGTTTGTTATCTTCCGCCTATACAGTCAACTAGGAATATAGATCCTTCTTCATTTTATGATTCACCTTTAACAAGTATCTATGAATACCAGGATAATGGTGTTATCTGCATATGTGGAGATTTTAACATTAGATGTGGCTCTGAATGTGATTTTATAGAAGGCGTTGATAGTATTCCTTTACGGGATGTTGTAGATTTTACGGGTAATGAGTTTGGGGATGTCTTAAAAGAGTTTTTAATAAATGCAAACTTTTGTGTACTTAATGGTAGAAATTATGCGAAGAATGATTTAACATGTATTCGTCCTCAAGGATGTTCAGTGGTTGATTACTGTTTAGTAAGGCATGATAACCTACATTGTTTACAGATTTTAATGTTTTACTTATGTCAGACCTTGTTAATAATGCAGGTATATCTGAATCGCTACGGCTTCCCGACCATTCCGTTCTTACATGGCTCATTGAATTAAACGGCATGTATACTAGTACATATGTGTCACATAATGTGAGAGAATGTGACAGATCTACATGTACATGTACTAGATATGAGGTTAATTATATACCAGAAGATTTCATGTCTGGCGAGAATTTTCTGACTAGTATACATGGCTGTGTCTTTTCTCTTGAGCAAGGAATACGTAATCAGGCTATAGATAATTCTTATCAAACTTATGTAATAGTATTGAAGGCGAGATGAAGAGTAAGCTTCCTTGCTAAAAAGTAATAGTGAGAGACGGAAAGTCAAATAAGCGTCGAAAGGTTGATAAGCCGTGGTGGACTCAGGAACTTAGCATCCTGTGGAATAATGTTTGTGAATCTGAACGTGTATGGCTCTCATTTAACTCTAGGGCTGAGAAATTCAACAAGAGGTCCATACATGCCTCAGATCGCAAAGTATACGATAGAGATGGCACAAAAGGGCAAAAAGGAAATATTGGTATAATACACAGGTGGATCGTTTAGATAATCTGAGTAATAATGCTAAAGATTTCTGGAAGTCAATCGGAAAAATTGGCGTTTCACAAAGTAAAAAACAGTCTATACCTATGGAGGTTATTTCAGATGATGGTATTATTAGTAATGATAAGAACAAAGTTTTAGATAAATGGAAAACTGCCTTCTCTAAGCTACAAAACCCAATTAACAATGTCGATTTGACAAATTTGGTACAAGACGATAATGAAAATGAGGCTGATAAATGTTTGGAGAGCGTTAGCTCTTGTATATTAGTGGACGGATTTTGGAAAGCTATTTCTAGTGCACAAATGAGAAAATCCTGTGGGTTTGATGAAATACATGCAGAAATTTTCAAACATGATACGGCTGTCTCCTTTTTACACGTATTCTTTATAACATGTATTAACACCGGTAAAATCCCTTCTGACTGGGGCAAAGGCGTAATTAAACCAATACCTAAGGCGGTAATCGCAGATAGACGGGGACCTTCAAATTATAGAGGCATCACTCTGACTCCAGCTATGTTTAAATCATATTGTTATATACTTAATAGCAGAATATCACACTGGATTTAGTCAATCGCTAAACTTGATTATGAACGAAACGGATTTAGAAGTAAATGCAGTACAATTGACCATTTATCTACACTCACATCACTCATAGATACTCGAATAAAGCAGAAAATATCTACATTTGTAGCATTTATTGATTTTAGAAAAGCGTATGACTCAATTAATCGTGATATTTTATGGTAAAAGTTAAGACGCATGGGGTTAAGCGGAAAAAGCTGTATGATGCAATTACATCTCTATATAGTAATGTGAAATCATGTGTTAGAGTAAATAATATAGATAATGACTGGTTCGATATGTCAGTTTGGTTAAGACATGGCTGCTGTGTTTCGCCGAACCTTTTTAATTGTTTTATTGATGAGTTTGTTACCATGGTCAATAGAGCATCTGGAGTAGGTATTGACATTGGAAATAGAGAAAAACTTAGTGTTTTGCTGTATGCATTCGATGTGGTTTTACTGGCAGATAATGAGCAAGGTCTGCAGTTACTGTTAGACAAATAATAGTATGAGTATTAACAATATGAAAAGTAATGTTATTCATTTCAGACCACCTTCATTTAAACTAACAGAAGCTGTTGTATCAGTGGGAAATGATACTTTAAGCATGGTAGACAAATATATTTACTCTGGTTTACTAATCGATGAATTTGTTAATTTAAATGTAACAGCTTAATATGTGGCCCAGTCAGCGGGTCGAGCTCTGGGATTAATAATTGCTAAATATAAGTAAAATGGAGGCTTTCCATAGCATGTATATACGAAGCTTTATTAATCTTTAGTATGGTCAGTAATAAGTTATGGGGCCGCAATCTGGGGAACAAAATCATTTTCATGCATTGATGCCATTCACAATCGTGCGATGAGATTTGTTCTTGGGTCAGGTAAATACACCCCTAATGCTGCTGTCATAGGTGATATGGGTTGGAATCCAGGCGGTGTTAAACTTTTGAGATGTGTATCAACTTTTTGGGTTAGATGTGTCAATATGGAAGCTGACAGAGTTAACAAACATGTATTTTTATTCTGTATTAACCAATCGAGTCCGAAGTGTAAAAGCTGGGCTTTCAGAACCAGAAGTATTTTTGATAAGTATGATTGTAGCCAGCTTGCAAATGTTGGTAATCATATATCAAAATCTGGTATCATGTGTAAGGTGACACATGCATACATGGTGAACTATAAAGAAGAAGGGAGAGAAAGTATTAACAGGGAACTTTCAATAACAGAATCAGGGCGCAATAAACTAAGAACTTATAAGCTATTTAAAGAAACATTTGGAACTGAATTATTACGTCAAAACTATTCTTTCATTGAAACACAGATCTGCTTTTGCTAAATTAAGATGTGGAGTTGCCCCTTTACGGAAAGAAACAGGTATATATGAGAGGCTACAATTAGAATGTAGAACTTGTCCTTTTTGTAAAAATACTATTGAAAACGAATTACATGTGATAACTGAAAGTCCACTATATGAGGATATACGAGCCGAGTTATATGATAAGGCAACCGTTGTTTTTTAATGATTTTATGTCAGAAACTGACTGTGATAAGTTTAAACTGTTGTTTTCTAGTGCGCAACTGGTACGTTTTACTGCCATATCCTGCTTCAATATTTTAAAACGATGCACACATCGTTTGTATAATACATGATATACAATGTGCTCATGTTTATCTAGTGTAAATAGGAAACTCTTATGTGTGTACAAATATAACATGATGTGTTTAAATTAATATCTTAACATTATCTCGTCCATGTAAAGCGTGCTAATCAAGTTATCGTTGATCTGATCAATGATAAGAATGGATATCTTATAAAAAATTCTTAAAAAGGCATATTAATGCATTTTTTGAATGTCAGATTTTAAGTATAACTTTATGGCAGGTCATGTTTTTTATTTGAACTGCTGTTACTTGAAATGTGATCTTCAGGTAGCTACTTAATAGTCTCTTATAATTCTTATTTGAATGACATGGTTAATTTTGTTTTATGACGAAATGTATATATGTATATGAACCATGATGAGACTGAAATAAAGATATATACGTGTACCATTACTGTATGGTGTCTGGCGATAGCAAATATATATATGAGCCGTTCTCCAGGAAAACCTGCTATAATGACATCGGTTATGACGCTGGGAATTCCCGATTAAACATGACGTCAGAATTTTACATCATGATCTATAAACTTACACATGGCATATGTGTTTAAAAACAAAGTAAATTTTAACCTTTCGTGATCAAGGAGTTCCAGATTCTTTGTTAGCGATGGATAACGATATCGAGGTACGTATCTTCAATTATTTATAGCAATATAACTATGTTTTCTCTCATCTTTTCGCTGGATTAGATCTAGTTTAGATCTCTATCAATATGAGGTCATTCGTGACCGCGCCATTTTAGCTAACGACATTTCAATGTTTTGATTCGTAAATTATAACACAGTAGGCCTACATGTAGACTCTACATAGTTACCCTAGCATACATTGCTTATTGTTTGTGTTTTCTCAGCTTAATAAGAATTTCCATCAAGCTGTCAAAGTTCATGACATTTCTAACAAAAATGCTGTAGGCCTAAATGCATGTTTACGTAGATTCAACCTACCCGTTTGTCAGGGCTGCCATAAGTTGACATGAAAAATCCTAATATTTCCAAATTTGAATTTTTCAAGGGCGATTTTACGAATAGTATCTTTATCCCATAGCCTATTTCTAGTTTTGTTGGCATAGGACTAATTAAAGCAGGGTGGAAGTAAGGCAGAATAAGCCTTAAGGCTCATTTTGCTTTACGTCCAGCCTGCTTTCAGCAATCATGTACTAGAAAAAAATCCGAAGATTTAGGAAAAATCCGGAGAAGTGGCAGCCCTGGATTGTTTCGACCTGTCGGGAAGTCTTTTCAATCAGATCTACGTACAGTCATAGGCATTCGGCCCGTAGGCTATGACACTACCCCAAGCTGCTAACCCCCCCCCCCCCCCTCTCCCGACTGAGACACCACAAATCTCTCAGCATTTATTCATAAAAACTCAACCCTGGCTGCTACATGTACATAATGGGAGATTCTACATGTAAAGTAGTTTAGTGGTTAACACGTTGGACTACGGTGCCAGGGGTCGTGTGGTTGATCCCCCGCCGGGCCAGCGGTCTGACTAAGGGATTTTTTCCGAATCCCCAATGATGTACAGGAATGTTCTTGAGCAAGACATGTACCGCGAGTTGCTCCTCTCCATCCAGGGATTAAAATGGGTACCTGTGAAGGGTCTGAGCCGGTACATGTACTTGCGGCTGCAATATGCGCCATATGTTAGCAGTGCTCAATAGTGTAGGCAAGATGGCTCAATGATCAGGGGGTAAATGTACAGTCGGCTGAGCGGTCATTCGGACTGAAAGTAGACTTTAACTGGTACTTTACTCTTTTTTTTTAAGTGTGATAGCCCTGTACGTCGACATAGGAGTCGAAACTAGGCAGAGAAAAACCCTCGCAAAGTTTTAAATCTATAAGCTGTTTTTTTTTAAATTTATAAATGCTTTGCGTTTAGACCTAGGTCTAGATCTTGTCCACATTACATGGTATAGATCTATAATGATTAAGCTTTTCAGATTATTGTATCCTCCTAAGAAATAATTTTTATCTGACAGTGGGGAAGACGTTAGATCTATTCTTTCTCGTTTTTTAAACGCAAAGCACAAAACGTAGCAAATTCGATCTACTTTTTATTTTTCCTGCTGTAGGCAGAGGTGACATTTAGGGATCACTTTTCCGACGTCTGTCTGTCTGCCCGTCCACCTGTCCGTTCGTCTGTCAGTCCGTCACGTTTTTTGTGTCACGCCTCATAACTCCTGTTCTGAGTGTTCTACTGAAGCTTTGAAGATGAAACAGCATTTAGGGCAAGAGCTTGACAAGTGGAAGAGTATTGCACAAGACCTTGAAGGGTCATAACTCTTGTATCAATATTGTGAGAGTTATTCCTCTTTTCAACATTTTCTTTTTATGCTTTCTGCTATTTTACTGAAGATTTTGAAATGAAATTTCTTTTATGGAAAGAGAATGTTATACTGATGCTTGCTGGCAGGTGACACACGTGTTCCGAGGAACCCATCTATTTTCTTTTTACATTTCTATCTACATGTAGATCTATCTATTTTAATCTGAGGGGCAAAAAAAAAGTGTGAAACCTGGTCAGACGCCGGGTTACCCGTCGTCTGATCTGGGACCAAACGGCTTGCAAGTGAAATAATAGCGTTCGTCGCAAAAATAGCGTCTTCCCCTCTGTATGAATAAAGTGTATTTAGTATTATTTTTCATATTCATTAATTTTCTTTTTAGGATTGAGAGAGTCTGCTGTTTGATAGAACGTCCATGGCCACACCATTTGGATATCAAGAAGAAACTGACCTGGGCGCTTTTAGGCGTTTGTCTAGACTCAGACTGATGATCGAGAGCTGGACATCAAACATCAGGTCAGGACCTATTTAGAGTCTATTCCAGATTAAAATGTATTGATTGAGAGACCATAAAACTTTGTTCAAAGCTCCCTTATACAACATGTATAAGACATAAAAAGGTTTTTGTGACTAACTTAAAGTTAGCTCAGCTAAAAGTATGTGAGGTTTCAACGCATGAGAGGTGCATGTAGCACCATAGATATTAACGTTGCTTGGGGTCCGGGGGACGTACCCCGAGAGAAAAATGGAAATTAGAACTGAAATTGTGAGCCCTGAAGTGTGATTTTAGGGTTTTGTGGCTTTGAATACGATTAATTGTGATCAAAGCTCCGTATATGTATCACCATAGGCTTTAGGCTGCCGACTTTGTAGTTACTAAATTTTTGAGTTTCTGAAACTTGAAATTGATGAATGCTGGTTGCGGGAGAGGGGGGGGGGGTCCGGAAACCTCCCACGGGAAAAATTGAAATTAGAACTAAAATGTTGAGCTCTGAAGCGTGTTTAGAGTGCTTTAGCCTTTAGACATTAAGGTCTAACCCCACCCCACCCAACCCTCACGCCACATCTTTTAAACCTTTAATAGCCATGTTTGATTTTCTTTTTTCAAATTGATGTTACGCACGTGCGTAAGTGCGTATCGTCGGCCACATCCCTGTCTGTTTTATGAATATTTTACTTATACTGTTTGTTTATTTCTATAAATAAAGCAAGAGCAACACCAGCACAATACCATAATTATACATTAGACACTTCTTTATTAAGATACTTTTGATCGAGCCTTATAAATTTAATTATTCAAATTATGGATAACGTTAGTTTAGCGTTTTTCACATACATGTAGATCTATCCATCTTTTGACGCTTTTGCAAAAAGAAAATTATCAGATGATAAAGTATGTTCCTATAGGAGATGTTTAATAGAGATCAGTAAATGTTGGCTTATTATTATACTAGATCTATACTACAGAGCTACCTATTGACTGTTTACTTTCATGCATGTAAGTAAAATTCAGTTAATTTGGTGGAACCATGACTAAATCTTTATTGAAGAAAGGGTGAACAAACATTCTGAGGAAAAATTATATAATAAAACATTTGTCTATTTTACTTTCAGGAAATATCCAGTATTTCCGCTTCAACAGGACCAGCCTGACGTCGTTTTTGTGAAAGAGCGTGATGACGTTGATGAGAGAAGATATGATATTCTGAGGTCACGTGACGTCGATTTCCCCCACGAGCATCTGCCGCACGTGCTACAGCCTGCAGGAATATATGCCGCTCGCCAGGAATATCCGTTTAATATTGTGAGGCCATGTGTTCGCCATGTCTATCTGGCCGTTAAGTGTCCTCAAAATCCATACAGAAACTGAGATTTGTGTACTTTTTAGGGTTGCGTTACTATGGCAACTGAACTCTAACAGACTTTTCTTTTCTCCATAATTTATTCCAAATAAGTTTTATATGTTTATTCAACAGAAGCTTATGTCTTAATTGGAAGGAAAAGTGCATACTGTAGGCATTGTTGGTTCTTAAAATACTGTTTCTGGGCCGCTTTTTAAAAGTCAATTAAGTACTCGCGTGTCAATGTTTCAATGCTAGGACAGTTACTAAATTAGCTGTAATTTCATTAAAAATTGAGATATCACCAAAATTCTTTTTGTTCTGTATTTCTAACACCCTACTCTTGAGCAAACAGCAAAAATCTGAAAATCGAAAATTTTGTCATTATAGCAGGTTTTGCTGGAGACCCAATCATATATATATTAATGTATATATGGCCACCCGATTTGGTAACTAAGAAGCCATCTTGGGGACTACTAACAACGGCGTTGCGTATATAGCGTCAATAACGTCATAAGAAGTCGGCTGGCCGCTGTAGTGTAGTGGTTAGCATGCTGGACCGGCAATCCAGAGACATGTGGTCTTTTTCCGATATAATATATATATATAAATGTAATAATAAAATATATAAACTTAGGCATGTAAGTCAATTTTCTATTTTCGTATATATATATGTATTTATAAGAGTTGATTGCTTATAAATCCTAACAAGATTAGCGTATCACAACAGTCATTCTCTACCTACCGTGCAAAATAGTGTCTGCTTAAAAAAAACTGCCTGCAAGAATTCATTTTTGTGTGAAATACAAAACAGGAGTGGAAAATAGTTTGGATCCTGGTGTTACTCAGCATCTGATCTTGATGCAAATGTCAGTCAAATCATTGTCAAACAGGAAAAGGGCCACTTTGGCCCTATATCGCTCACCTGGTACACCATGTCAAACTTGTTGTTATACTTTCTGGTCCTTTGGAATCATTGATTTCAGCGCATTTACAGATGAAAGTTGAATTCCGCTTAAGCTGGTGCTAGGGGGCGTGAGCACTGTTGCATATTTAAGTATTGCTCATGAACAGACTCAATTAAACCGAGTCTGCAATTTTCAGTATTTGCTTTGTTTTCTGTGCTTTCAAAGGATCTCCCCTTATTTAGATTATTGACCTATAGTGACCTAGATTTTCACCGGACATGACCCACATTCAACCTTGGCCTACATTTTAATGAGACAAACATTTTGAGCAAGTTTCAACAAGAACAAATAAGAACTGTAGTTTCTAAAGTGTTTTCACGATTTGACCCAGTGACCTGGTTTTTTACCCGACATGGCTCATATTCAAATCTGACCTCGTTATCAATAAGGCAAGTATTTGACCAAGTTGTATTAACATTCATTAAGATGTGTTAACAAGGTTTTTCTTTGATTTGATCTATTGCCCTAGTTTTTGACTGGACATGGCCCACACTCAAGCTTGATCTAGATATCAATGAGACAATATTTGACCAAGTTTCATAAAGATCTAATGAGATTTGTAGTCTCTAGTGTGTACACACAACTTTGCTTTGATTTGACCTAGTGACCTAGTTTTTGACCAAACACGACACATATTCGAACTTGACCTATAAATTTTAAAGACAAGTTTTGTCATCGAGTTTCATGAAGGTAAGATGAAATTGTAGACGCTAGACTGTTCACAAACCAATTGTGGACGGAAGGACAGACAGCGGATAACAGACACCCATCAATCTAATAGCTCACCTTGGCAATTTGTGCAAAGTGAACTGAACACATCAGATGTTTAGTGTTGTATGGCCTTATTATTGGCAACAGGGTATGTGAACTGCGGACTGAGACAAAATTTCGTAAGGTGTTATCAAAACACACTAAAACTAATTCCAACAAACGCTGTTTTACAGAGTTTAGTAATTTGGGTCAGCTTTGATCCAGAAACAGCCATTAGGTTTCGATCTGTCTACAATATATAAATCAAATTATAATTTCTACTCCGTAAATACTGTTGTCCAAGTTGAAGTAAATAAGCAGACGGCAATTTGAGCACATGAAAATGTGTGCGGCTCAATTTAATACATTTTACGCTAGCGACCAGTATATCAATGTCATTGGTGTACACTTGTCTTATGCAAACAGTGTAGAGTCAGATCAGAGGGCAGCTTTAAGACCCCTCTGATTATGGTCTACACTGTTTGTTAATTAGCAATACATGAGAAAAATTACCTGTGTTTCATATTACACCCCACCCCAAATAAATAAATATAATAAATAAAGAAATAGGATCGGTAGGTTGGAAAAGCTTTTTTATACATAGAATACGACATACATTTAACTTTCTGATGGAGTATTTTATATGATTATATTCATTAATGACAGTATTTTATTGTGCAGAGCCCTCAGCCATACATAACAAAATCCCTTATAAACATCCATTCAAATTGTTGATTTTATTGTTAGGTCCCATTATCAAAACAAGAGCCCAAGTGCCCTAAGGCGCTCACCAGAGCGCAAAGTTCCCAGATTTAACAAGACTTATCACTAAAGGGGGAAAATACCCCCACTAGCGCCTTGTAACAAGAAGTTAATGTGTTAGGATAATGTTGATGTGTATACTCCATATGAAAATTTCAAATGGAAAACTTCTTAAATTGAGAGTGGATTTTCAGATGTTTCTATGAGTGACCAAATGACCTACTTTTTGATCTGAATAAATCATATTCATACATTACCTAGATACTGTCAAAATTATTTTGTTGATCAAGTTTCATACATTTGGGCCTTAAAATATTGCCTCATAAGTGTTCAGAAGCATTTTATATAAAATTACATTCAGACAAACACATTTTCATAATTGACCAACGTTTTGTCAAGGTGATCAATCTGCGATAGTTTCGTGAAATTAGGGCAAAAGATGTGGGCCCTAGAGTACTTTGAAGCCGATCCGATGATTTGACCTACTGACCTACTTTTTGACTCCAAGTAATCCATATTTCTACATTGCCTATATTGTGTCAAGATAATCATTCTGAGCAAGTTTTTATTTAAATTACTGGCCAAATATATGACTCTTGCAAAGTATATAAGCTTTTCTATATTTTGACCAACTGACCTACTTTTTATATTATGCAACCAAAGTCTTTTTAAACATTGATATTTCCAATTATATATTTCATGACATATTTTCTATGTAGCAAATATGTTATATTGTCTGTACAGTTTACTTGGATATGTAGAAATAATTGAGTTATATTATTTATAAAAAAGATATTCCTGTTTTCAAAAATGGAACTTTTCTCGAAAAATGTCCTGTAATAAAAGAAAACGGTGCTGTAAGTTTTTTTTTATTTTAACAATATGTCACTCTCCATATGGTATATTTCAATGAAGTTTGACAAGAGTTAAGCAGACCTGTGAAGCACCGATATTACCGAACGCAGAACATGACCACACACCGTGGCGGTCAAGGTTTTTGACAGATCAAAATTCTTTAAACAACTAAACAACTTTTCAAGTCTATCTATTAAGAAACAATTTTAAGGGGCCTCCGTGGCCTAGTGGTATAGTCACTGTGCCTTGCATCACTAAGCTCCTCACCACTGTGAGTTTGAATCCCAGTAGGGTCGTTCGGAATTTTCATGTGGAGAAACCTTCCAGCTGGCTTGCGGAAGGTCGGTGGTTCTACCTAGTTGCCGATTTGTGTCTGAAACAGTGCATAAAATGCTTCTGGGGTCTTCCTCCACCTGTAATAAGCAGGACGTCGCGATATTACTGCAATACTGTTAAAAGCGACGTAAAATAATAATAAAAAAAAATAAGAAACATTTTGGTAAAAACCAAATTGAACAAGAGGCCCATGCGGGCCTAAATATCGCTCACCTGGAAAAACCAACACAAGGGTCACATGACCCCTAGGGTGGGATCATTTTTTACCCAAGAGACATACGTTCAAATATCTTGCTGATGAACTTGAAAATTAAGTATTTTGTCAAATATTTTGTACATGGGTTGTTTCAGACAGGAAGACTTTTCATTGAAAAAAATCTATTTTTAGCTAATGTGACCCAGATATGCAACAGACCCAAATCATTTCATCAATATTGGTAAAGAACATCTAAAAGTGTCAATTCATAATGCTAGATATCAAAGCTCTTGCCATAATAGTTTCAGAGAAGAATATTTCACTATATAACTCTATGTAAAACTGCCACCCCTGGGGCCTTGGCAGTTTTGACCCAAGGGGCATAATTTGAACAAGCTTGATAGAGGACTTGTAGATGATGCTTTATGCCAAATATCTAAGCTCAGGGTATAGTGGTTTCAGACAAGAAGATTGTTCAAGTTTTCATTGAAAAAATCTATTTTTAGCTCCTGTGACCTAGATACGCAACAGACCAAAACCATATTTACAAGATTAGTTAAGAGCGTTAAGAAGTGTCACCATGCCAAATATCAAAGCTCTGACCATATTAATTTTAGAGGGGAAGGCGTTTTAAAATTTCACTATATAACTCTATGTAAAATTACGAACCCTAAGCCGGGGGTCATTTTTTACCCCAGGAACATAATTTGTACAATCTTTATAGAGGACCTGAAGATGATGCTTTATGCCAAGTATCTAAGCTCAAGGTACTGTGGGTTCAGACAAGAAGATTTTTTAAGATTTCATTGAAAAAATATATTTTTAGCTCCTGTGACCTAGATATGCAACAGACCAGAACAATATTTACCATATTGGTTAAGGACTTCTAGAAGTGTCACCATGCTAATTATCAAAGCTCTGGCCATATTTGTTTCAGAGATAAAGATGTTTGAAATTTTCACTATATAACTCTATGTAAATTTACGACCCCTTGGGGCGGGGTCATTTTTTACCCCAGGGACATTATTTGAACAATCTTGATAGAGGACCTGCAGATGATGCTTTGTGCCAAATATCTAAGCTCAGGGTACTGTGGTTTTAGACAAGAAGATTTTTTAAGATTTCATTAAAAACATCTATTTTTAGCTCCTGTGACCTAGATATGTAACGGACCGGAACTATTTGAACAACTTTGAAAGAGGACCATACAACAAGGATCATTTCTGCCAAGTTTTGTAAAAATCCATCAAGTAGTATCGGAGGAGATGTCGTTTAAAGAAATTGTTGACGACGAACGGACGGACGACGACGGACGACGGACACAGAACTATCAAAATAGCTCACTTTGGCACTACGTGCCAGATGAGCTAACAATCGGACTGGTAGTTTCGGAGAAGATTTTCTTTCTAGATATTGTGCACAGTTGCCATGGTAACGATACAAAATAATTACCCCACCCACAAACTTTTAACACCTTTCCATCTCCCCACCCTAATGATACTTCTAATGAAGGTTGGTTACACTGGGGCTATTGGTTTCAGAGAAGAAGTCGTTTGCAATTGTTGACAGACGGACAGACGCACGAATGTCCTTACATTTGGACACTAGTTGGGTTTTTCTTTTGTTTAAAAGTACCCAACAACTACAACACACAATACCCAATAATAACAACGGAATAAATGGAATTTACTGTTATCTATTGTTCGCCATACCCAAAAAGTGACCTACGTGCGCTCAGACGGACACCGGACAGAGCGGTATAACAATAGCTCACTTTGAGCACTGGTGAGCTAATGTCAATATAGAGCAATTGTCACTTAGATATTTGCTAAATGTTATTTAACAAGCAATTTTTTGCCTGTATTGCGCGGGCGGACATGAGCCCCCAGTCAGTTTTTTTGGTGGGGGTGGGTGGGTGGGGTGGGTGAGTGGGGGGGGGGGGAGTTCAAGTCCGCTTACCCAAACTTAATAAAGTTACATTGAAAAAATCTGTTTTTGCTCCTGTGACCAAGATCTGCAACAGACTGGAATCATCAGTACAATATTTGTAAAATGTGTCACCATGCTAAATATCAAAGCTCTCTGGCCATATTAGTTTCAGAGATATTGAAGATTTCATTATAAAACTCTTTGTTAATTTGTGATCCAAGGACAGGGTCATTTTTGACCCCAGGGACATAATTTGAACATTCTTGATAGAGGAATTGTAGTTGATATATCTTATCTCAAGGTACAGCGGTTTCTGACAAGAAGACTTTCTTTAAGTTTCAATTGAAAAAAATTAATCTCCTGTTACCTACATTTTTAGAAAGATAACGGACCAGAACCATTAGAACAATATTGATAATGTTCCTCTAGAAGTGTCACCATGCCTTATAACAAAGCTCTGGCCACATTAGTTTCCGAGAAGTTCATGTTTGAAGATTTCACAAATAACTCTTGGTAATTTTGTGACCTCCGGGGGTCATATTTGACACCAGGGACAAAATTGAAACAATCTTGATAGAGGACATGTAGATAATGCTTTGTGCCAAATATATGTGGTCAAGGTACTGTGGTTTAAAAATAAAGTGTTTTTGAAGTTTTCATTAAAAAATTGTTTTAGCTCCTGTGACCTAGATATGCAGCGGGCAAGAAACATTTAATCAATATTGGTCAAATACATCTAGAAAAATCACCATGCCAAATATTTTAAGCTCTGGCAACATTTCTTTCAGAGGGGAGGCTGTTTGAAGATTTCACTACATAACTTTTTGTAAATTTGTGACCCCTAAGACGGTTCATTTTTTTACCCAAGGGATAAATTTGAACTATCTTGATAGAGAACCTGTAGACTATGCTTTGTGCCAAATAGTCTAAGCTCAGGGTACTGTTGTTTCAGACAAGAAGATTTTTAAAGTTTTTATTGAAACAATATATTTTTAGCAACTGTGAACCGGAATGGACCGGAACTATTTGAACAACTTAAGGAGGACAATATAGCGATCATTCCTGCCAGATTCGGTAAAAATCCATCGAGTAGTGTAGGAGGAGATGTCGTTTAAAGAACTTGTTGACCACGAACGAATGGGCAACGGAAACACCATCAAAAAAGATTATCTTGGCATTTTGTGCCAGGTGAGCTAAAATGAAAAAGAAAATTAGGGTCGGAGGGAAAACTAGGGTCGATCTGGTTACCGGAAACATACGTTTTGTTTTTAGCCTTACTGCGAATAGTTAAAATATAAGCATTACTTGTTTGTAGGTGTAAACATATCTGAGTTGTTGAGTGAGTTTACATTAAACTACACTCTTGCTAATTAATATATATCAATAAATTATGTTTAAACCTGAATACGCACATTATTTTACATTATTGACATGTTAAATGATGCTTAATCCGTAAGAATCTGTGTAAGCGCAAACTGCTTTGGTGCGAGATAGCTCGGTGCGAATGTGTATCGGGACGAATGTTTAGTACGGGAAGAGTTCGGTTTCTGGTTGTTTTTCCATGTGCTTTCATCAAATTGACCAAGAAGAAGCAAAGTATTGCAAATGTCCTAGTTTTCTAGACGGATTCATAAAATTGGTATGATTATACGATTTATAAAGGTTTTAAGTTTATGCAGAAGCATTTTCTATTCTTATGCATACGTATAAGCTGTGTGTTTGCTTGTTCTACGATACTTTACACAGTTCGGCGAAACTGCGTATTTTCATCTTGATCATGTAAATTAAGAAAATTCTGTACTGTTTGCGAAGCATTAATTAACCGTGTATTATTAACAGTTCTTTTATCTATAATGCGTAATCTTCAAGGTTTTTACGCAAGGTTAAAGCGTAATATGGTTTTCATTGGATTTCTCGCTTAAAGAGTGTGATCATAGATCTACGTTTATTTATTTGTGTACATCTACACATATGTAAAGGTCGATCTGTGTAGAACGGCTCTAAAGTTTATGTACTTGATATAGCATCAGTGGTACTTTGACGTCTTAAATATTGACATGTTTGACCTGATGTTTATATGTCTGATTCAGTATAATTGTTTACTTGGGTGTTAATTGGTAGTATATAGGTCTCTGGTTTATGCCTACATGTATTTTGGTTTACTAGAATATGCAAGTTCGTAAGTTTGTGATAGAATAGGCCATGTTCAGACTACTCTGGTCATATTTACCATTTTCAAGCGTTTTGTATTAAACATAATTCTTCTCTGGGCTCAGTCTGACAGTACTTCCATTTGTTCGGTTATTCTGAGCACTGTGCCGCTTAGAGTTGTCTGATCAGGGTCTTATCTAGTTTTGTGCATATATTTCATGTAACTTAGACTGGTTTTATTGTAATTCCAGCTCATCGTACTTACCTGTAGACGAATAAACAAGAAAATGAACCGAATGGGCATGTCCTCTATTATAAGCCAGATGTCAGTACATGTTATGAACAATTTTGAAACGAAATGAACTTTGAAGAGGATGTACGCCAAAGAAAAATGACCGAAAGGGGTCAACAGTACAAGATGGAATCAAAAGGAAAAGAAAGAACTAAAATTCTGAAAAGCTCAACACTCAAGCAGAATACCTTGAAACCTTAATAGAGAGTGACAGTGAGTTAAGACGTTTAAAAGAAGAACACGCTGTGTGGCTGAATAACTATGAACAATTCTTATTATCGCACGAGGAATACAAACAAACGTTATCAGAGGAAGAGCTGAGTGAGGACAGGGAATTTATTAACTCACACGTGAATAGGCTAAAAAAGCTCAAAGATGAAGCAGTAGCGTTTGTTTCAAGAAAATCGAAGATAACCGATGACATCGAAGATTCAAGATCCGTTAGTGTTAAGTCGTCGATCTCGCGGTCGAGTGCAGGCTCTCGCCTTTCCAGCATGTTGTCAGAAGCCTTTATAAAGGAAAGTCAGTTAAAAGCCGAGTTATTGGCCAAAGCCGAAACACTTGATGAAAAGCAAAGGATCGAAGAGGAAAAGTTAAAGCTAAAGCAAAGGGAAGAAGCTTTCCAGTTGAAGACTGACTTAAAGATAAATGACGCGAAAACGAAGGTTATAGAGGCGTTGGGTAAAAGCATGATTGAAGATCAAATCATTGAGGATGCTGTGAATGGCAATAGTGACATGAAAAGCCAGAAAGGTGTTGCCTTTAAGTCAAAAACATGGGACAAATTTGAGAAAGAAGCACATTCAAATAAGCCCGTTGAACCTGAAAGGGCTAAAGAGAATAGTGAGAAAGTAGAAAATATGACACTAGGGCTTTTGAACGTGTCTTAAGAGCTGAACAAGCCAAAGGCAGAAATTCAAAAATTTGGTGGAAATGCGCTGGAGTACACACGCTTCTTAAGACAGTTTAATACTCGTGTGTCAGCAAACACAGATTCATTCGACGAATGGCTAAACTTTTTGTTGCAATTTACATATGGGGAAGCTCACAAGATCGTTGCAGGGTATTCCAATTTAGAGGCCAAAAGGGGATACGAAGCTAGCCTTAACGAGTTCAAGGAAAGATATGGTGACCCAGATGTTATCGCTAGAGCGTACGTAAAGAAAGCCCTGGAATGGCCAGTTATCAGACAAGACAACGCTAAAGGAATTGACGAATATTCTGTATTCTTGCGCGAGTGTTTTTATGCGATTGAGAGTGTTGACGCTATAAAGGTTCTAGAGTATTCTGAAAATCTGAAAGTGATTATGCAAAAACTGCCATACTACATGCATGACAAATGGAGGAATCTGGAGTACGATTTGAAAATAAAGAAGAAAACTGTTAGATTTGAACACCTTGTTGAGTTCATCAGAAAGGAAGCAAAGAAAGCTAATGACCCCCTTTATGGAAAGGACGTGTTAGGTACCAGTAGCTCTTTCACTAACAACAAAGCTAAGACAACACAAGTGAAACAAAGGTTCGGCAAAACCGGTAAAACGTTTGCCACAAATACTTTCGAGAAAAACACAAGCGGTGCAATTCTCAAATCGTGTGCATATTGCGATGAGCCACATGCTTTGAATAAGTGCAATAATATCAACAAATTACTGCTAACGGAGAGATATGCATTCCTAAAAACTAAAGGGTTATGGTGTCTCAAATCCGAGCACATGAAGGGAGACTGTAAAACAAAGGCAATTTGCGAGCAGTGCAGTTACAAGCATCCCACAATTCTTCATGTTGATAGAAGTACTTCTTACCAACAAGGACAGAGCGTTCAGAAGGCATTAACAACAAGCGCTAAAACAAACGCGACAACCCATATGGGGACTGGGGCAGCACTACCAATCGTGCCGGTCAAATTAAAGTCGAAATCGAGCGATAAATTCCTTCAAACGTATGCATTTCTCGATTCGGGCAGTACGGCTACATTCTGTTCTGAGAAGGCAATGAGATCATTGAACATTGAAGGAAAAAGAACAAAGCTAAATCTCTTAACAATGGGACAAGAAAGTGTTCAGGACACATACGAGATCACAGGGCTCGAAATAAGTTCACTGGACGGCAAACATGTCTTGGCGCTCCCCACCGTATATACGCAAAGGAAAATTCCTGTGAGACAGGAAGATATGACCTCCATTGAGGAAACACAGAGTTGGTCTCACCTTCGCGACGTACCACTCCAAAGGATCGACGGTAATGTAGAATTGCTAATCGGGATGAATACACCTAAAGCATTGGAACCATGGGACGTTATTCCAAGTGAAAATGGAGGTCCCTTCGCAGTCAAGACCATGTTTGGATGGGTTGTAAATGGACCCACCAGTCTTGGTTATGAATCAGCAACTGCCACATCAAATTACATACATGTGGTTGCGAACAAACCAAGTTTAGATGAAAAGTGACTAGAACATTTTAATAGAGATTTCAATGAGAGAAAGATCGATGATAAACTGGAAAATTCCCGGGAGGATGAGCGTTTCTTGGAATCTGTAACACAATCAATCTGTAGGAAAGAGGGTCATTACTGTCTTAATTTGCCATTCAAGTCCGAAGACGTTAAGATGCCTAACAATAAATAACAAGTGCAACACAGGCTAAAGCTTTTGTCAAAACGTTTCGATAGGGACGCTGGTTTTCAAAGTGAATACAACAATGTACCTGAAGATGGGAAGGTTTGGTATTTGCCACACCATGGCGTGTACCACCCGAAGAAGAAGAAATTAAGGGTCGTTTTTTATTGTGCAGCGCGGTATGGTGGAACCTCTTTAAATGATCAGCTGATTCAAGGGCCAAACTTGACAAACTCTTTGTCCGGTACATTGACAAGATTTAGACAGGAAGAAGTAGCAGTGATGGGCGACATTGAGAGTATGTTTTACCAGGTACTAGTGTCGCCAAAAGACAGAAACTTTCAGAGATTCCTTTGGTGGCCTGATAGTAACACTTGTAAAGAACCAGTCGAGTTTCAAATGAAAGTACATTTGTTCGGATCTACGTCTTCACCAAGTTGTGAAAACTTCGCATTGAGGCAAACAGTTCAAGATTTCAAGGGTCATTTCAATGAAAATGTGATAAGTACAGTCCTCAAGAACTTTTATGTTGATGACTGCCTCAAATCTGTAGAGACAGAAGATTCTGCTGTATCACTGGTTCAAGATCTGCAAGCAGTTCTCAAAGGTGGCGGTTTCCACATATCGAAATGGATAAGCAACAGCCGAAAGGTCATGAGATCTATACCCGCTCCAGAAAGAGCTGCCGAGGTAAAGAACCTGGACTTGGAACAAGATGAGTTGCCTTACGAAAGAACTCTTGGTGTGAGTTGGAGTGCAGAATCCGATGTCTTTAGCTTTACAGTCGACATCAAAGAGCAACCACATACGCGCAGGGGAATCTTGTCAACCATAAGCAGCATTTATGATCCCCTAGGCTTCCTGGCTCCCATGATCCTAAATGCAAAGTCCTTGTTGCAAGAGTTATGTCAGCTTCAAATCGCGTGGGATGACCCAGTTCCAGAGAGTTATGGCAAAAGGTGGAGTCAGTGGTTGAATGATATAGGTGATCTGCGCAACTTTGAGGTTGGTAGATGCTTCAAACCTCCAGGTTTTGGAGTACTGTCTTCTTCAGAGTTGCATCATTTTGCAGACGCAAGTGAAAAGGGTTATGGCACTGTTACCTACATGCGGATGATCAATTCTGATGGTAAAGTTCATTGCTCATTCCTGATAGGTAAATCGCGTGTTGCTCCGCTGAAAAAGGTATCGATTCCGCGGTTAGAACTTACAGCAGCTACCGTAGCCGTGCGTACAGACAAGATGCTGCGGGATGAGCTGGAATACCAGATAAATAGATCTGTGTTCTGGACGGACAGCATGGCAGTGTTGAGATATATAAAGAACAACAGTTCGCGATTTCACACTTTTGTGGCAAACAGACTGACTTTGATTCATGAAGGTTCATTAACAGAGAACTGGAACTATATTCCATCGAAAGAAAACCCAGCAGACATAGCTTCAAGAGGCATACCTGTAAGCAGGTCCACGTGGGTTAAACAGTGGATTGAAGCGCCAGATTTCCTGTGGTTATCGAACAACAGCTGGCCAGACCGGTCGGTTGAGATACCAGCACTTTCGGAGGAAGATCCTGAAGTAAAAAGGTTCACAGTTAGAAGCGCCATCGTGAATAACTCAGAAACAGACTGTAACAGCAAGCTGATAAATATCAATTCCTCATGGCATTAACTCAAAAAGAGTGTTGTCTGGATCCTGAAAGTGAGAAACGAATTGCACAGACGCGTCCAAGTTAAGCAAGGGACAGGAAAAGAGGTTAAAGTTGAAAGGGACAGAGTGTCTGTAAGAGACATGGAGGCAGCAGAACACGCAATAATCATGTTTGTACAGAGGAGCTCATTTGCTGATGAAATTTCTGCCCTTGAAAGTAGCACTTCGCGAGTGAAAAGAAATAGTAGTATCGTGAAACTAGATCCATTAATGGATGACAGACTTGTGCGTGTGGGTGGTCGGTTGCAAAGGTCCAGCATGCCAGCAGAAAGCAAACATCCTGTGATTCTTCCAAAGGACAGTCCTGTATCGGTACTGATTCTTAGGCAAATTCACAGTGATCTTAAACACTCAGGGAGAAATCATATGTTAGCTTCATTAAGGGAAAGGTACTGGATAATAAACGCTCCATCGGTTATCAGAAAGATTATCCCAAAATGTGTAATGTGCCGAAAGGTGAAATCTCGCGTAGCAGAACAGAAAATGGCAGGTTTGCCAGCAGATCGTGTAAAACCGGATGAACCTTCATTCACAAGGGTAGGTATTGACTACTTTGGACCATTTGAGGTTAAATTGAAGCGTTGCAGAGTTAAGCGATATCGAGCAATCTTTACCTGTTTAGCTAGTAGAGCGGTGCACCTTGAGGTTGCTCATTCAATGGACACTAATTCGTACATTAATGCTTTGCGTCGATTTGTGGCTCGCCGGGGACAAGTTAAAATCATACGCTCAGACAATGGTACAAACTTTGTGGGAGCTGAACGAGAACTACGTCAGTCTTTAGGTGAATGGAACTGTGAGCAAATTCAAGAAGCAACGTTGCAAAGGAACATAGACTGGAAATTTAATCCTCCTACAGGATCTCATCATGGTGGCATATGGGAAAGGTTAATAAGGTCGGTGAGAAGTGCCATGAACAGTACGCTACGAGAGCAAACACTGGATGATGAGCAGCTGCAAACTCTCATGTGTGAAGTTGAGACCATTCTCAATAGTAGGCCAATTACCAGAATATCAGACAGTAGCAATGACCTAGAAGCACTTACTCCTAATCATCTGCTGTTGTTGGATCGAAATCCAAACTTACCCCCTGGACTTTTCAGCAAGACCGACAATTACTGCAGAAGGCGATGGAAACAGGTTCAATATATGGCGAATCTGTTCTGGCAGCGCTGGGTGCGCGAATACTTACCGTTGCTTCATGAGAGACAGAAATGGCATGTGCAACGTAGAAACTTACAGGTGGGCGATATTGTGCTAATTGTTGATTCTACTGCGCCAAGGAGTTCGTGGCCAATGGGATTAGTTATAGAAACTATGCCCGATCGTGAGGGCTATGTGCGACAAGTCGTTTTCAAAACAGCAACAAATGTATTAAAGCGTCCAATAGACAAACTATGTGTCATTTTAGAGGGAGAATAACTTAAATTTGAAATGTGGCATTTAAAGTTCAAGTGCTTAATCAAAAGCTAAGTGCTTAATCAAAGCTAAAACCATGCAGTGAGCTCTGCTTATGCTGGCATATTGTTTATACTCAACAAATTTCCTTGAAATTTAATCATTTCATTTAAAGTTGTAAGATTCAATAAACTTTATTGCAAAGTTTAATTTTTTGTAAATTTAAGTAGTCATTGGCAATTTTGACTGCTTGTTTGTGCCAGCATAGGCTTTGAGTTGTGATAGGGCAGTTATAGTTGAGGAAACAGACTTTGAGGAAATTCATCTCGCGTGTTGAGTGTCAACGCCAAGATTCTTGAACCACACAGATTCAAAGAGAACATTACAGAAGACTTTATGGGTCTTAATGGATAGAAGTACATAAATGTATACTGTATTATTGTGCCATTATACTGTAAAACATTTGGTGCATACTTTATTTAGATTTGAGATAATCTTCGGATACCTACACATGTAGTAAAGGTTTGAATATTGGTAAAGGCATTACTGATTTAAAGTGGTTGGATATTTAGTCTGCTAAGTTCTGTTTAATATAATTATATTGCTAATTGTGCCAATATTTACATATTTTCACAATTAGGGGGCTGGTGTGTAAGCGCAAAATGCTTTGGTGCGAGATAGCTCGGTGCGAATGTGTATCGGGACGAATGTTTAGTACGGGAAGAGTTCGGTTTCCGGTTGTTTTTCCATGTGCTTTCATCAAATTTAACAAGAAGAAGCAAACTATTGCAAATTTCCTAGTTTTCTAGACGGAATGATTATACGATTTATAAAGGTTTTAAGTTTATGCAGAAGCATTTTCTATTCTTATGCATACGTATAAGCTGTGTGTTTGCTTGTTCTACGATACTTTACACAGTTCGGCGAAACTGCGTATTTTCATCTTGATTATGTTAATTAAGTTAGTTCTGTACTGTTTTGCGAAGCATTACTTAACCGTGTATTATTAACAGTTTTTTGATCTGTAATGCGTAATCTTCAAGGTTTTTACGCAAGGTTAAAGCGTAATATGGTTTTCATTGGATTTCTCGCTTGAAGAGTGTTTATTTATTTGTGTACATCTACACATATGTAAAGGTCGATCTGTGTAGAACGGCTCTAAAGTTTTTGTACTTGATATAGCATCAGTGGTACTTTGACGTCTTAAATATTGACATGTTTGACCTGATGTTTATATGTCTGATTTAGTATAATTGTTTACTTGGGTGTTAATTGGTAGTATATAGGTCTCTGGTTTATGCCTACATGTATTTTGGTTTACTAGAAAATGCAAGTTCGTAAGTTTGTGATAGAATAGGCCATGTTCAGACTACTCTGGTCATATTTACCATTTTCAAGCATTTTGTATTAAACATAATTCTTCTCTGGGCTCAGTCTGACAGTACTTCCATTTGTTCGGTTATTCTGAGCACTGTGCCGCTTAGAGTTGTCTGATCAGGGTCTTATCTAGTTTTGTGCATATATTTCATGTAATTTAGACTGGTTTTATTGTAATTCCAGTTCATCGTACTTACATGTAGACGAATAAACAAGAAAATGCACCGAATGGGCATGTCCTCTATTATAAGCCAGATGTCAGTACAATCTGTGAGAATTCCCCCAATTTTAGGAGATTGACGCTGTTCATAACGCATTCGACAATAGTTCGTACTTGTCTTATTGGACAGTGTGCCAGTGATGTACTGTACCCAAACATTTACTTGTTTGGTGATTTGCATGTTCCAGAAGTAGATCACACCAGATGCTAATTGATTTATTACCATCGTAAAACACCATCCAAGTTGGGTACAATAGCCAAATATACTTTTCTCTTCCCAAGTTTAATCATGCAGGGTGCACACTGTTTGGTGATTCTTATTCCTCACTGCAGGGGTATAACAGTAACATAGTTATAGATAACCTTCATTTAGTGCTCAAAATTCCATCAGTTTGTTACCACAATGAAGACCTGCTTATCAGTTTTAAGTTAATTTCCATTATCTGATTTCATGTATATGTTACAGAGATTAAGTGTAATCAGGAATTACATAAAATCACTGAAAAATCAGAGATTTCTCGAAATAAATACGAAAGACTCAAGCAGGAAACGCAACACAAACAATACACCCACCTCTCAAGCAGAACACACACACAGTCATACCATAACAAACACACACACACACACGCACAATCCCATTTCTTCATCTACACACTAAATAGAAAACAACACGCAAGACAAACATAAAGCAATGTGAACATAGGAGCCCGCCTTGGTACGGTCAGCAGCAATCAATAATTAATTATAAGTTAATCATTAACTACCACTGGGGGGTTACACCCGGGTTTAGGGGAGCCCAACCTCACACTTATCTACTATATTCACTTATAAAGACGAACTAAATCTCCCTGAGAAAATGCGTAAATTTGAAGCTTTTCGCTGAATTTTTAAAACAATATTTGGCAGTTGTAATTAATCTTTCCTCGCTTAGTTCATTAAGTTCAAAGACAAGTACATGTACCACGCTATGAAATATCTTGTTAACCTTATTAACAAGACATATGTGAAGCATAATGTTTTAAACCAAAAGAAATGTGATGCTAATACAAATCTTTCTTTTTTTTATGAAAAAGGGAACATTTCATCAATTCCCTTAAACGCCCAGTCATAACGCGTCTTCCCTAAAGCTTTTAGAGATTTCGTGTACAATCCCAGATTACACGTTAGCCCTATAATTTTAGTGAAAATAAAACTTTATATATACATGTAGTAACTTCTTGTTAAATGACTATGCATGGTCATTAAAATGGCATTTCCAAAATAACTATTTCAACACCATGACCTGTTTAAAATATTATCATAATGATAATAATTTCAAACAGTGTAGACCAAGATCATTTGGCTCCTATAGGAGTTATCTGAATGGGTCTACACTGTGTGCCAACTGAGACCAGTATTTTTTAAACATCCATGGATTCCAAGTAGATTGTTCATGTTTTGGTAACTAAAATGATCCACAAGGGAAGTAATAACCCACACGAGTTACTTAGTGTTGAAAGAGCTGACAGTTGTATTTAAAACAATCAAAGCAATAGTGAGCGGCCATTTAATGTGTGAAATTGTAAAACAAGAATATCGTTCCCAACGATGGATACTCACCACAAAAAACGAGAGTTGTCAGAGAGACAACAAGGCTCGCCTTCGGCACATTTTGAAACTTAAAAGCAGACTCGGGGTCAAGGTCACAGAGGACAACTTTTTGTGGGCATGGAAAGGTCTTGTCCATATACATATGCAAACCAAATATGAAAGTAATACCGCAAGGGACATAGGATTTATAAGCATTTTTCAAAACTTAAACGTGGGCCTTAATTTCAAGGTCAAGGTCAGTGAGGTCAAACTTTTTAAATGCACGGTAAGGTCTTTCCCATATACATATGAGCGCGGATCTGACAAAAGGGGGCTTATGGCTTTTGACGTCATCGTCGATAAATGACGCTTGAAAGTTACGTCATTACTTTGTGTTGTAAACACATGTCTGTTTGATCTGAGCGATCTGTTTTGACTTTTCAACTCAATTTTTCACCGGGGCACAGAGGATGGAATAAACGTTTAACATGGATGGATACAGTGATGTGAGTATACTAGATATGCCGATAAGAACGATATTTTATCTAGCAGTGTTGATTCCAGCTTAAAATTCAATGACCTATTCAAAGTGAGTCAAGATTATCGATTTGCTCAACAGCCATTTCATCATCAATCAAACTTACCTGAAAACCTGTGTGTGAACGAAGGAATAAAGACATAGTTTCTAGATCCAGTTGTCTCTCTTAATCAAAAACCAATTTGCAACATGTAGAGAAGATCTAGATCTAATAAACGTGTACATGTATAAACTAGATCTACCGTGAACTCAAAACATTGTTCGGTTGATTCTATTTCTCGGTTCATAGAGATTCTAAAAATCGAATTCCACAGAAAATAAATAACTTGTAATGGCAATATTTTAGCCTAGATCTAGATTTACAAATATAAATCATTGTTATAATCTAGTCATCTATAGTCACTTGTGTGTTAGTAACCACAGACATTCATTGTACACGAGCAAAATAAATACTTTCATACGTCTATTATGTAGTGGTAAGATTGGCGACTCGTAAACTGTGGTCATGTTCAGGAATCAGGCGCGAGATCGAATCTTGTAGGCCTAGACGAAGTTTTCTTTTTTTTTCAAAACTCATTGAAAACACCTTTTTAAATATCTTGAAACGTGTATATAATAAAGTCTATCTAGATGTTGGTTTGTTAAAACAAAAATGTAAATAAAAAAATAAGATCCAGAAAGCAAACCCATTAGACCTAGATACATATGATTCTATATTAACTCTTATCCTGCGGTGATGTCGTCTGCTTCGAAATTGTCGTCTGCAAAGTTTGTTAAATTTAGATTTATACACTTTTTAAGTAAAAATACCTAAAGAAGAGTGTCAAACAGTTTGGATCCAGATCAGACCGCGTTACGCAGTGTCTGATCTGGATCTAAACTGTTTGCAAACATCAATAAAGTCGCGACCAGCAGGCATAGGGTTAAAGTAACCCATACTGTACCCTGTCGATCCCTAACATAGTCCCCTAAGTAAGCTATCTGGATGCGGATGAAAAGCCTCGTAACTCGACATATCTAGATCCAGGCTCTTTGACAATTGGCAACATTTTTACATTGTGGTGACTTTGAAGTGGACGAGAAATTTAGCATAGGCGACAGCTTTATCGCCACTTTCAGGGTTATCTAAACATCTTATTAGTTCCAGTAATTGCACTACGAAACGTGTTATTGATTTGCCGTCAGTGTAGACTCTAGATTATCGGCACGTCTAAAAGAAAGTAGAGTTCTCTATTTCTTTTTCAAAGATCTAGATCTTGATTTCATTTGTCATGAACCCGTATTTTCGGGTTTTGAAATTTCATGACGCATGTCTAGGTTCTAGATCTTTTACATTCAATTTTTTTTTCATAGTTGATGATCTATGGATTGCTGACATTCTTAAATAGATTAGTCTACTTTGTTTTCAGGATCCAGAAACATTGGAGGAGTATTTTGGACAGCCTGGCATCTACATTGCTGCCAAGTTAGAGCGTGGTCTGTATAACAAGTGCATCTAAAGAGCGTGCAGATGAGGGGAATGAAACAATGGAACAATGGAACAAGCTATTTCCATGTAACGTATGACTGCAGCCAAAATGTAACCATTCCACATTATGGCAGTCAGGTGGACCTTATCCTTTGGAAAATACATGGTGTGCGATTCGATTTGAATCCCAAGTTACCTGAATTTCATATTTGAGGAACAAGAGACGATCGGAAAGAATGGCTTTATGATAATTGACCTAATGCCGTCAACAGCATGCTTGACTGGGTGTTGGAGAACTATGCCAAGGATGATCTAACATGTACCCTCCTCTCTGATAACTGCACAGGTAAAAGCACTTCTACTTACATAGGGCAGGTAACTCAAAGGACGAATAGCTTCGAAATCATATCGTTTAATAAGAACGAAGGACTTTTCAAAAGCCGATATTTTCATTATTTGCTTGTCTGATTGATTAATTTGTTGCTCTGATTCTTAAATGTACTTCACATTATGTCTTTATTTATGCTTTCCGGTGGATTTCTAGGAAATAGCAGTTGATTATCACTTGATAATTTCACTGTTTCCAGCAGTGAGATTATCGTCGCACGTGCTTCTTTCATGAATTTTCCTCGCAGTGCTCCCCTATAATCGTAGTCAATCGTGTCCTATCGTTTCATTCCAGCAGCCCGATTTGTCGCGAATCACTAAACGGAAGAACACGAATCCAAGATCGGAAGTAACGACGTAATTACGAAGACGTGAAATCAATAAATCAGTGACGTCATTGTACGATTGGATATAAACTTGGGGCTCAATACGCGATAAATCATGTACTTTCGCTTTCAATTGTCAAACAATTTCGTTTAAAGCCGCATTGTGCTTTTGAGAAACCTGCATAAAACGGTTGTTTGGGGTCCCATTTGAACTACGTGGGACGTGATTCTTTCACAAAAAACGGTTTTATCTAAGAAATTCGCTTTTTAAATTTTATTTATAATATTTTGGTGCTGCACAAATTAAAAAGCCTCCCTTGTGAATGGAAAGAAGGACAACTCTGTAATACAGGGCTCCAGATAACGGAAGTATTTCGAAAACTAAAATCTTTATTTCTGCTTTTAAACCCAATGGTGTCATACTCATTAAAAGTGTCTCGAAGAGACGGTTTAATCAGTAGTAACACCATAGCATTCGGTGCTGAAATGAGTGAGAAAATGTTAGATTAGTTCAGATTACTCCCGATTACATGTTTAGCTGGAACACTGAAAATGACCCTGTTAACACTTATTCTGCTGCACAGATGTCTGCTTCGACATTGTCGTCTGCAAAATGTGTTCAGTTTAGATTTATGCATTGTTTTAATTAAACAAACCTTAAGACGAGTGTCAAATAGTTTGGATCCAGATGAGACGCCGCGTTACGCGGCGTCTTTACAGATTCAAATAGTTTGTAAACTCCGTAAAGTAGGCACAGGGTTAAACACTATGAGATCCAATAACAACATGTACACATCTTTCACCGTGGGTAAACGGTTAAAATAAACTACGGAGAATATATACCTTGAGCTTGCTGAAAATGACTGTTTCAGCCTTGTCCGCTCTCTAACTCAAACACTTCTTTTTGGATCTTCACCAAAATTGCTACAAATGTTTATTAGTATAGAATCTAGGTCAGGTTCAATAACTAGCACAATCGCATAAGGCATGTCTGAGTTATTGCTGAAAAATGCTGAAAACAGTCATTTTTTAATACATAAAGGGCAAAAACTCAGATATGCCACATGCGATTTTTGTAATAATCAAACTAGACCTAAATTTTATATGAATAAATATTTTCAGCATGTTTGGTGAATATCCGATAAAAGCTGTTTGTTTTAGAGTGCAAAAATGACTGAAACAGTCATTTTTTATTAATAAACAGGCGATAACTCAAAAATACGATTTTAGTAGTAATCAAACTAAACCTTGATTTTATATCAATGAACATTTTCAGCAAGTTTGTGGAAGATCGGATAAAAAATAGTTGAGTTAGAGAGCGGACAAAAAAGTGTGATAGTCTAACTGACTGATGGATGGACGGCCGGAGGTAGATACGGTTGCCCCCAGTTAAGTTGAATTTGGCTGTATCACGTGATACTAAGCCATGTGGTAATGTTTATGATAGACGTTCTATTTTCGGTTTGTTATGATTTTAAATCGCCCTTTTTGGTGATTTAGGTCCGTCTTCATCATTTCACAGATCAGTTTGGCCCATAAGAGTGTTCAAACATTATTATTAACCGTTATTGTATTTCAGTCATTAAGAAAGGTCTGAAAATACAAGGGACTTTAAAAAGTGGCTTAAAAGCACAAATAAATAGAATAACTGTATTTGTTCAGTTATAAGATCGAATTTAATCCATTTCATCAACACCAGACTGTTATATTTTCCATCCTGGCTTCGCCACTCGTGAAAATATATCGTTTGATGTTCACTCAATGTACTAGATTTCTATCTTTTACTAAAAAAAAACAGTTATCCTCTATATAATTCAAATATACCTGGTTTATATCAGTCTTTAATTTTTTAATGTCTTCCTCCAGACGCTTCAGATCCGCTGCTGTCTTATTCTGATCATGGCGAGTTTTCTCATAGTCTTGGCATTTGTTAGTGAGACTTGTCAGTTCCCTGTATACATCTTGCATCCCTGATTTGAGAGCCATGATCTCCATGCTATGGGTTACATCCATTGTTTTGGACTGTAGCTACAAAATGCAGCAGTAGTGAATAAACATGTACATGTCATTGAGATTGAAGAAACCAATTCCAAGAGCACTGCAGAGGGCTGCTGTACGATCGACTTTTTCGTTCTTCGTACTAAAATGTTTAAGCAGACGTCCCCTTAAAAGCTGTAGGGGATTAGCTTAAGAAAAGCATTTTCTACAAAATTAGGACAATGTCACCTTGACCGGAACATAGTAAACAACACTCTGTAATCTTAATATACTGAACGAAAAAAGTTTAGACAGTTGTTTAATGTGGGATTTCCTATAGACACAATTCCCAGTTTTCTGTAGTTCTGGAAAACAATATCAAAGACATAATGGAACAGCAGAAAATAAAGTGAGGTTCACCGTTAAGGGGGTGGCATTGAGAAATATCGGTTGCAATAATTTGTTTTCGAGTATCATCGTTTCAAAATGTACTCCTTTTTAAAAGCAAAGGAAGGTAATTTGAAAAATTGCCTTTCAGAGGACGGTTGTACACACAGTTGTAAAGAATGATTCTCCAAATTGCTGATTATTATTACTGGCTACTTTTCCAACACTGCTGCTAACTTTCATGAGGAAACGATTACTGACATCTCGTTTATGACTCGTTAAGCAGTTACAATGCAAGTGGAGTTACCTCCCTATACGCATATTTAAAGCACAGTCGATATCACTCTATGTTCTTCGAAGTTCGGTTATGTCATCATAAAATATGAGTGATAAATTATACCGCGCAAACGTGGTTTGCATCCTTAATGTACATGTATGACTAAACATTTTTCGCTCAGTAAATATATGTACACAACACATATGCTATAATACCTAGATGATAAGGTAAAGGATAATTAAAGTCGAATACTCCGGACAATGTTTTGTATAATTGAGGTCAAAGATAAAAGTCAAGGTCAGAGTTTCCTAAAAATCGGTAGATAGAAACACCGAAAGGCAGAAAGGCAACCGAAAGGCAGAAAGGCACTCTAAAAATTTGTTTCAAATTCTAGTGTTGGTAAATGCAGTTAAATAAAAGAAACAAACATTATCTGTTGATAAATTTGACTATCTAGAGGTGGAACTATACAGTTTCTTGTCGTATTAGAAACAAGGTAAGGAGTAAAGGCTTTACCCTTGCAGCACAGTAGGATCCAAACTGTTTGTCACTCGTATCGATATTTTGTCAGTCATAAGATACCTTATATCTTATTTTGATAAATGTATTTACACCTATAGATAGTCAAAATTATCAACAGATAATGTTTGTCTTTCATTTAACTACATTTACCAACACTAGTACTTGAATTTTTTTTTAAAGTGACTTTCTGCCTTTCGGTTGCCTTTCTGCCTTTCGGTATTTCTATCCACACCCTAAAATGGATGCTAGGTCATCCTAAAATGTATACAGAATATTACACACCAAAGTTTCTCTCCCTAGCTGATAAAGTGAAGTGGATATACTCTGGACAAGCTTTAATTTTACAATTTAGGTCAACTGTCAATGCCAAGTGACTGTGCCCTCACACTAGTACGCCATCCTAAGATGTATCCACATACCAAGTGTGTTATAAATACGAAAGACTCAAGCAGGAAACGCAACACAAACAATTCACCCACCTCTCAAGCATAACACACAGTCATACCATAACAAACACACACAAACACACTCACACACACACACGCGCGCGCAATACCATTCCTTCATCTACACACTAAATAGAAAACAACACGCAAGACAAACATAAAGCAAAGAGAACATAGGAGCCCGCCTTGATACGGTCAGTAGCGTCCCTAGCTGTTAATATATGATTTATGCTCCACACACTTTTTGAACAGTTGAGGTTAAGATCACAGTGAAATGAAAATGGAATGCCATTTCTAGCTGATAAGGTAAAGGAGAAATGATCCGGTTGAGGTCAACGTACACCATCAAGATCGGTAGGTCACGGTGACCCAAACTGTTAGTAACGTCGCATTCAGCCATGCCAAAATGTATCGACACACCAAATATGGAATTCCTACCCGAAGTAATAAATGAGATATGCTTTGAACAATTTGAATTTTTTTTGTACAATTGAGGTCACAGGTCAAGGTCAGAGGGTCTTGTGGTACGCAACATTCAAAGATATATCCACACACCAACTTTGGCAATCCTACCTGAGGTAATATAGGAGATATGCTCCAGGCACGGTTTATTCGACGAACATACTGACAGTTTGATTACTATGTTATCAAAAGGGCCTAGACATTGAGCATAGTTGACCTCTAACGTGTGTTAAGCGGTGACCCGAAATGCCGAAAACATGAAAACACTATGAAATGCCGAAAACACGGTAGAAAAAAGGTATTATGTACTAAGGACGTATTCAAATGAATATATTTCAATTTATTAGCTTATAATAGATTAATAATCCCTCTTTTCCGATGAAAAATGCTTTTTATTGACCAAAAATGGGGACCTTATGAAAAATAACGGTCCGTAATATGCTACGAAAACATCCTCCAAACACCAAAGAAAGTATGTTTTGTGTACTAGTATCGCTCTCAAAGACATGTACACTGATTAATAACTACATTTTAAACTAATAATCGACATTTAGGCTAAAGAAGTTGCCTTTGTTGGCAAACAATCGACCTCTTATAGCAGGCGGAAAGTAAAGCAAAATGCGAATTCTGCTTCACTTTTGACCCGCTTTAAGCGGGAACCTGTCTTTTAAACTACAAACATGCTGTGTAGTAAAGGGTTATCCAGACCAGAGGGATCTTAATATGCCATCTGCTAAATAAAGTGATTTTTGTCATCTGCTTAATCGATTACCCTATAGTCTGTTGTTGATAGCTGGCGTGCAAAACTATTTAGAAAATATATGGCAATAGCAATTATAGTGAAAATCAGGTCTGTTAACATAGAATGATACCCTCTTCCTATGCATACAGTTTTATAAGCATTGAATTGTAGTTAAAGTAGCAGAGACGACAATTTTGTATCAGATATTAACTTTCATGATCTTATTATATACAACCAAGCCTTGATCACTCTACCCATACGTAAACTAATTGGATTATACAACATTTATTTCAGTAAGAGAGGCAAACAATTGGAACTTCAAAGATCAACAGTAGGATGAACAACTTTTATTATAGTAGTCATTCTAAACATTACCTCGCTTATCTCCTGAATTGTTCTTTGAACTGTAGATGTTTCTTGAGGTGAAAGGTTGTACAGGCTTGTCAATAGTTTGATCATATTGTCTGTATCACACTTCAGCTGGTTATCACTCACTGACAGGGTGTTGGAATGCATCAGTCTATGGCGTATACATAGAACCTGTTAAGAAATTAGAAATGGGTTTGTAAAACATTGCCTTGGCAATACGCAAGCTCTTCATCTATCCCATTACCAACCCTATGTTCAACAATAGGCCCTAGCAGACCTAAATAAATACGAAAAAGACTCAAGCAGGAAACGTAACACGAACAATACACCCACCTCTCAAGCAGAACACACACACACACAGTCATACCATAACACACACACACACACACACACACACACACACACAAACACACACACACACACACAATACCATTTCTTCATCCACTCACTAATAAAAAAACACACGCAAGACAAACATTAAGCAAAGTGAACATAGGAGCCCGCCTTGGTACCGTCAGTAGCTATATAATTATAAATTAATTATTAACAGCCACTGGGGGTTAAACCTGGGTTTAGGGGCGCCCAACCTCACTCTTATCACCTATATTCACCTATGAAGACGAACAGTGTACATAAAATATAAACCCTGTTCCACAACCTTACAATAAAAAAGACCGCCAACACAGTAAGTAAATACATGTAAAATATCTAACAAAAGTTATATGACAAGATTATTAGTCACACGGGAAAGAATTAAACATTAAAGCCCGTGCTTAAAATAACCCACTATGGCAACGGTCAAATTGTACTCAAGCGACTAGTCTGTAGTCACGAGTAACTGTAAGACATGGATGGTTTCAGGGTACGACAGAGAGGGAGAGACAAAAACAAAGCACGAAAGTCCGACATAACACTCCCGGTTAAGGACGGCTTTAGAGATACATCATCATGTAGTGCTAAGCCCTGTCTGTCGTCGCACAATCAAAGAGGAAACCATGGTTATCAATTTTTGTTAGATATTTTACATGTATTTACTTACTGTGTTGGCGGTCATTTAGATTGTAAGGTTGTGGAACAGGGTTTATATATTTTATGCACACTGTTCGTCTTTATAGGTGAATATAGGAGATAAGAGTGAGGTTGGGCGCCCCTAAACCCAGGTTTAACCCCCAGTGGTTGTTACTAATTAATTTATAATTAAATATTTATTGCTACTGACCGTACCAAGGCGGGCTCATATGTTCACTTTGCTTAATGTTTGTCTTTCGTGTGGTTTCTATTTAGTGTGTGTATGAAGAAATGGTATTGCGTGTGTGTGTGTGTGTGTGTGTGTGTGTGTGTGTGTGTGGGTGTGTGTGTGTGTGTGTGTGTGTGTGTTATGGTATGACTGTGTGTGTGTGTTCTGCTTGAGAGGTGGGTGTATTGTCTGTGTTACGTTTCCTGTTTAAGTCTTCTTCGTATTTATTTGATTGAACGATTGAGTTGGCATCACAACGCATAAAATGTTCATATGGCTCGCTGGTCTGACAAATCTTTATATAATATACATAATCATAATTGAGTCTGGCCATGATCAGACACTACTGAAACTGGTCTTCTACACTAGAGTAAACATGCTAAGCACTAAAATATAATCTGTATTTAAATGTATAAAATAATAGATGTTGGATAGAAATAAACAAACTGAATCCGTATGCTTTACTTCATGTGCTAAGCATAAAATGTTTAAAACTTTGCTGCTGAAAATAATGACTGAACAAAAACACATATGAGCCGTGTCATGACAAAACCTGCCTTATTGCATTTAACATTGTAAAGTTCAATCAATCATGGCACTGTATCTGAGTTTGGTATACACTGCCAAATGCCATATGTTACCGGTATACAGCTACATAAAATGCTTTAGATTTAGGGGTGTCAAACAGTGTAGATCAAGATCAGCTGCCGCGTCAAAGTCGCGGCAGCTGGCCTTGATCTTCACTGTTTGAAATACAATAATGCAAAATTTTCTAATGGCACGGCTCATATGTATGTGATAAAATTGTTTGACTTAGTATTGCTATCTCACCTCTTCAACAAGACTGTGATCTTTGAAGAATTTGTGCATGTATGTACAAGTATTCAGTAAAGTTAGCATCCCTGCCACGCATGTATCCCTTGCTGCAGTAACATTCTCATTGCCAGCTGGAAGAAAACATTTCGCAACTTCCCATGGATGAGAGGGCCAAAGTTGAGGCTTCAGGTTAGCACGAGTTATGTTTTGCCATGGTTGATGTACATGCTCACTGATGAGTTTTAGCCATTCGCTACAAATACCTGAGGAACACCTGACTCTCCAGGTACCACGATGTATTACTATATCATTGTTTGTACATGTTTTACATATCTGAACACATGATGGTGTTTGCTGTTGAGATTGTGCTTGACTTACAGGGTCATGCCTGGAATATGGTTGTGGCACGACTTTATGAAGATTATTATGGAAATCAAACACCCTCTTATCCACAAAGTCCTCTAAACCTTCTTTTAAAAAGTGGAGTCCCATACTATCACGAAACCAGTTGAGGTGTGTCTCGTCTTTTAGCCTTGGTATTGATGTATCCATCCTGAAGTTTGATAGAGGTCAAACAGTGAGTATTATTTATACATAATTCATTTGTTTTATATTAATAATCCTTCATAATTATGTCTGGTCATAAAAAGGGCCGAAGTCAATATCTCCCTGGCATTGAACAAAACCAATTTAATTACAACAACAAGAGGCCCATTTGCTTTATTTCGCTCACCTGGGAATAGCTGGAAAAAAGGTCTCAGTTCCTAAAGGTTTTTGAGAAGAAAGATTGAAAACACTATTAAATACGACATTTATAAGTTTTCATTGAAACAATATATGTTTAGCTCTTGTGAGATAAGTATGCAATAGGGACCATTTTTTCATATTGATATAGAACATCTAGAAATGTCACCCTACAAAATCTCAACGCTCTGGCCATATTAGTTTCAGAGGAGATTTTTGAAGAATTCACTATATAACTCTATAAAAACCAAAAGTCCAAAACATGAGGAAAATTTTCTAGATCAGTATATCTACATTTTTGTTTTTAAACATAAAGCCCTGCTTCAATGGCTTCAATTATAGTCTGGTTTAATATTAAACATGAGTTTGGGCTTTCACCAACGACTTTTATTCATAACAGTAGATTATTTCTTTTTATGATATTTTAAGTATGTGTTTAGTATTAGCTATATTTGTATATTTTATAGATTAATAACATATTAAACTGTGTAGTGTTTGCATAATGGAATTATGTTTTTGACAGGAAGTTTCAAAAACCTTATTCAAAATAATAAAGTCACAATAATAATTATAGTATCCAACATTTTTCAGAAAATTGCCGCAGCAATACACAAGAAGGCCCAGTGTCCTTGAGTAGAGGTTTACCATTATTTAAACGTTAATTTGTGTCCTCAAGTTAAACATTTTGTTTTCTGAGGATGTTGCCATAATTTTAAACTGCATTTGAAGCTGTTTACTGATATTTGTATGCTTGAAAGAGTAAAAAATAAGTTATTTCTACATTTTCTCTACTATTTTTGATATGCTCATTAATAATTTATATGTTTAGTACAAAAACTGACTGTGATATGCGCAATTTTCACAGATATGGATCAATGATGCATGGCAGACCCCACTGGCCCCCAGAGTACTTTGTTGCCTTATCTGTGCCTAATGTTCAATACAATTTCTAGTTACTTTATCCATGATAGAGCGCTCACATTTGCTCTACGGCGGCCGTACGGCGGCCGCAGAGACGTGAAATCGAGAGAATCTTACGGCGGCCGTAGAGATTCTACGGCAGCCGCACGGCGTATCCCCATATCTTACAGGCCGTAGAGGTCGCCGTAGAATTATAACGCGGAGTTATAACATTTTTTCATTTCTACGGCGGCCGTAGAAACACACGCTGTAGAGTGGTTCTACGGCTGCCGTACGGCAGCCGTACGGTCGCCGTACGGCCACCGTGCGGCCGCCGTAACTCGATGGTCAATTTCCCTATTGAGCATTTGTACTTTTGATCATATATGTAAAACATGAATATTATCTAAAAATGGATTTAGATGTTCTTAAATGCTGTCCAAATGTGTCCTTTGAGTTCATGGTTTTGCTGGACTGATATAAGTTGTGTGAACATTTAGCAAAACCAAGCTGTGTAGCAGGAGCAGCATTTTGGTTGCAAGGTATCTGGTGGGACTTCCACGGCTGCCGTACGGTCGCCAAGATTTTTTAACCCCACCAAAATAAAATCTCGCCGCGCGGCAGCCGCAGCAAATGTGAGCGCAACACACGGCGGCCGTAGGAATTCTGCGGCGGCCGGGGAATTGCTACTCGCCGTAGAATTGATTAGCCGTGCGGCCGCCGTACGGCAGCCGCAGCAAATGTGAGCGAGGCATGAATCATAATTAATGCATTCAATTAAGTCGAAGGAAACCTCAAAGCATTACAATAAAACAACAAGAGCCCATGGGGCATAATTCGCTCACCTGAGAATAGCTGAAAAAATGGAGATATTGATTCATGTCCAGGACTGACCTAGATGCAATAGACCGGAACAATTTGAACAAAATATGTAAAGTATATTTAAAAGTGTCACCATACAGAATATAATAGCTCTGGCCATATTAGAGTCAGAGAAGAAGACGTTTGAATGTATCTCTATATAACTCTATGTAAAACTGTGACCCCCGGAGCGGGGCCAATTTTGACCCAAGGGCATAATTTGAACAAACTTGATAGAGGACCTGTAGGCGATGATATGTGCCAAATATCTAAGCTCTGGCCCTTGTAGTTTTAGACAAGAAGATTTTTTAAGTTTTCATTGAAAAAAAAAATCTATTTTTAGCTCCTTTGACCTAGTTATGCAACGAACCAGAACCATTTGTACAATTTTGGTGTAGGACATCTAGAAGTGTCACTATGCCGAATATCAAAGCTCTGGCCATATTAGTTTCAGAGAAAAAGACGTTTGAAAACTTCACTATATAACTCTATGTAAAGCTGTAACCCCCGGGGCGGGGCCAATTATGACCCCAGGGGCATAATTTGAATAAACTTAATAGAGGACCTATAGGCAATTCTATGTGCCAAATATTTAAGCTCTGGCCTTTGTAGTTTCAGACAAGACAATTTTTCAAGTTTTCATTGAAAAAATCTATTTTTAGCTCCTGTGACCTAGTTATGCAACGGACCATAATCATTTGTACAATTTTGGTGTAGGACATCTAGAAGTATCACCATGCCAAATATCAAAGCTCTGGCCACATTGGTTTCAGAGGAGAAGACGTTTGAAAATTTCACTGTATAACTCTTTGTAAAACTGGACCCCCCGGGGCGGGGCCAATTTTGACCCCATGGGCATAATTTGAACAAACTTGATAGAGGACCTGTAGATGATGCTATGTGCCAAATATCTAAGCTCTGGCCCTTTTTTTAAGATTTCCTTATTTTTTCACTTTGGTTGCCATGGCAACCAGAGTTCTTCATTGTTTTTAATTCTTTGAACAAAGTTGAAAGAGCTTGACCCAAGGAACATTTCTATAAAGTTTGGTTGAATTCTGTCAAGCGGTATAGGAGAAGATGTCAATGGAAGCAATTGTTAACGACGACGGACGACGCAGGACGCTGGACACAGGGCCATCCCAATAGCTCACCTTGAGCCCTTGGCTCAGGTGAGCTAAAAAGTGGAGTATAACATTTGACCTTACCGGCCTGTTTGCGTCTTCAATCAATTTAGGCAGCTCATCAGACATGTGAAGAAGGCATTTTATGAGTAGTACTCAAGACATGGTGATACACAATTTAAAGTTAAAACTCTTATATCTTTACCATTTGAAGTCATGTGTCTGTTAAGTTCATTGCATATGTATACCATACACGTTCTATCACATAAATTTGACCCGTCACTGTCTCAGTGCCAACTTCATGTATACTACACGAAGCTTAGAAGTACATGGTGACAGGTCAAATGAATTGAACAACTATTGCCATGCAATAATTGGAAACAGATACAAAGCTTAACAAATTGACTAGATTGATATACTTGGGAGCTGTTTGGTTACTTTTGTTCAATTAATAAAGTTTTTAAATCAGTCGTAGTGGAAAATTGTACAGTTATCCCATGTCAATAAGCATGATTAAAATTTTGGATCCACTGGACCCCAACCATATTTTGGCCATTTTCTTCAAAATCTTTACATATTTCTGCAAAAGGTACACCGTGATGTCGACGTCTTCCCATTTGTACTTTTTGCGGAAAAGTTATTTCATAAAATTGAATTTTATAGCAAAACATAGAAAGTATCGTCGCACAGCAAACGTTTTACAAAAAAAAGCCTGCTTTTATTTCTCACCGTTCAATTTTAAGTATATTGAGTAAAGAAATGAGTATCAAACTATCAAAAACGCTAAATAAAAATAACTTTTTCCAATTCTGAAGCAATTATTATACCTTTTTTAATATATATCTTATTAAAACTATGAAATTTATTTATGGAATAATGTAGTATCAACTAAATGTTTCGAGGGTGCGAAATAACCAATAATGTGGGTACAAAATGACTACTGAATTGGAAAGGGTACGAAATGATCAAAAATATGGGTACGAAATAACCCCCAAAATAGGGTACGAAAAAGCGTGGGTAGGAAATGACCAGTTCTCCTAAAACTACCTTGTTGGAATATAACTAGTACACGGATACTCACCTACTCCTCAAGATCAGTCCACTATATGTGTCTGTAATTTGGTCACTCGTGGGTGTTATTGGCGCTGGACTAGGCTTTAGAATGAATTTTCTGTCATGTTTAACCATCTCTTCTTGACTTGGCTGTGTTTCCACCTCATACTTCGCCTTTTTCTTATATAGCCAAAATAGAAATGTATGCAATACTGAATAACAATGTATTTGATTGTATACATGTTGTCTGGTTCTACTTTTGATTTTCAAACTAATTAACCATGCTCATATAAATAGATACATAATTTCGTATAAACAGGAAGTGTCAGTAGAAATCGTGTATTTAGATGCTTTCTAAAAACCGAACATATTAGAATTGTACCATTACATCGCTCACCGGACAAACTGTTCTGTTTACTGAATGAAAACTGAAGTGAAGCCTTGCATATTGACAGTTGCATGAAGAAGTAAATGTATCACTTTGTCATTATAGTCCAGTCATTCTGCGATTTGACCTTCAAATAATTGCAACAAAAATGATTTTGTCGAAAACTACTAATATATTTGTTCAATAATAACATACTAAAAGTCTAACAAAATCTTTTAAGGGGAAATTTGTAAAAAAGCAATTGAAAATTAATAATTTTCCTTTTATTTTTTGGCGCATATTTCCCACCATAGCCTACCATGTCTTAGTAGTTGTCTAATAGTACGATAAGCTTTCGTGTAAGTATCAGGAAAAAACAAGATGAAGATGTCAAAATGTATTAAAATGCTTACATTGTATTTCAGCCATTAGAAAACTATATAATATTGAACATTTTGCCATATAATATCTTTTCCAAATACATCGAATAATGAAAGGTGTTTACACGCCACCATTTGTTTTGCTACGTCAGTAGTATGACGTCACGATTTTCGTCACATTTCGTCACTACGGTGGGTTATGTGTGACACTAAGATAAAACAATTACAAATTTTAAACTCATTTTCATGAAAATGCACAGGAATTGTTTTGAGGACTTTTTATACATAACAAATCAGATATATTGTAATCGCAAGGCGTAAATATTGTTTGTGAAGGAATTTGTTTGACCTTGGAGGTCAATATTGACTAGCCTATATTGATATCATGATAAAGGTCGTTTGTTAATCATTGCAAAATATGGGATAAATAAATGATTGATTGATTTGTGTTTTACGGCCCATCGACACCAAAGGTCAGTTAGAGCCGAAAACTAAATTATGAAATCAAGTTTAAAATGTCATTTTATTACTTTACAATTTGGAAAAAATATTAATTGTTTTAGAAAATCAACTACATTATTCCCTCTCTACAACGGTCCTCCTTACAACGACTCCCTCCTTACAACGACATTCATCGCTGGTCCCATTAAAATTATTTTTATGCTTGCACTGATGCATTTTCATCTACCTAAAATTGTTTCTGCTGTTTTATCTTACATGATTGTCATTTTGACAGAAAAAACATAATGACAAATGACAAACAGCTTTAATCCAGATCAGACGCCGCGTAACGCGGCGTCTGATCTGGATTCGAGCTGTTTGCAAATGTTAACCAAGTTCCCTCCCTATAACGACTCCCTCCGAACAACGCACATATTTGTTGTCTCCCATTGGGTGTCGTTGTAGAGAGGGAGAGCTGTATCTTTGAAATTTTAACAAGTTCAAACAGTTCCCGAAGAGAATCTGCCTGAAAAAAATCTATATCTTACTAAGCACAAATCAGCACATTCAATAAGAATGTGCCGGATTGTATAAGGTTCAAAACAAAATAAACATTCAGGTTGAGCGTCGCGTTTAATTAAATAAGAGTGTGTTATAAGGAGTGACCAATTTTGAGTCCTGCTAACACTACCTCATCTCGGCGAACCGGTCGGCATTTAATTTAGTTAAATGATTCGCCTAATACATGGTTTACAGCATGGAGCTTGTAACTGTATTGTCATCAACAAAGGCTGTAGCACATTTCTCATCATCTTTTGAACCATCAGTAAAAACGTGTTTATAATCTCCATGTCTCGAAAGGATTCCATTTAGAAAAGACATGTATTCAAGTGAGCTTGTTTCAGTCTTTTTATTCCAAGTTAGATCAAAAATAACTTTGGGTGTTATAATGGTCCAAGTTGGTATAGATTCGACTTTGGTCTCTTCAACCAACGACAAATCTATGTCACTACTTTCAAAAGGGTTTTTCATACGTATTCCAAAGTATGGAATAACATTTTCTTTAGATTAAAATAAACGTTTATATTTAGGTTTAAAAACATTGTTGTATGTTGGATTTGATCGGTTTGAGGCTAATTTAGAAGTGTATTGCATGGATAGTTTTTGACGACGAGAGTAAAGAGAAGGTTCATTAGCCTCAACATATACACTTTTAGCAGGGGATGTCCTAAAGGCACCCCAACGTAAACCCTGACGATGTATTGGGCCAAGCATCTGCAAGTATGATTTTCTTGCAGAGCAACACAATACACACATAATCAAGTTTAGATCTTACTAAACTTCTGTACAATCTGAGCATTACTTTGCGATCTGCACCCCAGTCAGTGTGTGCAAGTACGCGAAGTAACTTTAATGTTTTCAGGCATTTTGCCTTAAAATATTTCATATGAGGGATAAAGGAAAGTTTCTTGTCAAAGACGACACCGAGAAATTTCGCCTGATCCACGACAGGAATGGGGTTACCATCCAGGTGAAATTCGGGATCAGGGTGAACCATTCTAAGCTGGCAGAAATGCACACAGTTTGTTTTTGATCTAGAAAATTAAAAACCATTCTCAGTAGCCCATTTTTGGACTTTATTAATGGACTGTTGAAGTTGACGTTCAACAGTATTTATGATTTTAGAACGGTAACAAATCAAAAAGTCATAAACATACAATGAACAATCTGTGTCATTAGTTATACACTTAACAATGTTATTAGTTTTAACATTAAAAAGAGTAACTGACAAAATACTTCCTTGTGGAACACCCATTTCCTGCTTTTGCATATCGGAAAGAGTAGTTCCAACTCGGACTTGAAAGTCCCTATCATTGAGAAAGTTTTCAGTAAAAATCGGAAGTCGGCCTTCAGGGAGGTCTTTCATAATACCATACTTCCAAGTTGTATCATAAGCCTTCTCAAGATCGAAGAAGACAGCAACTAAATGCTCCTTCTTGACAAAAGCTTCACGAATAAAAGATTCCAACCTAGCCAGATGATCATTTGGTTATGTGGTTAACGTTACAAGTTAATAAACAAATCTATATAGGCATGGTGACAGCTAATTTTGTTCAGACATTTATTAACGAAAAAATGAAAGATATCACATGGTGTACACGTTTAGTCATCAGTAGTCGTTTTAAGCTTCATTTATTCCTGGTTGGTGTTTTTGTTGTCACACTGAAATAATTGGGCAAGGAAAACAAGGACATGAAGTCAGCCTTACAGATGACGAAAAAACTTCAAGAGTTCAAAGGCACAAATCAGTGCCTAAAGGTAAAGACATTAGATGACTTTTGTTACAGAAGAGGCATTTAAAACCTTAATGGTTACGAGCATCATTCCAAAGCATCGTTAACAGTCGAGAACCATCCATACTTGCAGACATTATTGGAGCGGATGCGAATCTTTACATTACTACCAAACCCTGGGACCTAGTACATAAGTCATTTCTGCAAAACAAAGGCTTAGGAATTAGAAATCTCAAGGAAGGGATCGAGTGTGTGCTAAGGTGCTGAAAGTAGAGAACCAAGAAAACCAAAGGCTACTACAACATCGTACTTAAAGAGGTTTGGCTAAAAGGGCATTTGGTGATTGGGAGAAAGGAGTCATTGTAAAGTTTCCAAATAGAGGTGACATGGGAAGCTGCAACAACTGGAGAGGCATCTCATGTCTTTCTCCCACCACTAAGGTCTTCAGATTCAGAAGTATCATTCTGAAAATCATTGCTCCAATTGACACCAAATTTCGTCATAGAGATCTGAGAGATTTCTGGAAGGGAAGTTCGTACAACTATTTCTGGGTGTTTTTTTTTTTATATAATTCTTAAAGAAGTTGAATGGAATAGCTCTCTTTAAGTGGTGTTCATCTACTTGGAGAATATATGTGGCAATCTAAACCGTGAGTAACGCAAATTTGTGGTGAGACATTATGGCATACCAAAAATAAATTGATGTCAGCCGATTTTATTTACTGTACATAAACTATTGAATGTTGTGTAATACACGACAACCAGCCCACAGAGACATTCAAGGTAAATTAGGACACAAAAAACATGACACCCTTTTTTCTTATTTTTATAACTATAACAGATCAGGGGAGGGTTTGTTTTTCTTCATCAAAAAAGAACATAATGGACACACATTCAATATTTCCTGACAAATGACCCCGGCTAGTTTAAAAAATTAACTATTCAAGAAAAAACCCAAAGTTATTCAATCCTCTACACACGATGCGATTGGATTCTCAATTTGTGTCACATTTAATAACGTTAAAATGCCCATGTGTGAGTGTACATGTTCTGGGTCTAATATTATTAGATCAACTGTAAAGCTCCATTGACTCTTGATTCAATTCACATACTGTGGTTATACAAGACGAGCTAGAAAGCACATAAAAAGTGACATGATAAGCTCTGAAATGTTTTACTGATAGACCTGCCTAGGAAATAAAAAAAAAATAGTACACACTATTTGCTAGACATGTGTCGAACATTTGCAATTACTAATGTTTGAATAGGCTAAGTTGTCTCTGGTACGATATTCAAAATCATTGAATTACCCATTTCTATGTGCTTCTTTCTGGGTGGAAATTTTCGTTTGCAATAATCTCTGCCAAATCGAATGAGTTTGGAAGAATTTCACATGTGGAGTACATGATAACTAGAGTATATAATTTCGATCAAAAACTATGAAAGTCATTAGAGAAAATAGAAAATGAAATTTTTCATCAATACTATAATTACTGGCAGAGGGAGTATCCTGAACAAATCCAATATTTTCTCGAATATTTCAGTAGTAAATCCTTTGGTGCTACTACTTATCAGAATCGTCTTTTCGAGACAAATCTAATGAGCAATAAAACCATATGGTTAATGCAAAAGTAAAGATTATAGTTTTTGAAGTTCTCTCCTTATCTGGAGCCCTGGTGTAAAAGCGTTTTCGTTGGTGTTCAGTTTATTTCAGTTGTACTGTCAGTGCTTTGATAATAATTAATCAAAGAAGCAGACACTTGAAGCAAACAATCTAATGTCATTTAACGAATACAATTTATTATATAAACATGCTTAATTTGTTATTCTGTAATAACCTTACTGATCAGAAGATTTAGCATAACAACTATATGTGTATTTTGATTATAAATAGAGTTAGTGAAATAGTGGGTGGTGTAAATTAACCCCATAAAACATAGACACAAGACATATATCGATGAAAAATCGTGTATAATGAAATCAAATATAAGTCAAATATGTTGCTTCGAAAGCAGTTTTGTTTTTATCATATATGGTGGTTCGAAATATGCCAGTATTGCTGCCTTCTTGCGACTTCTAGTACTATACGCAATGTATTTGGGAGAAGAACACTAGCTGAGAAAAAGTGGAGTTTAAACCACTTTCGCTTTAAAAGATTTTGTTAGACTTTTTATATGTCAATTATAATACCCTAAAGATAACATAATATGTTGAATTATTTCTGTTGCAATTAGTTGAAGGTTAGGTCCTATTATTTCGTAGGATGACTGGACTATTACTACTGCCCTTGCTATATCAATATGTGGCATGATTGAACTGACCCATATACTTGATTGATCCCTATATCTGTAAGGCAAATAAGTCTAATAATAGCACAGACGATGTATGCTTGAGCTAGAGAGTTTCGATGCCTTTTCTAAACGTTTCCCTACTTTTCGATCCAACATATTCCATATTTATACATGACCTAGATATTTTCAAGGATAATCATTCTTGATAGGATTCATAAAGCTTCAGTTTCAATATGGCTTCAAGTATGTTCAAAATATTTTCCTTATAATTTGACATTGAGACCTACTTTGACCTTTTAACCTGACAAATTAATACATTACCTCTGTTTTGTCAAGGTGATTCTACTGAGCAAAGTTGTGTGAATTTTGGACTTAAGATATAGCCCTAAAGGGGTCGGAAGCCATCTCTTTGATATGACCTACTGACCTAATTTTCAGTTCGGCATAAACAGTACTCATAATTGATCTAGATTTTGTCATGGTAACTATTTTCAGCTAGTGTCCTGAAATTACAGCCAAAATGTGTGCTCTTGAGTACTCTGAAGCTTTTCCTCTGATATTATCTATTATTACACCTCGCTTTGAGTTACAATGTTAAATTCCCATAGACCTACAGTTAACATTTTGCATGTCTTTTACATCTATCCAAAATATACTGTCACTCTTTATGATATTCATTTTGTGACGTCACTCTAAAGGACATTACTTTTTTACTCCGTCCGAAAACGTACTGTCAGCCTTGACATGACAATCGCTATTGGCTACATTGGAACGTTTTAAAGAGTGGTAACTTCTAATCAACTTTTGGCATTTTCTGTACAACTTGCTTCCTTTTGTCCATTCCTTGACGATTTGTCACCATTTCGGAAGAGGATATTTGCCAGCTAGACAATGTAAAGACGCTGTTTCTTCAATTCATTTATCATAACGTTCTTCTTTGTTTCTTGTAATATGATTATAAACAATGTGACGTCGTAAGACGGCGACGTCATTTCCCGCGTTATGTACATGTCTCCGCGCTAAATTGGTATTCACAACACATTTTATAAAAGACGAATAAAACGATTCCAAAGCCAGGATTTATAGCTCGGTGTAATAAAATAAATATTAGATGGCAGTTTGCGTGACATTCAAATTGTCAACCCGAGAAACAGCATGTCACCCGATTTGATCTGGGTGATTATTATGTTCTATGAATTTGCAACTGACAATATGGCTCCTACATTATTTAGAAGCTTATCCAATTTTTACCTACTCACCTACTTTGTAGCTAAAGTTGTTTTTTAAAGCGACTGGCAAATTGATTTAGCACAAAAATTAGTAATTTGTAAGTTTGTGTCAAACACTTATATTAGTTTAAGGATGTCGGACTGTCTTTTTGAGCATTATGACATTTCTGAAAAATTTTACGAACTCATTTTCAAAACAATGTTAAGAACTCATTTATGGTGAATGCATACATTAATAAAATACTATTTGCCCGGGAAAAAATTGGATTTTCGTTCCTGAAGGGACTTTTTAAGTTTTATGTCCTATTCGTAGTTTACAGCATACACTGTTTTCATAGGTAGGTTGCATTTTGTTCATCCGATTTCATTTTAATTTCTCAGAATATAAACATGAATTTTTCATGGTAGTACAGTTTTAGTATAAATTAAAGATAACTGAATAGATAAAATGAATTTTTTTTGAAAAAAAATTATTTTTGGTAAAAATACACCAAAAATTGAAAAAATGAGAAAAAATGGATTTTTTAGATAAAATGATCTATATCTTTTTTAAAAGTTCCGGCACCCTGTGTTTTTATTTGCTATTTCACTAAAACTTTATGTTTGCAAGGCTAAAAACAACGAATAAAAAATTTGGTAATTAGTTTGCTAAAATTTGTAGGGCAATTTTCACTGCGCCTTATTCTCCCATTATAAAAAAGTGGGTGGGGTAAATTTTACTCCTTTTCGGTGAAATCAAACATTTTTTATTTTGGATCTTGAAAAAACATTATTTTCAGGGTTTATTCTTACTATGGTGATATAAATAAGGATACTTTTTGAACAAATAGATTGTTTAAATAAAGATTGAAAAACCGTAGACCAAAAATGTAGGAGTTTTTATGAAGCTTCAATTTTAGGGGGATAGCCTTGAAAAATCACAAATTGTGCAAAAGAAAGGTCCGGAACCCCCACTTTTTTCACCAGTTTTGTCATAGAAACTAAATTTACTGTCTGTATGCAAAGTTTGAAGAATTTGGTAATTACTTTCCAAAGGTGTACCTACCCCCTTAAGATAAGACATTATGTTTAAACAAGAGGGTCATTGGCCCTATATAGCTCACCTGAGTATATTTGTTTATCTGTTTCCCATTGAGTGGCTGTGACCAAAGGTAGTTTTAATATTTTATAATATAATTCCATTAGGGGCATTATTTTAACAATCTTGACAGAGGACCTGTAGATGATTATTTGTACAAAATAATTAAGCTTATAGACAATAGTTTCAGACAAGAAGATTTTTTTTAAGATTCTGTTTAAACAATCTATTTTGACTCCTATTTTCTAAAAATACAACGAGCCGGAACCATTTCATAACATTGGTAAATGATCTCTTGAAGTAGTATCAGGCATGATAACAAATCTTTGGTCGTGTTAGCTTCAGAGATGAAGAATTCTGAAAAATTTACTTCATACTCTAATAAATACGAAAGACTCAAGCAGGAAACGTAACACAAACAATACACCCACCTCTAAATCAGAACACACACACACAGTCATACCACAACAAACACACACCCACACACGCACGCACGCACGCACGCACGCACGCACGCACGCACGCACGCACGCACGCACGCACGCACGCACGCACGCACACACACACACACACACACACACACACACACACACACACACACACACACACACACACACACACACACACACACACACACACACACACACACACACACACACACACACACACACACACACACACACACACACACACACACACACACACAATACCATTCCTTCATCTACACACTAAAAAGAAAACAACACGCAAGACAAACATAAAGCAAAGTAAATATAGGAGCCCGCCTTGGTACGGTCAGTAGCAATCAATAATTAACTATAAATTAATTAATTATTAACAACCACTGGGGGGTTAAACCTGGGTTTAGGGGCGCCCAACCTTACACTTATCTCCTATATTCACCTATAAAGACGAACAGTGTACATAAAATATAAACCCTGTTCCACAACCTCACAATCAAAAAGACCGCCAGCACAGTAAGTAAATACATGTACAACATTTAGCAAAAATTCTATGACAAGATCATTAGTAACATGGGAAAGAATTAAACATTCAAGCCCGTGTTAAAAATAACCCACTATGGCAACGGTCAAATTGTACTCAAGCGACTAGTCTGTAGTTACGAGTAACTGTAAGACATGGAAGGGTCCAGGGTACGACAGAGAGGGAGAGAAAAAACAAAACACGAAAATCCGACATAACTCTCCCGGTTAAGGACGGCTTTAAAGATACATCATCATGTAGTGCTAAGCCCTGTCTGTCGTCGCACAACCAAAGAGGAAAGCATAGTTATCAATTGTAGATTGATCGATAACCAAACGTGAAGTGCGCAGCAATATAGTTGGATCATAATCTTTTTTGAGGAAAAATCTAATACGTTTCACAAATAGGTTTTGAAAATGTATATGTCCAAGAATCTTACGAAGTCTGTAAATCACATCACCATAAAACTCCGGATGTGAAATACCTTGCCGCAGAAAAGACTTTAAGTTACATTTATACTTGTTAATGAGAGGAAGATTTCTATAAAAGAATTTAGAAAATGTTTTATGAAGTTTATGAAATCTGTACCCCTGTTTAAGAAGCTTTTCAGTAATAGTTTTATTACGAATGTGGAAGTCCTCAACAGAGGTATAGGCCCTAGCAAAGCGAATAAGTTGTGAAATATAAACCCCGTAAGATGTGGAACGGGGAACATCGCCATCTAGATGAGGATAATTTACAATACTAAAATCAAAATCATCTCGTTTATCGTAAATCTTAGAAAAAACACTGTGACCCCCGGGCGGAGCCATTTTTAACCACAGGGGCATAATCTGCATAACCTTGACAGACAACTTGTAGATTTTGCTTTGTAACAAATATCTAAGCTCTGTATGTTAGGGTTTTAGACAAAAAGAGTTTTGAAGTTTTCATTGAAAAATAGTTTTTAGGTCCGGTGAATCAGATATGCAACGGATCGAAACCATTTTAACAATATTGTAGGCTAGTCAATATAAAGTTTGGGGTTGAACTAAAAGCAACAGAAACTCTTTTGCGACCAACTTGTAGTCTAAGTGCCCACTATCATCAGAAAAAAAGTCCCCAAAAAAATTCGCGGCCGTTTTTGAATAAATAAAGAAAATAGATCGGTTTTTTTGCTAGTTTCCGCAACTCACAAATGTTCCACCATACTGAGAAAATTCCACTACGATTTATGACGTCACTCATAAACGTCATATTTTACCAAAGTGTTATGATCAAGCGGATTACTAATATTTTTTACAGGAAATAATTTTTCCATCGGTAGGGTAAGATTTTAACTTTAATTCATTGTAAAATGCCTATTTAACCAGGATGGAGGACAAATATGCCCTCTCAAATGATCTAGTGTAACCCGAAATTTCACTTTAAACAGCTCTGTATTTCTTCAAACTGTTTTCGTAGCATGTTATAATTTTTTTTCATTTTGCTTTCATATAATTTATATGATTGTTTAAAAACCCATGAATAATAGAAATAATAGCTGTGATGCATATAAATCACTACTACATGCTACTATTTCAAGAAATCCACGTTTAAACTGAAAAAGATCAGCATGTACTATGCTGATTTGTGTCAATAAAAGTAACTACGGAAGCCCATTAGTGCCATAAAATTCGTGAACTATTTCATTGAAATATAGCATAAATTACCTAGTGCAGAGCGATCTACGCGTAATAATTAACTTGAAAGGGAGCTCTGTTAAAATATATTTATTGAATGCATTCAAACTATCAATTATGTCTGATGTCATTCATTTAAGCACTGATATTGGAAAAAAACAACCCTATAAAAGTCATGTAAAAGAATTTTGCCACTCAACACAAATTAGACATTCGAAAACTGCTTACATATATTACCAGCAGATGTTATAACTCTAGGAAGCCAATACAGATGTGTACAGAGTGATGAACATGATATATAAGAAGACGCGATATGTTCTTGACAGGTCTTTTTATGAATCTTGTTCTTATGCGGAGAGTAAAAGGCCACCGGCGGAATGATTCGGGGACATGGAATGTCGCCCTCAACAGTTTCTTTCGATGCCTTTGTGCTCAGAAATCAGCAATGCAATGCAAGAATTCACTGGCCAAAAATTCAAAATTAGTCACCACTCACCAGCCTAATATAGCATAAGTATACAATGTACATGTAATGCTCGCCTCAATCGTGACAACAGGGACAGGAATACCAGGACTGATTGATAAGTAGTGAGCCTTGAGTGAAGCAATGCTTCCCTTTATGACTACTTATGGCTATGTAGCCAATGGCAGTTTTCATTTGGTCATTTTATATCTAAGTCTTAGGAAGTAGCACGCTAAAGTCAACAGGGCACGTGGTTTTTGCCAAAGGGACAAAACTGCTAAAAGAGCAGGTTAAATATTTACTTACGAATCGTTCGGCACCTAATGCTATTCAAACTGATATTGTCGTAACACAGATACACTAGGGACAGTTCGGCGCCATATGACCTATTTTGTGTCGCAGAGCCATATAACTCAACCCATCCTCATCGTAGGGAAAGGTGTCCCTTTTGCTGCGATAAAAATGTAGTTGGCAGAATTTAAGCAGGGGTTTGAGGATGACCCTGTCCCGGAAGACCAGTCACTTTGGCAACTCCTGAAATGGTTATCAAATCCATGACACTGTGTACATGCATGTATTCATCATTATACATCACTTCTTAGGTTGTTAAGAGAACTTAAGTTCCAGCATCATGGATAACTGTAAACTTTGTAAAGATGTTTTGTATCCCCAAAACAATGTCCCTGCTCACATGTCTGTCTTTGCAAAGGATGCTGTAAATGATTAATATGATTGTGGCTTTGAATTGATACGAGATATTTCTCCATCGGACTGCTATCTATTCCAAAACTAGAAAAGGTCATATGGTTACTAATAAAGATGTCATTAATGATGCAGTGGGGGACTATCTAGACAGTTATGAGAATGACTTCTTTTTTAGATAAAAAAGCACAGTGAAAATAGGAGATGATACGGTGAATATTTCAGCTCCTCCTCCAAAAGACTGCTCAATGTGTAAGATGATACCCGGACAATTCTGTTTAAAGGTTTCAGTATGATCTATGTAGCTGCAGCATTCTCCTGAATCACAGATGGCAGTTTTTATCTGGGGACTAGCATATTGTGAAGTGGGTGGAAAGTGTACCCACAGACGTGACCTTTGTACTAGAAAGAGAATCACTGATATAAAGGTTACTACGCTATACAAGGCATGATTAATAGTGCACTATCTGTATGTTTTTGCAATATTATTAACGGCTTGTGAATGCCCACATATTGTGTTTAACGGATACGGCAATGGAAACACAATCAAAGACATGACCCATGAACGCACTGCTTGTTCAAAGGAATCAAGGGACTAATAATCCTATTTGACGAGAAAACACCATTCTTGAAATACAAAGAAAGATGTTTTCCTTTCACATGATGGAATGATACAAACAAACAGACAGTAGTTCATCTTTCACGTAGACAGGGGGTAAATTGCCCATCATGTACCGGATGAAGCATACATGCTCATTATTTAATAGGAACTGAACTAGACAATCGACAAAGCCGTTGCAGTCATCGGTGAATGCACTGAATTTTTGGTCCTCTTGTGCGACCAATCTACAGAATCCAGACCCAACTACCGGTCTACTTCTTGTCAGAAGTCGAAAGGAAAAAGGGATATGCACATCGGACAAGCACAGAGGTGTTAGGGAAAGACACATGGAATCTTCTGCCATTTATTTATACCTGTTCATCATCGTGATGTGACACTACGTCGCATATCTATTGTATACGCAAAGGACTTAAGTCACTTATTCTTAAAACAATGATGAGTGATGAAACTGGACAAACATGTATGTGGCTAAGCGATTTGTCACAGGCTAAAATATATACTAGCAGCCGGCGAGCAGGTGCTATTATGCCTTTACCAAGTTTACTGGAAAAAATATGTCCCTAAACTTGACATTCTACGATACTGCAATATACCGAATTTCTTTCAGGATATTCAGACATTACAAATAACACTGATCCTTACAAGTCACAGTATCTTATCAGTATTTCTTCTTTTTGCAACAAAACGCAATTTGGAGAAGACATTACTCTATCATAAACAGGTTGTCAGTAAAGCAGAACGTAAAGAAAGCTTCTTCTAGATGTTTCAACTATTTGAAGTATTCTGCATTATTAACGACCATCTAATCTTTGGGACTTTTACCTGTAATTTTAGAGGTCGTTTTAAAAATCCTTTTAATCCATAAAAATGCTTGTCACGCTTTTACACAGAAGATGTATCATTGGATTCTGCTGGTTTTATTCCCCGGCATCGATAATGCGGAGGTATATACAGTAATTGTCCTTTCCGTGCACCCGAGATTAACCAGATTTTACAGTTTCTTCTAGCATCAACACGCTACCTAGAATGGTTTGATACTTACACAGCTGTTGCCTTTGACAATTCCTTTAAAGCCTTAATTTGACCACGGAATTATACACACATGTGTATAATTCCGTAATTTGACATTGCCCTTGACCTCTTCTGAAACATTTTCAATTGGCTAGTTCTTGGTTAACTATAGAGTATTTTCAATGGACTATTTCCTGGTTAACTAAATTTTACCGCTTCGACTGATATCAAACACGCCTACTTAAAAGGTTAAAGACTTATATAGATGTTTTTTTTTTACCATTCCCAATACTCCCATATCACCAAACCTTGATTCGACCTTGACCTTTAGCTTATATGGACTGAGAATATATACAGTGGGCTATTACTTGGTTAACTACATATTACCGTTTCGCCCAACATCAACGACTGTCTAGAATACAGGTATGCTTATACAGTTAAGGTTTAGACCATTCCCTATGCACCAAAACCTCAATTCCACCTTGACCTTGATGTAATCTCTACTTAAAATGATTCTTAATACCGGTATATTCACAAGGCTGTCTTCAGGGACACACGCGTTTATTTAACACAGTATTGTTTACAGGATGCTACATGTTTCTATTGGCTTCAACCTTCACTATATGGTATAAATCTAAATGACCATGTTGGCTGCATCTTAGTATAAATTAAGCTAAGCCTAAGGCACATTTTAATGTTCATCCTGGGCTGATTTTGGCATAAAAGGTGCACAGATAATGGGTTAAAGACATCAATTGATTTAAAAGTTTTAAAAGTAACTATCTGACACAGAAAAGAAGTCATATTTGAGGGAAATTATATCTCAAACCGCGGAGAAAAAGCAAAACCACCTTTCAATGGTAAAATATGTGGGTAGGGTACATTATACTTGTGACTTCAATAAAACTGAAATGTACTGTTGTTTTCAGTGAAATGCGTATTTATGCATTTTGAAGTATTAGCTGGACTTCTGATAACCTTAATACATTAGATGTATTGTATTTGTGGAACTAAATGACATATATGTAAAGCAGGGTGCGGTTGATGAAATTCCTCATTTCCTTCTAAAAATACAAACCGATCATATATTTCAAATGCATGTTTTTCAACTTTCCCCCACATAGAATTTTTGGGACTTTTTTTCTGAAGTATATATATGATTGTAGAACACAATAACACAAAAATCATTTCTGTTGCTTTTAGTTTAGGGTCAGGCCCCCATATGGGCTATTTTGACTAGCCTATTGGTAAAGAACATCTAGAAGTGTCACAATGCCAAATATCAGCTCTGGCTTCAGAGGAGTTGATTAAGAAATAATCGATGTGCTACCGATGTTAAACGGTATTCTACAAAGTTGGGGAGTTGTGATGCGTAGGAATTGACCACGAAGGCCGATTCTAACATGACTAACATGACTAATTTAAAATAATTATTAGAATTGCAAGCAAATGTATCAGGCTTATTTCCTCTGCGGATGCAGTTTTCGACCGAATTACTTCCCTTGCATGGCTATTGCATGAAACCAATATCAGTACGTCATATATAAGAAAAATACAAAATAGTGACGAAATAGTTTATTCTGTCACATAACCATTTAGTTTTAGTCAGAATCAATATATCTGAGACAAATCAGTAACAACATGTGAAAGAAAAGACCTTTTACGTCACACTATTTTTCATTGAAAACTGCGCTTTTGCGTAGGGTGTGTACAGGAAGAGCCTGTGTAAAAGGACTAGTTTCACAGCGTGGTAAAACGTCTCAGGTATACCAAGATGAGCTTGTTCTATGTTTATAGAGACGAATTCACGTGTCATGTTAGAATTGAAATATCAATATACAACTCTATGTAAAACTGTGACCTCCCAGGGCGGGGCTAATTTATGATCCCAGGGGAAAATACTGAAAACATATCTAAGCTCTGACCCTTGTGGTTTTTAGAAGAAATATTTTTTTTAAGAGTTCACTACATAACTCTTTGTAAAGATGTTGACCCTGGGGTGTGACACTTTTTAACCCCAGGAAAACAATTTGAACAATCTTGAAAGAGGACCTGTAGACAATGCTATGTACCATAAATCTGAGATCTTGCTTCAAACAAGAAGACTTTTTTAATTTTTTATCCATTATTTATGTTGTTCATCCTTGCGAAACAATCGTCGTACCGTTGTTTCCTTACACTTTAAAGCGAAACTCGTACTGTATCTATTACGAAATCATTAAAAACTATAGGTAAATAACCTTTAGAAATTAGATCGTGTCAAATATCAAAGCTCCGGCCAAACTATATAAATAATTGCATTGTTGATCCCAGGGGCATAGTTTGAATAATCTTGATATGGGACCTGTAGATGATGTTCGTTGCTAAATATCTAAGCTCTGATCTTTTTAGTTTTTGATAGGAAGATTTGTTTAGATTTCCTTCATGTTTTACTTCAGTTGCCATGTCAACCAGAGTTCTGCATTGTTTTTAATTCCATGAACACATTTGAAAAAGTTTACCCTAAGATCATTCCTGTAAAGTTTGGTTGAAATATGTCAAGAGGTATAGGAGAAAATTTCATTTGAAGCAAGTGTTAAATACGACGGCCTACACATGACGAACAACGCATGACGGATACAGCGCCATCACAATATGGCACATTGAGCCTTTTGCTCAGGTGAGCTAAACATACATTTCAAAGTATTATTTTTTCGCTCTGGTGGGATTCGAACAAGGGACCGAGCATGCGCGGAAGGAAAATGGCAACTGAGCAGGCTATTCAATTACTGGTGATCGATTTACCTACTTAGAGCATGGATAATACGGTATTCGTTCCTGTTTATGTATGCATAATTGCAAAAGCGATGAAAAATAATTATCTAACAAGAGCGTGTCCCAGTTACACGAATGCCCCCGATGATACAGGGAGGGGAATCCAGACTATCAAACGTAAAAGTTAGAGAGCTGAAACTGTAGTGGAGCGCCATTTGGAGGACTTCAAGGGCCATTACTCCAAAGGGCCTAGCATAAATTGGTGCCGCTGGTTATCCAAATTGGTGTCCATTTTATGTCAACAAATATTTTCAGAAAGTTTGGTGATGATCAGATGAAAAGCAATGTGTTTGTGAAACACAAATGCCCCCAGCCAGAATCATGTTCTGTAATGTAATGCTTATTTGCAAAAGTAGGTCAAAAGTCATGGTCGTAGGGTAAATGAAACATTGGCATGGTTGGAGAAGTCTTAACACAAGAAACATATAAAGTATGGAAGCTCTAGGCCTACTGGTTCAAATGTTATAGGCGTATAAAGATTTATACAAATAAAGGTCAAGGGTCAAGGTCACAAGGGCAAAAACGTAGGTATGGTTGGAAAGGTCTTGACACAAGAAATATATAAACAAAATATGAAAGCCGTAGGCCTACTGGTGCAAATGTTATAGCCATTTAAAGATTTCAACAAAAGTAGGTCAAATGTCAAGATCACAAGGTCAAAAAGTTTTGTATGGTTAGAAAGGGAAAACACATGTCAAGTATAAAAGGCCAAGGTGCAAAAATGCAAAAGTTATATCCAAGGTTAAGGTTTTTGGTTAAAGTTTGATTAAATAGGTCAAAGATCGAGGTCAAGGTCACATGGTCAAAGATGTTGGTATGGTTGGAAAAGTCTTGACACAAGAAATATACATACAAAATATTAAAGCCCTGGGCCAACTGGTGCAAATGTTATAGTATTTAAAGATTTTTACAAAAGAAAGTCAAATGTCAAGGTCAAGGTCAAAAAGTTTTATATGGTTGGAAAGGTCTTGCCATGAGTAATACACATGCCAAGTATAAAATGCCCAGGTGCAAAAATGCAAAAGAGTTATAGCCAAGGTTAAGGTTTTTGGTTAAAGTTTGATTAAATAGGTCAAAGGTCAAGGTCAAGGACGCATGTTCAAAGATGTTGGTATAGTTTGCAAGGTCTTGACACAAGAAATATACATAAAAAATATGAAAGCACTGGGCCTACTGGTGCAAATGTTATAGCCATTTAAAGATTTTTACAAAAGTAGGTCAAATTTCAAGGTCAAGGTTACAAGGTCAAAAAGTTTTATATGGTTGGAAAGGTCTTGCCATGAGTAATACACATGCCAAGTATAAAATGCCCAGGTGCAAAAATGCAAAAGAGTTATAGCCAAGGTTAAGGTTTTTGGTTAAAGTTTGATTAAATAGGTCAAAGGTCAAGGTCAAGGTCGCATGTTCAAAGATGTTGGTATGGTTGGCAAGGTCTTGACAAAAGAAATATACATACAAAATATGAAAGCCCTGGGCCTACTGGTGCAAATCTTATAGCCATTTAAAGATTTTTACAAAAGTAGGTCAAATGTCAAGGTCAAGGTCACTAGGTCAAAAAGGTTTGTATGGATGGAAAGGTCTTGATACAGGGAAGACACTTGCCAAGTATAAAAGGTCCAGGTACAAAAATGCAAGAGTTATAGCCAATGTTAAGGTTTTTGGCACAGACAGACGGACAGACGGATGGACAGACGGACGGACAAACCAACAGACATGACAAAAACTATATGCCCCCGAATCGTAGATTCTGGGGGCATAAAAACAAGATTTAGTGACTTTTCTTGGGGATGTTTTTAGACTGATCATATAATGCTACACAATTGATTTTATTTGAGTACATGTATTTTATTTTATTTTTGCCAATACACCATTTTGTTTTCAGTCTCTTAAATCCTGCAAAAGACATACTCACACATTGCCTATAGGCTTTAGGCAACATGATCATTCTAGGCAAATTTCAAGAAGATTTAATTAAATATATAGCTCCTAGAGTGGCCAACAGCTTTGTCTGATAAAGGTTTTTCAACCTTAATGTCTTTGCGACATAGTCATTAGGTAAATAAGTAGGTACATGTAGTTAGTTTACTTTTAAAACACTCAATTGCAAAGTTTTTTTAACAAACTAATACGGTAGATAAATAGTGGTTAACATAATTCAGCTGAATCTGCATTTGCCAATATGCAACTAAACTTACCTTTTTTCCTTCCAAAGCAGGTAGTATCTGTACTTCTCGCAAATCTTCCTCAATTGTTCCGATGATCTTTATCTTTTTACTTTGCTGTTTGTCCACTAAACTAGTGTCCTCAGATGGTCTTTTCACTGCATGAACGCCATCAGACGTGTCCTGAGTGGCTTTAAACTGAAATAATAACCCTATATATACTGAAGATGAGAATTGAAGACTTTAGCAAAACATCTGAATCCAGATCAGCCCCCAGGAAACAATGTACCCAGAGGCGCCTCTCCTGGGGTGAGGATCGTAAGCAAAAGCGATTTTGTCATTAATAAATTTATTCAAGTACAGTGATGCTCACTTATAACGAAATCCAGGGGACCTTGCAAATTATTTCGTCTTATCCAAATGTCGTCTTATCCAAACAACGATATTTCTTTGTGAATAGTTTGCAGATAAAGAAATGTTTACTCATCATACTTATAGTACAAAATTGATTAGGAAAAAAAAGATAGAAAGTCTTAAATATTTTTTTAATTGTACCAAATAGAATAAATGATAACGAAATAAAATTGGCTGTGACATAAGAAATGTAACTTTTCTTTTTGAAAATTTAACCTGTTCCCCGTTTTGTATTAATAGAAACCTCAACCTATTATGAATATTTAATAAGTAAACTTTATTAAAATAGAAAGTTTTTTTATTTAGATCTACTATGTTGATATAGCATCAGTGGTGGTTATCTTTTTGCGGAATACGGGTGTCAAACAGCAAGAAGTCCGATCAAACACCCAGTTATTAAGCATCTGATCTGGATCCAAACAATAATGTGACCAGTAAACTAATTATTTCCAGTTGTTTGAATATCCTTTCAATAGCATATTTACAAAACATGTTAGTTGGGTAATGATTGTTAACAGAGGTGATGAAAAGCTAAGCCATTAAGTACTGTCACCTTTGTAAGCCACTTGTCAAACTGTGATAATGACCCACATGTTGTATTAACAGAACCATTTTACAGGTAAAATCCAGTTTAGGGACCTAAAAATCATGTTGTCTTATCCAATATTTCGTTATATCCAGTTTTCATCTTAAGCAAGCATGACGCCATTGAAATAAAGAAGGAAGCAGTCAGGGAATTATTTTTATTTTGTATTAAGCAGTTTTTCATCTTATCCAAGCTCGTTATAAGTGAGCTTCACTGTAAAAATATGTGTATGAAAGCAGCAAAAACATCGCAGGATTATTGATTTTCGAAGCAACTTGTGTTTCAGGTCGATTAGGCGTGACCACTTAAAGAACTGATAAACTCGTTATCTTTAATTGGCAGTGGACTGGAATGTGACAGTCATAATAGTTGAGTGACAAATTAATACGGGTGATCTTTCTAAATTATTTGAAATAATCTATCCGCTGCCTTACCCTGAGTACAATGATTATACTTGAAATATGCAAATAGTTTGGAACCTGATCAGACACCCAGTAATTCGGCATATGTAACTAGAACTATCACTGACGATAATATAACAAATGAAGTCATGTTTATTAAAATTACCTTCGGCACATTTAGACAATTAAAAGCAGACTCGGAGGTCAAGGTCACAGAGGTCAATTTTTTGTCTGCATAGAAAGGTATTGTCCATATATGCAAATCAAATATTAGAATAATACCAAAATGGACATAGGAGTATTTTTCGAACCTAAACGCGGGCCCTAAATTCATGGTCAAAGTCACAGGGCTAAAAAAAGTGTATGCATGGAAAAGTCTTGTCCATAAACACACACACACACATACCAAATATGAAAACAATATCTTAATGAACATCAGAGTTATAGGCATTTTTCAAAACCTAAACACAGATATAGAAACCTAAATGCAGGCCCTAAGTTTAAGGTCAAGGTCACAGGGGTCAAATTTTTTGTGTGCATGGAAAGGTCTTGCCCATATATACACACACCAAATATGAAAGCAATATCTCAAGGGACATAGAAGTTAAAGGCATTTTGACAAACCTAAACGCAGATTTTTAAACCTAAACGTGGGCCCTAACTTCAAGGTCAAGGACATTGGGGTAAAAATATTTAGTTGCTTGGTAAGGTATTGTCCATAAATACACACACACCAAATATGAAAGTAATATCTCAATGATCAGAGGAGTTATAAGCATTTTTGAAACCTAAACGCAGATTTCGAAACCTAAACGCGGGCTCTAAGTTCAAGGTCAAGGTCACTGGGCTAAAAATGTTTGTATGCATGAACAGGCATTGTCCATATACACATGCATGTCAAAAATTTAAAGAATATCTCAATGAACATAGGAATTATAGGCATTTTTCAAAACCTAAAGGCAGGTCCTAAGTTCAAGGTCAAGGTCACAGGGGTAAACTATTGTGTGTGTATGGAAAGGTTTTATCCATATACACACACACATACCAAATATGAAAGCAATACCTCAAGGGACATAGAAGTTATAAGGATTTTCTTGAAACTGCTAACGCGAACGGGAAAGGACTGGGTGAGAACATTAGCTCTTGGACACAGTCCGGCGAGCTAATTAAAGGTTTACAAATAGCAGATGGTGATAAAACAAGAGTTGTCAGAGAGACAACAAAGCTCGCCACCGGCAAATTAAGAAACTTGAAAGCACACTCAAGGTCACAGAGGTCAACCTTTTTGCCTGCATGGAAAGGTCTTGTCCATAAACACTGGCATATCAAATATGAAAATAACACCTCAAGGGACATAGGAATTATAAGCATTTTGAAACCTAAACGCAGATATAGAAACCTAAAACCTTTCGCGACCATAGTTCAAGGTCAAGGACACTGGGCTAATTTTTTTGCATGCATGGAAATGTCTTGTCCATATACACATGCATGCCAAATATGAAAGAAATACATGTATCTCAATGGATATATGAGTGAAAGCAATTTTGAGAAACTTAAACGCAGATTTTGAAACCTAAACGCGTGTCCATAGTTCAAGGTCATGGTCAGAGGGCTCAAACATTTTGCATGCAAGGAAAAATCTTGTACATAAACACATGAAAACTGAATATGAAAGGAATATCTCAATAGACATAGGAGTTATAAACATTTCGAAAAACAAAAATACAGATTTCGAAACCTAAGCATGGGCCCTAAGTTCAAGGTCAAGGTCACAGGGGTCTACATTTTTCTGTGCAGTACAAGGTCTTGTCCATATACACACACATACAAACTATGGAAGCAATACCTCAAGGGACATAGAAGTTTAAGGCAATTTTCGAAACGTAAACACAGATTTTGAAACCTAAACGCAGACCCTAAGTTCAAGGTCAAGGTCACAAGGGTCTAAATTCTTCTGTGCATTGAAATGTCTTGTCCATATACATACACTTACGAACTATGGAAGCAATACCTCAAGGAACATAGAAGTTTAAGGCAATTTTCGAAACCTAAACACAGATTTCGAAACCTAAATGCAGGCTCTAAGTTCAAGGACAAGGTCACAGGGGTCTAAATTTTTCTGTGCAGTGAAAGGTCTTGTCTTGTCTATACACACACACATACAAACTATGAAAGCAATACTCAAAGGACATAAAAGTTAAAGCATTTTTCAAAACCTAAACACAGATTTCGAAACCTAAACGCAGGCCCTAAGTTCAAGGTCAAGGTCACATGGGGTCTACATATGTCTGTGCAGTACAAGGTCTTGTCCATATACACACACATACAAACTATGGAAGCAATACCTCAAGGGAAAAAGAAGTTTAAGGCAATTTTCGAAACCTAAACACAGATTTTGAAACCTAAACGCAGGCCCTAAGTTCAAGGTCAAGGTCACAGGGGTTCAAATGTTTCAGTGCATTGAAAAGTCTTGTCCATACACACACACATACCAACTATGAAGGCAATACCTCAAGGGACATGAAAGTTAAAGGCATTTTTCGAAATCAAAACACAAATTTCGAAACCTAAACGCAGGCCCTAAGTTCAAGGTCAAGGTAACAGGGGTCCAAATTGTTCTGTGCATTGAAAGGTCTTTTCCATACACACACACATACCAACTATGAAAGCAATACCTCAAGGGACATAAAAGTTAAAGCATTTTTCAAAACCTAAACACAATTTCGAAACCTAAACGCAGGCCCTAAGTTCAATGTCAAGGTCACAGGGGTATAAATTTTTCTGAGCAGTACAAGGTCTTGTCCATATACACACACATACCAACTATGGAAGCAATACCTCAAGGGACATAGAAGTTAAGGGCATTTTTCGAAACCTAAACACAGATTTCGAAACCTAAACGCAGGCCCTAAGTTCAAGGTGACAGGGGTCCAAATTCTTTTGTGCGTGGTAAGGTCTTGTCCATAAACACACACATACCAACTATGGAAGCAATACCTCAAGGGACATGGAAGTTAAAGGCATTTTTCGAAATCTAAACATAAATTTCGAAACCTAAACGCGGGCCCTAAGTTCAAGGTCAAGGTCACAGGGGTCCAACTTTTTCTGTGCATTGAAAGTTCTTGTCCATACACACACACATACCAACTATGAAAGCAATACCTCAAGGGACATATAAGTTATAGACATTTTTTTAAAATTGTTTATGCCGTTCACGACGAGGCATTTTAAACTTAAACGCGGGCTATAAGTTCAAGGTCAAGGTCACAGGGGTTCAAATTTTTCTGTGAGTGGGAAGGTCTTGTCCATTTACACACACATACCAACTATAGAACATACCTCAAGGGACATAAAAGTTCAAGGCATTTTTCGAAATCTAAACAAAAATTCCGAAACCTAAACGCAGGCCCTAAGTTCAAGGTCAAGGTCACAGGGGTCCAAATTTGTCTGTGCATGGGAAGGTCTTGTCCATATGCACCCACATACCAACTATGAAAGCAATACCTCCAGGGACATAGAAGTTATAGAAATTTTCTTAAAATTGTTTACACCGTTCGAAACTTAAACGCGGGCTAATAGTTTAAGGTCAAGGTCACAGTGGTCCAAATTTTTCTGTGCAAGGAAAGGTCTTGTCCATATACACAGACATACCAACTATGAAAGCAATACCTCAAGGGACATAGAGGTTAAAGACATTTTCTTAAAATTGTTTATGCCGTTCGAAACCTAAATGCAGGCCCTAAGTTCAAGGTCAAGGTCACAGGGGTCCAAATTTTTCTGTGCATGGGAAGGTCTTGTTCATATGCACACACATACCAACTTTGAAAGCAATACCTCAAGGGACATAGAGGTTATAGACATTTTCTTAAAATTGTTAACGCCGTTCTAAACCTAAACACGGGCTATTAGTTTAAGGTCAAGGTCACAGTGGTCCAAATTTTTCTGTGCAAGGAAAGGTCTTGTCCATATACACACACATACCAACTATGAAAGCAATACCTCAAGGCACATAGAGGTTAAAGACATTTTCTTAAAATTGTTTATGCCGTTCGAAACCTAAACGCAGGCCCTAAGTTCATGGTCAAGGTCACAGGGGTCCCAATGTTTCTGTGCATGGGAAGGTCTTGTCCATATGCACCCACATACCAACTATGAAAGCAATACCTCCAGGGACATAGAAGTTATAGACATTTTCTTAAAATTGTTTACACCGTTCGAAACTTAAACGCGGGCTATTAGTTTAAGGTCAAGGTCACAGTGGTCCAAATTTTTCTGTGCAAGGAAAGGTCTTGTCCATATACACAGACATACCAACTATGAAAGCAATACCTCAAGGGACATAGAGGTTAAAGACATTTTCTTAAAATTGTTTATGCCATTCGAAACCTAAACGCAGGCCCTAAGTTCAAGGTCAAGGTCACAGGGGTCCAAATTTTTCTGTGCATCGGAAGGTCTTGTCCATATGCACACACATACCAACTATGAAAGCAATACCTCAAGGGACATTGAGGTTATAGACATTTTCTTAAAATTGTTAAGCCGTTCGAAACCTAAACACAGATCTATGTTACAGAGGTCCAAATTTTTATGTGCATGGAAAGGTCTTGTCCATATGCACACACATACCAACTATGAAAGCAATACCTCAAGGGACATAGAGGTTATAGACATTTTCTTAAAATTGTTTATGCCGTTTGAAACCTAAACGCGGGCTATTAGTTCAAGGTCAAGGTCACAAGGGTCCAAATTTTTCTGTGCAAGGAAAGGTCTTGTCCATATACACACACATGCCAACTATGAAAGCAATACCTCAAGGAACATAGAGGTTATAGACATTTTCTTAAAATTGTTTACGCCTTTCGAAACCTAAACACAGGCCCTAAGATCAAGGTCACAGGGGTCGATTTTTTTTTCTGTGCATGGGAAGGTCTTGTCCATATGCACAGACATACCAACTATGAAAGCAATACCTCAAGGGACATAGAGGTTATAATCATTTTCTTAAAATTGTTTACGCCGTTCGAAACCTAAACACAGGCCCTAAGATCAAGGTCACAGGGGTCGATTTTTTTTTCTGTGCATGGGAAGGTCTTATCCATATGCACACACACACCAACTATGAAAGCAATACCTCATGGGACATAGAGGTTAAAGACATTTTCTTAAAATTGTTTACGCCGTTCGAAACCTAAACGCGGGCTATTAGTTCAAGGTCAAGGTCACAGGGGTCCAAATTTTTCTGTGCAAGGAAAGGTCTTGTCCATATACACACACATACCAACTATGAAAGCAATACCTCAAGGGACATAGAGGTTAAAGACATTTTCTTAAAATTGTTTACGCCGTTCGAAACCTAAACACAGGCCCTAAGATCAAGGTCACAGAGGTCGATTTTCTTCTTAGCATGGGAAGGTCTTGTCCATATGCACACACATACCAACTATGAAAGTAATACCTCAAGGGACATAGAAGTTATAGACATTTTCTTAAAATTGTTTACGCCGTTCACGTACAGGCGAGCTAAAAATGTTTCCCTGCATTTCTTTTTCCCTTCAGTATACATGTATTTAAATTATGAAAAGGGAGATAATTCAAGAACAAAATTTCATTTGTTAATAATACGAACAAGAGTTGTCAGAAAGATAACAAAGCTCACCATTGGCACATTTAGAAACTTAAAAGTACTCTGAGGGCAAGGTCACAGAGGTCAACCTTTTCGCCTGCATACAGATTTTGAAACCTAAACGCGGATACTGACTTCAAGGCCAATGACACTGGGGTAAAATAATTTAGGTGCATGAAAACGATTTGCCCATATACACATGCATGCAAAATATGAAAGAAATCTCTCAAAGGACATATGAGTTATCGGCATATTGAGAAACCTAAAACGCAGATTTCGAAACCTAAATGCGGGTCCTAAATTCAAGGACATGTCACTGGGGTCAAATGTTTTGCATGCAAGGAAAGGTCTCGTTAATATACACATGGACATGGAATATAAAAGGAATATTTCAAAAGACAGGAGTTATAGGCATTTTGAGAAACCTAAACGCAGATTTGGAACTCTAAACACGGGCCCTTACATCAAGGTCAATGTCAAGGTCGCTGGGGTAAAAATAATTATGTGCATGGAAAGATCTTGTCTATATACACATGCATGCCTAATATGAAAGGAATATCTCAATGGACATATGAGTTACAGGCATGTTTCGAAACCTAAACGCAGATTTCAAATCTTAAGTTAAAACGTAGCTTAGCCTGATCTGAATCAAACTATTTGCAACAGTAATCATGAATTCGCATGTAGCGTGCATAAGGTTAATATTCATCTGTACCCAAACTGTTTATATCAGTTATCTCAAATTCAGTTCCAAGTCTATATTCTGCAGATTAACCAAACAGCGGACATGTGTTTAAGTTAGCTGACAGCGTTTTCATGCAATTTTGTGCCGAGGTATCTGGTACCAATATTCTATAAACAGTCCCAACGGCGATTTCGGTAACAGCAAGAAATAAACATGCTTTGACCTTAGATGACCTTGGTTTGTCTTTGATATTTTTCTACAAGATAAACTATGTAAAGTAAGACTCACAGTAATGTTGTAATTTCTATTTGTGTAATAAGTTTCATTACAAAGATGCATAACTGCAAAACTTAACTTAAAATACTGCTTTAAAACTGTTATCTCGCACGCACTATTTTTCACCACATAACTATGTAAGCCAGATGACTCACCAGATTTACGCTAAACATACCTTTATGATTCCAAGGGCGGATCAGCAAACACATTTACCTTATCAAATATGCTTGCTGCAGACGTTGTGCACGTTTTGGTTAATTTTCTGTAAATAATTTACCACAGCGACAGAAAAACACTGTCTGAGTAAAAATCTAAATGTAAGGTGGTGTTTCTACATGTAGATCCTAACCACTACATTGCTCTACTTAATAGTGTTTGTGTGTGGTTACGCATTTGGTGCTTTAATCTGAGAAAGTTAAACCTGTTTCGCTATAGGAAACATGTTTTCAAAAGACGGTATACATTACACAAGAGGGCATTGAAAGCCCCGATATCGCTCACCTGTTGTAAAGAAGCCTGATAGCTTTACTTTTGAGTTTCACCTATATTAATCTAAATCCATTCAGATTTGTAGACTATATAAAGAGTGTAAACAATATTGGATTACACACTATTCTAGTATAGTAGAGTACATCAAGGGCAAATAACTAGAGCGTAAACATACTGAAATAAAGCCTTTTCTAGCATTTCGAAGTATATCAAGGCAGATAACTCTTGACACAATGATCAGATTTCAACAAGAATCGCACTCCTTTGAGAACTTAAAGCTATATACATTGTGTGCAAGTACATCAAACTCCATTGAAAAAAGTAGTTGCAAGAGTGTAAAAATGTTAGATATGACATTTTCAACACATCAAGAGCAGATAACTCTTGACCATTTGGTCCGATTTGTACTATTGTCAACCTCATTCGTGACCTTATAGTCATATACAATCTGAGCAAATTTGAGAAAGATTGGATAACAAATATGGCCTCTGGAGTGTAAACACAGTCATATTTGGTATTTTCAATACATCAAGGACAGATAACTCATGGTCTAATAATCCTATTTCAGCCAACATTAAACTCATTTGAGAACTTATGGTTACCGGTATATACAATTTGAGCATGTTTAAAAAAGATTATACAAAAGTTGTGGTCTCTAAAGTGTAAATACTGTTAAATGTGGCATTTTCATACATTCAAGGGTAGATAACTCTTGACCTATTGTTCTGATTGCAACCATAATCGAACTCATACGAACTCCTATGTTCATATACAATCTGAGCAAGTTTGAACAAGACTTGGTAAAGATTATGGACTCTTGAGTGTAGATAACTCTTCACCTATTAGTCCGATTTCAACCATAACCCAACCTAACTTTTATGGTAGTATACAAGAGGGCCTTCACGACACTGGTATCGCTCACCTGTTGTAAAGAAACCTGATACCTTTACGTTTGAGTTCTACCCATTTTAATCTTAATCCATTCAACTTTGGAGGCTATATATAGTGTGTAAACAATATTGCAATATAAACTATTCTAGTATGGTAGAGTACATCAAGGGCAAATAACTAGAGCATAAACAATACTGAAATAAAGACATTTCTAGCATTTTAAAGTATATCAATGGCATACAACTCTTGCAACAATCATCAGATGTCAACAATTAATGCACTCCTTCAAGAACTTATTGCTATATACATGTACAGTGTGTGCAAGTATAATCAAAATCCATACACACTGTTAGATAATACTTTTACAACACATCAAGGGCAGATAACTCTTGACAAAATAGTCCGATGTCAACCATTTTGTAACTCACCCATAATCTTATAGTCTTATACAATCTGAACAAGTTTGAGAAAGATTAGATAAAAGTAGATGGGTTCCTCGGAAAACGTGTTTCACCTGCCAGCAAGTATCAGTATAACATTCTCTTTCTATAAAAGAAATTTCATTTCAAAATCTTCAGTAAAACAAAAGAAATCTGCATAAAGAGAGTATATTGAAAAGTGGAACAACTCTCACAAAATTAATGCAAGAGTTATGATCCATGTACAAAACTCTTCCACTTATCAAGCTCTTTCCATTAATGAAGTTTCATCTTAAAAGCTTCAGTAGAACAGGAGTTATGAGGTGTTACGCAAAAAACGTGACAGACAGACAGACGGAAATTTAAGAAAGATCGGATAAAAATTGTGGCCTTTTGAGACTGTAAACATTGTTAATTATGGCGTTTTCAGCAATTCAAAGGTTGATAACTCATGACATATTAATCCGATTTCACCTATAATCAAACTCGTCTGAGCTCTTAAGGTCATATACAATTTCAGCAAGTGGCCTCTAGAGTGTTAACATTGTTAAATATGGCATTTTCAGCAATATAAAGGTAAATAACTCTTGACATATTTGTCGGAGTTTAACCATAATCGATCTTATCCGAAATACTGTAGCCCTATACAATCTGAGCTATGTTGAGGAAAATTGGATAAAAATGGTTGCCTCTAGAGGGTAAACACTAAAAGTGTTGATGACGGACGACGAACACCGCACGACGGACATTCAAGGATTGCAAAAGCTCACCCTGAACTAGCTCAGGTGAGCTAACAATCGATGATAGACTTGTATATAGGTTAAGCGGTGTTTTTTTGTGCCGACGTTTGTGTTTGAGTGGTCTCGTGAAATTGGTGTGGTTTAACTTTATTACAAACGACTGAGGGGACTGTTTACGACATTATTATATATGGTCTTCATCGTTACAACGTAGAAAGATCGATATCTATTCAAAATCTTTATTCGAGTAATAAATGATCATTATTAGTTCCACAATTATAACAAGCATAATTTCAACTAGGGGTACTAGGGGTTTACTTTCTATGGCGGGTAGCTCAATATGGCACGAGTCGGACTAGCATGTTGTGGATAGTTGGTTCAATCCAAACAGCGTGCAATCTCTGTTTTTGTTATCGATTTTACTTTTGAAAAATAATCATTATTTTCATAAATCGGTTGTTCCTTTAACCTATTGGTCGGATTTTAACCTGCGAGTAAATCAGTATCGCTGGTTGTGCCGAGAAGTCGTTTGGTGATAGAAGTTTCATGCATGCAGCCCCAAAGCTCTGGAACACTCCACCATCAGACATCAGAGATGCAAGCTCAATTGCAGTCTTTAAAAAAACGTAAAAAACACACTTCTTTAATATCTGTTATCAGAAGAAAGTAGAAAATCAATGACTCTGTGCTGTGTTCTTGCTATAGACGCTGTGTGTGTCTAAGTGGGAGTTCTGGAGTTCTGGTGGACCTTGCTGGTAGGGATTGCCCAATCGCTTTGAAACCAGTTGGCTGGGGGTCTGTGTCTCTGTGGTATAATTCTTGGACAGTTTTATCTTTATTCTTATAAATTAAGGGTGTAACTCAGCCATGGATTATACAATACTCAACAAAACAACATGGCGAGTATTGTTTTAAACATTCGTTCTACGATTTGTGAAATACTCCCCGACTCTACACTGAAACAAACAAAACAAAACAAAAGCAACATGGACAGTATTTTTTTAAACATTCGTTTTACGATTTGTGAACTACTCTCCGGCTCTACACTGAAAAAACTCCTAAATACATTTATATTATATTAAAAAAATTTAAAAATTTAAAAAAAAAAAAAAAGAACAAAATTATGCCATTGATCTTTTTAATTTTGATTTTACACACTAACTATAACAAATTTATAATATTGGTAATAATGTTGAAAGAATGTCCATGTTTCCATGTAACTCCATAATGTATTATGTTTATGGCGAATGTAGTTATTTGTATTTTCTCACTTTGTAGGTACACTTATATAATTTAATGTGAAGCACTTTTGAACGCACAACCCTTGTGAGAAAAGAGCGCTAAATAAATCGGGTATAATAAATTCAAGTACCTGCTTAGAACTAAAAGTAAAGTAAAAGTTTCCAATTGGAAGGTTTCCTTCTTATTGTCAGCCTGCTTTAACCCTTTACCCAATAGCCAGGTTTTAGTTTTGAAGACTGGTTACCACTTAAAGCAGATTGAAAGTAAAGCAGAATGTGCCTTAGGCATATTCTGCTTTACTTTCAACCTGCTGTAAGTTACCACTTGCTAAAATAAAGAAATCTTTTTTTCTGATTTATATTCATGACTGTAAATTGGAGCTGTTTTCTTCAGCGGAGGAATAAATTGAATGCGCTAAAAGACACGTCTATTGGGGTAAAGGGTTAACACTTTATCTGCTAAGCGCGACTTATATAACATTTGTGAATATTTTGTAAACAGTTTAGATCCAGATCGGATGCACAATTTCGAGGCGTCTGATCTGGATCCATTTTTTGCCAGTCATATTTAACTTGTCTTTACCTTTAATAGTATAAAATTGATGCTATTTTTTTCAGCAGACGATGTATTTGCAACAGACGACAATTTCTAGAACTATCAGCAACTGTTAAGAAATATACTAAAATGCAAAAGAAACTTTGCTTGCATATTTGACGCCATTCACGGCATATTGATTGATGAAATATGACTTAACCGGTATCAAAATATCCATAGATCTGTCCCCTACGCACGACACATGAAGCGACAATTCATTTTGTCGAGGTCAAGTGATTAGCCAGGGGAGAGCGACGGAGCACAATGTTAGTGTTCAAATGTCGTGCGTCGTATCGCATTGTCGTGCGTCGTGTCGTGTGTCGGATGAATTGCCATGCGTCGTGTCGTGCGTCGGATGAATTGTCATGCGTCGTATCGTGTGTCGTGCGTCGACCTAAAAAACACGACATACGACAATTCAAATGGCACTAACGGAATTCCGTACCTTGATGATCACAGTTGCGATAAATTCGACACGATAATGTTCAATTGTTTTGAATGCAATCAAGGAAGGGGTCAAAATCAAAAGTAGCAGAATTGCTAAACCAGGATATTACTAAATCAAACCCTACATTTTAACGATAACAAGGACGCCTTTTGCATTACTTTTATTCTTTAAGTACTTTATCTTCACTAAAGTTAAATGTAATTATAGGGATTATTACCAGGGATTATAAACGATAATAGATACGTTCTGCTGGTTCAATGAATTTATAATTCTATCCAAAACAGCCTGAAACAATAGGAATAATATAAGTATCACCGACTAAAGGTTACAATGAATATTTAAATCAATACAATAATTCCATGATTTCCGTCGCTTGTTAAACAAGCTAAATAGTAATAGACGTAATAAAGAGTTGTCTAAATATAAATAGTAACTTACCAGGCTATGGCACATTAAATGAATTTAACAGTAAATAGTTGCTATGAGCAGCAAAGCTAATAATATGACTCTATAAGACTATAATGTAGGTGTTGACACCATGACATCTAAAATACGAGTGCCGGGTTAGCGCGGTAAATTTATTACGTGGCTGTTAAAGCGGGAAGATGGGATGATTGGAATTAAGTTAAGTGCACGTGCAAAGTGACAACACCCTCTCTCAGAACCTGTCTTACAACTCACTCTCACGCAAACATACGACAAGTTGCACGGTAGATCTACATGGACAAATGACGTAGTACGCTACAAGGAAACCTGGTCAACATACTCCCCCTCTTGGAGAAAATGCCTCCTGGCATTCTACAAATACAAATGTACATATTTACAATACTATAAAATACCAGACTCCATGAGTGTACTACATACTACCTAAAATAATGAAATGATATGTAGATCTAAATAACACTTTCCCAAAGTTAAATATAAGGGTTGAACATTGAAACCAGCTTAAATAATTAAGACATTATAGGTACATAATAATGATTTAAAATTGGAGTGTTGGCTAGGAAGACCTATATCTATGGAACTCTGACAACTTAAATACCAAATGCACTCAAGTATAACCATAACTGGTATGAACTGAAATAAATCTGATATCTTTAGATATCAAATAGATATCAACCTCAGATATCAATATAAATACTGAGGATAAATATCAATTCTGGCTTCAGTATGCATAACACTTACATACTGATATAAAAGCCAATTAATGTATCCTGTTAACAGGATTAAACTGAATTGCAACTAAATTTATATATACAATGTAGTTACAAAATAAGGGTAACAGTAACTGAGCTGCAGTTACACAAAATATTCTATTCTATTCACTTGAATAGGTGAAACCCACTGACCATAGCACTCGGGTGGTTTCCTGGCCCGAGAAGGACGAGAAGGAAGAGGAGTACCTGCTGAAGCAGCAGAAGCAGAAGCAGAAGGAAGAGAATCTGTTAGAACAACAGAATGCGAGTCTTGTGGTGTGGGGCCGCCCACCACTGGACTCCCAAGACCGGTTTGATCTCTACTATAGAGTATAGTAGATTCTGTCCGACTGGGAAGACTCGAGCTACGAACCTGATCAGAAGAAGGAGTAGAAAGGACAGAAAAAGATGGAACGGACTGGGTAGCAACATGGTCAGTGGTGCTAGAGGGCAAGGAAACAGAACTCCCGACATTGGATTGGATCCTCTTCTGCGGGATGATATACCGTGGTATAGAGTCATCCGAAGAGGAAGAGGTATCCGATCCGCTGTCGGAGCTGAGCCTGTCATTTGGTCTGGTTGGGGGACGCTTATGTTTGGAGGCCTTCGGTTGGGTCAGAGGTTCAAACGGGTCAGGAGCAGGAGGCAGTACACTAAATTGTAATAGCATGTTCCTATGTAGCTTCCTGGTTGGGCCTTGGCCATCTTCCCGCTGAACCTCGAAGACTGGCAAATCTGGGTTAGGGATGCGCAAGACCCGGTAGGGAGTTTGCTCCCACCGGTCCGCTAACTTATGTTTACCCTGAAACCCAACCGATCGGACAAGAACTCTGTCCCCTATCTCAAGCTTGGCTGCAGTGACCTTGCGGTCGTAAAGGGATTTCCCCTTTTCTGCCGCTCTAGCAGCTTCTTGGCTAGCCTTGTCATAGGCGTAGCTCAAGCGCTGACGAAGCTTGCTGACATAGATGGGCTTGTCCGGGCTGCCATCCTTGGGACCTGTGCCCATAAGAATGTCCACAGCCAACTTGGGATGCCATCCAAACATAAGGAAATGAGGAGAGAAACCAGTGGAGTCACTCCTAGTGGCGTTGTAGGCCTGAACCAGAGGTCCTACAAAAGAGCTCCAGTTAGCCTTCTGGTCCGCCTCGAGCGTCCCCAGCATCTTGAGAAGAGACTGGTTGAAACGCTCGCAAGATCCATTACCCATGGGGTGATAAGGAGTGGTACGAGACTTTGTAGTACCGGCAATCTTACAAAGTTCCTTAATCACCTTGCTCTCGAAGTTTCTCCCCTGATCACTATGTAAGCGATCAGGAAAAGAATAGAACTTTATAAAGTTCTCATAGGGAGCTTTAGCTGTAGTCTGCGCAGTTTGATTCCTGCATGGAATGGCCTGAGCATACCTGGTAAAGTGGTCAGTTATGACCAAAATATGCTCATAGCCACCCCTGGACTTCTCTAAGGAGAGAAAGTCCATACAGACCAGCTCCATGGGTCTGGATGTAGGGATGGGGACCATCTCAGCTAACTGAAAGGGTTTCTTCCTGCGAATGCAGCGCCCACAGTGTTCTACCCTGGCATTGACATCCTTTTCAAGGCCAGGCCAGTAGAACCTTTGCCTAGCAAGCCAAAGGGTCTTTTCTTTACCGGGGTGCCCAATATCGTCATGGATACCCTTCAAGGCTGTACCCCGGAAAGATTCAGGGAGGACTAACTGTTTGACAGTTTCCCCATTCAGCGACGTGGTTCTATAGAGAATGTCATCGTCTAGAGAAAGACGATTCCATTCTCTAAGGAGTTTCTGAACTTCAGGTAACTCCATCCCCAGATTTCTCCCTCTGGGGCGAGAACCACGTTGCAAATGGGAAATAACCCTAGCAATAGCTCTGTCCTGACTATGTTCGAATTTCCAGTCGACATTGAGACTTGTGTGCTGACCCATACCCTCCCCGGCCGAAGGAGGAGAATGAGTAGTGGCAACAGTGTCTGCCAAGGGAATGTCAGCAGTGACAGCATGACAGATAGCCTCAATGGCGTCTGGAAAGACCTGTCTAGATAGGCCATCAGCATCAGCATTAAGCTTGCCTGGTCGGTAAGAAATAGTAAAATGGTAGTTAGCCAAAGCAGCTACCCACCGATGACCAGTAACATCAAGCTTAGCTGATGTGAGAACATATGTAAGTGGGTTGTTGTCCGTAACAACACTGAAAGTATTACCACAAAGGTAATCATGAAATTTTTCAGTGACGGCCCACTTCAGAGCTAGAAATTCCAGTTTATGGGCTGGATATTTCTTTTCACTAGGTCTAAGTCCTCGGCTTGCGTAAGCAACTACCCGCTCTGCCCCGTCCTGGACCTGATAAAGGACTGCACCTAAACCGGTGCCGCTACTATCAGTTGTTAGTAAAACGGCCCCCAGTAGAGTGTCTAGCCAAAGGTCGGATGATTACAGGCTTGTTATTATGCCGAAATCCTTAATATTAACAGGGCTGCCGTAAGTTGATCATGAAAACTCCAAATTGTACCTTTACCTCGTAGTCTGTTTCTAGCTTTGAGACAAGTAACTACTTAAAGCAGGTTGCATTCTGCTTTACTTTCAGACTGCTTTAAGATACCATCTGCTTGGATAAAATCCGAAGATTTAGGAAAAATCCGGAGAAATAGCACCCCTGTATTATTCTTAAGTCTGAAACCCAGGGGCCCGTTTCATAAAACTTCGTACGACAAAAACGATCGTAAGTCAACATTTTAAAATACATTTCTCTATCAAATCCTGTCTTGTGACAACATTTGCCGTACGAAGTTTTATGAAACGGGCCCCTGACCCCCAATGTCAAAGTTTGTACCGGTATGTTGCAGGGCTGCCATTTCTCAAAATTTTTCCAAAATCTTCGGACTTTTCTTAATTTCTCCGGACCTACGGATTTTCCCCCCGAAATCTTTGGATTTCTGCTCTTACTTTTAAAATTTGGAATGTTATGCATTTTTTACTTAGGAAACATTGATATGGGTGTCAAACAGTTTAGATCCAGATCAGATGCCGAGTGACGCGGCGTCTGATCTGGATCTAAACTGTTTGCATACTTATGTAAGTGTTATAGAAGAGCCTGACAGAGAAAGGGCTATAGGTACGATTCCTAAAATCGCGTTTGAAAATTTGGAAATCAGTATTTTTTATTAGTAACTTATGGTAGCACTGTATGATGCCTGTGCCCGTTCACTCCCAATGACGCCTTAAAGAGACTCGCAACCAGATTTAGCATTAAACATAGTAATTTGTAAATATGTGTCAAACGCTTATATAAATGGTAAAGAATTAGTTTAGGATAAGAAATTATGTTTAAAAAAAATGTATTTCAATAAAATAAAAAAATATTGGGCTCTTGTGGGATTCGAACCCGGGGCTCGGCATTGGCGGACAGAAGGAAAAATAGGGCCACCGCTTAGACCAATGGGCCACGGAGCTATCTATCTATCTATCGATTTAACGTATTTCACTGTGTAGCGACCGAAAGTGCATACAACTTCATAATTCGGCTCGGGTTTATGTCTGAGCCCGTGATCAATTTTCTATAGCAACTTTCGACGCTATGGATAAAACGATGGAAAATATCGAAAAAAAACCTAAGATTTGAAGACTTTTCGAGAGGGTGTTATTAGACTGGTAATATTTTTCCAATGCCAGATGCACGATAATGCAACCCCAGGCTTTTGGTTATATTTGAGTATTTTCTTTTATTTTTGCAAATGCATCATCTGGTTGCGAGTCGCTTTAAAATACAGAGCGTTTGCAAACAGTTTGGATCCTGATCAGACGCCGCGTCACGCGGCGTCTGATCAGGATCCAAACTGTTTGACACTCGTATCCATATTTCTTAAGTCATACTACATTGAACCTTACTTTGAAACGATCTTGCCAACCAAAGGGGTTGAAGCAGACGACAATGTAACGATGAGAGGGTAAAAAACTCACGGAAAATTAGGCAGTGAAAGGGTTAATATTATTCCTAAGTCTGAAACCTGACTGACAACCACAGTCATTTCAGTACGCAGCTACAAACAACTGTAGATGCTCTTTGATATTTACCAGTCAGAGACCCGATACATGTACCCACCACCTCCAATGTCTTCAAGAGTTTGAGTTGAGTCAGAGATCGTTCTCAAGGGTTTGAATGATCTGATTTGAGCTTTTGCTTGAGAACGATCCCAGACTCAACTCAAACTCTTTATTTCGACTTTCATATACTTGAGATGGCTACATATTACAAACTTAATGAATGTCTACATGTATGGGTGTTTAATTATGCTTTCTTGATCATAGAAGTTTGTAAGCAACAGCAACTCATAATACTTGGACCTACATGCCTTTACTATGGTCATATAAGAGGAAATACTAGCATGCAAGTTTTTAATAAATCTAACTTTTATTTTAAAAGAAATGATACCTGCATCTGCATTCCATTAAAAGTAATTTCTAAATCAAACAAGGGTAATGAATCTGCAAACCCAATCACAGAGTTTGCCAATGAGTGCCCCTTTCAATACTAACAAGAGCCGCATGCGGCCCTAAATCGCTCACCTGGTATCCATGATTACGGTCATGTAAATCGACCAGTAATAATTAAGTTTTCACTTATTCACCTCCACCCACTGGTGGCCATGTTGTTTGAGCTAGGAAGATTATTTGAAGAAAACTGGCAAAGGGTCACCCATGAATCATTTTTTGTGTAAAATCATTCTTAAATCAGACCAACAGTTTCAGAGAATTTTGTGAAAGTTTTTCTATGCAGAAATATAAGGAAAACTTGCCCCACCCACTGGCGGCCATGTTTTTTAAGATAACAAAATGATTTTATGATATCTGGTAGAGGGTCATCAATTAACCTTTTTTTGTAACATTATTTTGAATTTGAACCAGTAGTTTCAGAGAAGAAGATTTTTAAAGTTTTTACTATACAGTAACATGTCCCACCCACTGGCGGCAATGTTTTTTAAGATAACAAAATTATTTTAAAAAATCTGGTAGAGGATCATCAATTGACCATTTGTGTAAAATTATCTTTAATTTGGACCAGTAGTTTCAGAGAAGAAGATTTTTAAAGTTTTTACTATACAGTAACATAAGGAAAACTTGCCACACCCACTGGCGTCTATGTTTTGTAAGATAACAAAATAATTTTAAGAAATCTTGTAGAAAATCATCAATCGAGCATTTGTGTAAAGTTATTTTTAATTTGGACAGATTGTTTCAGAGAAGAAGATTTTTAAAGTTTTTACTATACAGTAACATAAGTAAAACTTGCCCCACCCACTGGCGGCCATGTTTTTTTAGATATCAAAATAATTTTATGAAATCTGGTAGAGGGTCACCCATGGATCATTTGCATAAAATTACTTTCAAATCGGACCAGTAGTTTTTGACAAGAAGATTTTTAAAGTTTTCACAATATAGCCATATAAGGAAAATCTGCCCCACCCACTAGCGGCCATGTTTTATAAGATAGGAAATTTATTTTAAGAAATCTGATAGAGGGTCACCAAAGGCACATTTGGGTAAAATTATTTCAATTTCGGACCAGTATTTTGGACTAGAAGATTTTTTCAATTGGTTGCCATGGCAACAACAATTTCAATTGGATTACTTATATTTGAAGAAATCTGAGAGAGTACCCTACAAGGAACAATCCTATGAAATTTTGATGAAATTGGCCCAGTGGTTTCCAAGAAGAAGATCTTTGAACAAAAAGTTTGACGACGGACTACGGACACAGGGCGATCACAATAGCTCACCTTGGCACTTCGTGCCAGGTGAGCTAAAAAGTATTCAAAGTTTAAAATGAATAACTATATGACAGCTATTGAGAAATTTCATTCACAAAGTCGAATTCAAAACAAGGGCAATACGTCTGGAATGACAAACTCGATGCTTACCTCTCTTGTTGTTGTGAGTTTCCTTTCTGATGCTAAACAAGATTGTTTCCAGTGCCTTCGATAGCTATGGAAATATTTCAAATTACACATTTTAAGTTTAAAAAAGGCAAACAAAATTTATTTTTGTTGGCGGGGGGGGGGGGGGGGGGGGGGGCACACACTTAATCCACTTAATCTTCTCAATATTGTAGCCACTCTACATTGGGGTAATAATTTGACAACGTTTTTTTTATTTGGTTGTGCGTTAAAATTTGCGTCGGAAAAGTGTTTTTCTGACATCTTTTCAGTACAATTAAATTTTATTTTTGCTTGGTAACTATCATTGGCAAAATTATTGGGGGCAAATTCTAGGGTACCACTTCTTGTGTAGATCTAACCAGAATATTATGTAACCTGTTTAAACAGTGTAGACCCTGACCAGTGTGCTCCTGAATGAAGCCTTTGATCATAACCCAGGTTAATAATTCATTAACATATACTATGAGGTATCACCAGAATATTATGTAACATGCTCAAACAGTGTAGACCCTGACCAGTGTGCTCCTGAATGAACCCTTTGATCATAATCCAGGTTAATAATTCATTAACATATACTATGAGGTAACACCAGAATATTATGTAACATGTTCAAACAGTGTAGACCCTGACCAATGTGCCCCTGAATGAACCCTTTGATCATAACCCTGGTTAATAATTCATTAACATATACCATGAGGTAACACCAGAATATTATGTAACATGTTCAAACAGTGTAGACTCTGAGTAGTGTGCTCCTGAATGAACCCTTTGGTCATAACTCTGGTTAATAATTCATTATCATATACTATGAGGTAACACCAGAATATTATGTAACATGTTCAAACAGTGTAGACCCTGACCGGTGTGTCCCTGAATGAGCCATTTGGTCATACTTCTTGCTAATAATTCATTATCATATACTACAGTGTATGAGGTAACGGTAACATCAGATTATCTGGCAGAAGTTTAGGGACATACAGACAAGATAGACTTAGTTCACCTTTGGTATTTTTTATTATCATTTACTATTTTATTTTATTTTTAACCCTTTCAACCCTAAATATCTCGTGTGGTCATTTATTATCCTTTTCCACTGTTCTAGTACAGGCAATTTTAACCAGTCTACGGTTGTATTTTTGATATGACAACAAAAACCAATGAAACTATCACACAGTGCAGACCCTGATCATAGGGCTCCTATAGGAGCCCTCCGATCAGAGTCTACACTGTTTGTATATGTAATCATTAATCTCTACAGAGGAATGAAGGGTTGAAAGGGTTGATATAAACTTAACCCATCACCCCATATCCTGTTCTAGTAATAAATATAGATTACCACTTAAAGCAGGTTGAAAGTAAAGCAGAATGCACCTTAAGCCACATTCCTATATAAGGCACATTTCATTTTACTCTCAGCCTGCTCATTAAAGCTACCATCTACTAGAATATATCACGTATATCTGATGGTACATATTCGTGACTAAAATTTAGAACTATTTTATTCACTGGAGGAATGAATAAAAGACGTAATATGTGTATACATGTTAACTGAACTTTAGTGAAAATACAAAATATGACACGTGTTCATGGATTTGCATGAAAAGTATCCCATTATTTAAACTCGTTAAAGCATATAAGACAATAGATTTTAACTCCCCCACTTAACCCCTTCACTGCCATGACGTCATCAAATTTAAAAAATTGTCTGCTTCTATTTCTAAAAAAGAGGGCCTGAATGCCCTAATATCGCTCACCTGTTGTACTGAAGCCTGATAGCTTTACCTTTCTGTTTCACCAGTTTTAATCTAAATCCATTCAAATTTGTAGTATAGCATGTAAACAATTTTGGAATACATGTTACCTCATAATTTTAGTATAGTAGAGTATATCAAGGGCAGATAACTAGAGCCTAAACAATACCGAAATGAAGCCTTTTCTAGCATTTCAAAGTATATCAATGGCAGATAACTATTGCCACAATAATTAGCTTTCATCAATAATTGAAAACTGTAGTAGAGTTTAAACGCTGTTAGATTCAGCATTTTCAGTAATTCAAGGACATATAACTCTTGACCTGTTGGTCCGATTTCAACTATAATCACACTTATTCGAACTCTTATGTTCATATACAATCTGAGCAAGTTTGACCTATTGGTTCGATTTCAACCATAATCGAACTTATCTGAACTCTTATAGTCATATACAAACTGAGCAAGTTTGAGAAAGATTTGGGTGAAAATTATGGCCCATTGAGTGTAAACACCGTTAAAAATGTCATTTTCAGCAATTCAAAGGACAGATAACTCTCGACCTATTAGTCTGATTTCAACCATAATCATACTCATTTGAACTCTTATAGTCATATACAATCTGAGCAAGTTTATGATTGGATAAAAACTGTGGCATCTAGAGTGTAAACTTATCATTTTCAGCGATTCAAAGTTATATATCTCTTGATCTATTGGTTCAATTTCAGCCATAATCAACTCATCCGAACTTTTACAGTAATATACATGTACAATCTGAACAAGTTTGAGAAAGACTGGATAAAAATGATGACCTCTAGAGTGTAAACACTGTTAAAATGATATTTTCAACAATTCAAAGTTAGATAACTCGTGACCTATTTGTCGGATTTCAACCATAATCGAACGCATTTAAACTCTAATAGTAATGTAAAATCTGTGCAAGTTTAAGAAAGATTGGATAAATATTGTTGCCTCTAGAGTGTAAACACTGATAAATATGGTATTGTCAGCAATTCAAAGGTAGATAAGTCTTCACCTATTAGTCTGATTTCAACGATAATCAAACTCATCCGAACTCTTATGGCAAAATACAATCTGGGCAAGTTTGACAAAGATTGGATAAAAATTATGACCTCTAGAGTGTAAACACGGTTAAAAATGGCATTTTCAGCAATTCAAAGTTAGTGAACTCGTGACATATGAGTCTGATTTCAACCATAATCAAACTCATCTAAACTCTAATGGTAATATACAATCTGAGCAAGTTTGAGAAAGATTGGATACATATTGTGACCTATAGAGTGTAAACACGGTTAAAAATGGCATTTTAGGCAATTCAAAGTTAGTTAACTCGTGACCTATGAGTCCGATTTCAACCATAATCGAACTCATCTAAACTCTAATGGTAATATAAAATCTGAGCAAGTTTGAGAAAGATTGGATAAATATTGTGGCCTCTAGAGTGTAAACACTAAAATTGTTTGCGCCGCATGACGGACGCCGGACATTCAAGGATTGCAAAAGCTCATCCTGAGCTAGCTCAGGTGTGCTAAAAACAATGTTCAGGTATTTTGACTTAAGAAATATTGAAACGAGTGTCAAACAGTTTGGATTCTGATCAGACGCCGCGTTACGCGGCGTCTGACCAGGATCCAAAATGTTTACAAATAACTACTGTACTCGGGGTAAGGCAGTGAAGGGGTTAATATTAATATACACATGTATGTATATAAAACTCCGCCCGCTATGAACATCTATCCTATATGTAAATGAGCATCTTACATATGTAGATATCCCCTATGAAAGAGAGAAGATTAATTCCAGATAGCTCATTGATAAAAACAGTGCAGATCCTGACAAGAACAGTCTGATCTGCGTCTTCACAGTTTTCAACAACAGTTGTCAGAGGACAAGTTCGCTGGTAAAATGATATAGCTGTTGCAAACACTTATTAAAATCTTAAAAATGCAATTTGAAACTTAAAACATGTCCTGATCTAGATTTGGGGATTGCACTTAATTAGGTAAAACCTGTACAAGTTGTGCTGAACTTTGTAATCTTGTATATGCACTAAATCAGTGAAGCCTCTCATGTAAGGCACGTCTCTTAACTTTGACGGTTTGGTTTGGGGAAAAAACCCAACACCTTGAGTTTGAGTATGTCAGGGCTTCTCTAGACAGAAGGAGATGGTATTGTGAGCACTTTTAAATTCTGAAACGCAAATTTCGAAATTTAATGCAGAGGTTCAGGTCAAGGTCAAGGTCAAGGTCGCAGGGGTCAACATTTTCACATGCATGGAAATATGTTATCCCAAGGTATATGTGCTGCAGGTATGAAAGCTGTAGCTCAAGGGACATAGACGCTGTGTACACCTTCTGAAACTTCTAACATGAACGGCAACAACTGGGTGACAACATAAGCTCTCCTGGACTTTAGTCCGGCAAACTAAAATGCGCCAATATACCCCAATAGCAGGAAATTTTAATATTAACATGTTAAAACATTCATGAATTATGTATATCATGTATGTATTATGTTATGATATTTCCTACATATGGAAAACCGATAAAATGACATGTCACTGCATTACAATGATTATTTTATTTGCACTTAGTTTAGATCCTGATCAGACATCACATAAATCAGCTGATTTTACAGCAGTCATGGAATAAATATCAACATATTGAAACAAATAATAATTACGAATATGATACACGTATTGTATTATAAATTGATTGGATACTATGTAGATATGGAAAGCACATACACTGATTCAAATTAGTAATCCCTTTCACTGCCTAACCACAAGTTCTGTGGTTCTTTGCAAACAGTTTAGATCCTGTCTGTTATGCCCGAATCTGCCAACGTTGGGCTAACTGAAAGTCATAGAGAGAGGGAAACGGACACAGAATCGTAGTATTTTTCTATAGAGACCTAATTATTTTACATTTCATTTGTATAGTACGAATAAATGGGGCCCTGATTTAAAGACTTATCCGAAGGACTTGGCCCAGGCAGGGAATCAAACTCATGACCCCCTGATTAACAGGCATATTACTACTAAACCCACAGTCCGCAGGTAGTTTGGATCCTGTTCAGACGCCGCATTATACAATGCCTTAACCAGATCCAAACTGTTTTACCCTCGTTGCGATTGTAGTTTATTCAATTTACATACAATCTAAATGTAATGTATAAAAGAAGATGAAAACTGCTTAAACAGATGACGTCACTGTAGTAAGGGTTTAATATATACATGTTGTAATGAATGTTTTAACTCATTATCCCCTGATGACGTCATTGTAGTAAGGGTTTAATATATACATGTTGTAATGAATGTTTTAACTCATTATCCCCTGATGACGTCACTGTAGTAAGGGTTTAATATATACATGTTGTAATGAATGTTTTAACTCATTATCCCCTGATGACGTCACTGTAGTAAGGGTTTAATATATACATGTTGTAATGAATGTTTTAACTCATTATCCCCTGATGACGTCACTGTAGTAAGGGTTTAATATAAACATGTTGTAATGAATGTTTTAACTCATTATCCCCTGATGACGTCACTGTAGTAAGGGTTTAATATATACATGTTGTAATGAATGTTTTTTTACTCATTATCCCCTGATGACGTCACTGTAGTAAGGGTTTAATATATACATGTTATAATGAATGTTTTAACTCATTATCCCCTGATGACGTCACTGTAGTAAGGGTTTAATATATACATGTTGTAATGAATGTTTTAACTCATTATCCCCTAATGACGTCATGGTAGTAAGGGTTTAATATATACATGTACATGTTATAATGAATGTTTTAACTCATTATCCCCTGATGGCGTCATTGCAGTAAGGGTTTAATATATACATGTTATAATGAATGTTTTAACTCATTATCCCCTGATGACGTCACTGTAGTAAGGGTTTAATGTATACATGTTATAATGAATGTTTTAACTCATTATCCCCGGATGACGTCATTGTAGTAAAAGTTTTATATATACATGTTATAATGAATGTTTTAACTCATTATCCCCTGATGACGTCATTGCAGTAAGGGTTTAATATATACATGTTATAATGAATGTTTTAACTCATTATCCCCTGAAACTTTAAATGGACAATTACAGTTTGCAATAAAGGCTAGTCCATTTTAGACTATTTAGGGTTGAATTTTGTAATAAATAGCAACATGAACAAGAGCCCCATGGGGCATATTTCGCTCACCTGAGAAAATAGCTGAAAAAATGGCGATAATAATTTAGGTCCAGGACTGACCTAGATATGCAACAGACCCGAACAATTTGAACAAATTATGTAAAGTATATTTAAAAGTGTCACCATACCGAATATAAAAGCTCTGGCCATATTAGTGTCAGAGAAGAAGACGTTTCAAATTTTCTCTATATAATTTGAACAAACTTGATAGAGGACCTGTAGGCGATGGTATGTGCCAAATATCTAAGCTCTGGCCCTTGTAGTTTCAGAAAAGAAGATTTTTTAAGTTTTCATCGAAAAAAATCTATTTTTAGCTCCTGTGACCTAGTTATGCAATCGACCAGAACCATTTGAACAATTTTGGTTTAGGACATCTAGAAGTGTCACCATACCAAATATCAAAGCTCTAGCCATATTAGTTTCAGAGAAGAAGACGTTTGAAAATTTCACTATATAACTCTATGTAAAACTGTGACCCCCGGGGCGGGGCCAATTTCGACCCCAGGGGCATAATTTGAACAAACTAAATAGAGGACCTGTAGGCGATGCTATGTGCCAAATATCTAAGCTCAGGCCCTTGTAGTTTTAGACAAGAAGATTTTTTAAGTTTTCAATGAAAAAAAATCTATTTTTAGCTCCTGTGACCTAGTTATGCAACTGACCAGAACCATTTGAACAATTTTCGTAAAGGACATCTAGAAGTGTCACTATGCCAAATATCAATGCTCTGGCCACATTAGTTTCAGAGAAGACGTTTGAAAATTTCACTATATAACTCTATGTAAATCTGTGACCCCCGGGGCGGGGCCAATTTTGACCCCAGGGGCATAATTTGAACAAACTTGATAGAGGACCAGTAGATAATGCTATGTGCCAAATATGTAAGCTCTGGCCCTTCCAGTTTTTGACAAGAAGATTTTTTAAGATTTCCTTATTTTTTCACTTTGGTTGCCATGGCAACCAGAGTTCTGCATTGTTTTTAATTCTTTGAACAAATTTGAAAGAGCTTGACCCAAGGAACATTTCTGTAAAGTTTGGTTGAATTCTGTCAAGCCGTATAGGAGGAGATGTCATTTGAAGCAATTGTTAACGACGCCGGACGACGACGGACGCCGGACACAGGGCCATCCCAATAGCTCACCTTGAGCCTTTGGCTCAGGTGAGCTAAAAACAGTGAAGTCCCTGATCAGAGGGCTCCTGCAGGAGCCCTCTGATCAGAGACTTCACTGTTGGCATAGGACAAGAGTACTCTTCACAGGCACGCATATGGTAAAGGATGCATATATGCATCACTAGGACTCAATGAGTTAATACTAACATGGTAAAACATTGCAACAATCATATCATGATTTACCCTGTACGTCTTAGCTTATTTTCAGAGCCTTCGACAGGTGGTTGCACAAAGAAGCCTTAGAATAACTCAGAAACGTCGATAAGGAAGGCATCTAAAACTTTCCTATGGTTCTTAACCCATTACACCATAAATACGCCCTTTTACGCCTGAACATTATTCATCCACTGAAGAAATTAGTCCAAATTTATACAGTCATGAAAATGTATCACAACAAATATTTTCTATATTCTAGTAGATGGTAACTTAAAGTTGGCTGAAAGTAAAGCAGAATGCGCCTGAAGGCGCATTCTGCTTTACTTTCAATCTGCTTTAAGCGGTCACATATCATCAAAACTAGAAACGGGCTATGGGGTTATGGGTTAAACATTTACCTACTCATTATATAAATCATATTCATGCCTTTACCTATAGCTTATATACATGATATATTTTGACACTACCAACTTCTCATAAACACACATTTACGTATTTCTCATAAACATACACATTTACATATTTCTCATATAGATTTACACACATTTGCATATTTCTCATAGTGTATTGTTTTACATGCTTAAATATATGCAGTGGGTGATTGGTGAGATTTGAGCTAAATTCTTGAGAATGATCTCAGACACAACTCAAACTATTTATAACCTTAGACCCAGGGTCAATGCTTATAAAGCGTTTAATCTGAGTCTGAAATCATTCTCAAGCATTTGATTGGTAAGATTTGAGCCTAGGCTCAAATCTTACCAATCAAATGCTTGAGAACGAACTCAGACTCAACGCAAACGCTATATAAGCGATGGGCCAGGACTCGAACCCAAGACCCTTTGCTTACAGGGCAGTGCCCTTCAGTCTGAGCCACCGGGCAACTTACACATATCTCTCACCATTCAACCATAAACTCAATCCGGATACAAACAATTAATAAGAATAACTACTAAAGAATATTCTGATAAAATAATCTCTGAGTCACTTTGTCCACTCCGAGCTGCTAATAGATGCAAAACGTGTTTGTATTATCCGATTTTTCTGACCTTGGCGACTTATTTTTAGAACAGGATAGTTTATAATGGTGAATAGGTAAGCAATGTGATATCGGATATATATCGTATACTGGTAGTTCGTACTTGAGATACATGACTCTCGTGCAGCACGAGACCGCTGGGCTTATTTTACCGATATAGCGTTACTCGTTCCCAATAAACGTATTTACGCTAAAACTAATACTTCAATTGCAAACAGGTTGGAGCCAGATCAGACGCCGGGTAACCAAGCGACTGATCAGGCTCTAAACTGTTTGCCATTCAGATTAGATAGATAGTGAGGAATTTCAAAAAGTTGGAATTTTCTACAGTTACTGCATTGCATATGCGTTTAAAACTTAAAAAGTAAGAAATATGTACCGTGATATTCTCTACTGTACATTACACACAATAAATACAATTATCTGTATCTCTTGCTGAGTTGTACGGAAATCATCGAGCGCACTGATCGTCCCTTTTTCTGTTTTAGAATGTTCCTATCTAAAAATAACTCGGCCAGGTCAGAAGAAAACACTAATAAATCCTTTTAAACTTAAATATGATAAGGTATTATCAGTATCAGTATGAATATGGTAAAATTGAAATCAGAAAAATAAAGAAACAAACTATTTACACAATAAACTAACAAGAGGGCCTTGAAGGCCCTGATATCGCTCACCTGTTGTAATCGAAGTCTAATGGCTTTACCTTTGAGTTTCACCCATATTATTCTAAATCCATTCAAATTTGTAGACTATAGCGTGTAAACAGTATTGGAAAAATACATATTCTAATATAGTAGAGTACATCATGGGCAGATAACTAGAGCGTATATAAACAATACTGAAATAAAGCCTTTCCTAGCATTTCAAAGTATATCAAAGGCAGATAACACTTGCCACAATGACCAGATTTCAACAATAATTACACTCCTTCAAGAACTTATAGCTATATACATTGTGTGCAAATATAATCTAAATCCATTGAACATTGTAGTTGCTAGATAGTAAACACTGTTATATAAGGCATTTTCAAAAATCAAGGGCAGATAACTCTTGACCAAATGAACCCAATTTCAACCATTTTCGAACTCATCGAGACCTTATAGTCATATACAATCTGAACAAATTTAAAATAGATCGGATAAATATTATGGCCTCTATAGAGTGTTAACGCTGTCAGAGTTGGCATTTTCAACACATCAAGGGAAGATAACCCATGACATAATGGTCCGATTTCAGCCATAATTGAAGTAATTCGAGAACTTATGGTTATATACAATCTGAGTAAGTTTAAAAATATTGGGTAAAAAGTGTGGCCTCTAGAGAGTAAACACTGTTAGTTATGGCATTTTCATCAATTAAAGGGCAGATTACTCTTTATCTATTGGTCCCATTGCAACCATAATCAGACTCAGCCGAACTCTTATGGTCATATGCAATGCTAGCAAGTTTGAGAAATATTGGATATAAATTGCGGCCTCTAGAGTGTAAACACTAAACTTATTGATGACGCACGACAGACGCCGGACATTCAAAGATTGCAAAAAGCTAGCTCAAGTGAGTTAATAATGGATGACAATCAACAATTTTACTTTTTTATATGTAAACTTTTATTATTTGATTGGTACTGAAAAAACTAAAAGAAAATATTGCAGTTAGAAGTTTCAGTGAATATAATTATGTTAAGCTTACTTTCCTAATTCCAGCATATCTACATATTCATTACTCTAGTAGATGGCAGATTTAAGCTTAAAACCGGCTAAAAGCACAGGTACTTGACACATACTTTATTATCTATTATTAACAACCCCCCCCCCTTAAAAAAATATATATTTTTTTTACTATACTTCTATTATAGATACAAGGTAAACAGCGCAATTCGACACCTAGTCTTTACTATCCACTTAAACTGATGCTAAAATAGACTCGATCGCCGATATTCTCTTGTGGTATCCTCGGGAAATGATTAATTTATCAATATCTACTTTTTATTTCATCAAATTCCGTCAAATAACGCCACAGTACGTGAATTATAACGAAAATAAGCATCAAAAAGTTTTATGTCGTTCTCTTGGTACAGAATTTATTGCCCAAAATAAGGGGTAATCTAGTCGGTTTGCACATTTAACGGCCTTTACGGCTGGAACTTTTAGCCTAATTTCATTAGAGCAAACGCGTTTGTGTCGGACCATGACCCTCTTCACTATCAGCTATATGAAATATACATGTAATTTGGCATGAAATTGACAAGTGAAAGACTCATTTCATTGTGAATGCCATTTTGAATACCGGAATGAATTGAATGAACGGAGCGATCTCATTGGTCAAAATTAAACAGGTAAAGTTTCTTTTAATTTTGCATTCTATGTAAATTATATAAAACTGATAATATTTCATTTAAAGATGATTTATAATATTTGGTGAAAGTTCCAGTGGCATAGGCCGTTTATTGTGGACAAATAACAGATCACCCCTACATGTACATTCGTTGCTATGTACCATGAAAACGACATAAAACTTTTTGATGCTTATTTTCGTTATAATTCACATACTGTGGCGTTATTTGACGGAATTTGATGAAATAAAAAGTAGATACATGTATTGATAAATTAATCATTTCCCGAGGGTACCACAAGAGAATATCGGCGATCGAGTCTATTTTAGCATCAGCTTAAGTCGATAGTAAAGACTAGGTGTTGAATTGCGCTGTTTACCTTGTATCTATAATAGAAGTAAAGTAAAAAAAAAAAAAAAAAAAAAAAATTTTAACAAGGGGGGGGGGGGGTTAATAGATAATAAAGTATGTGTCAAGTACCTGTGGCTAAAAGTAAGGCAGAAGACGTATTATGGCGCATTCCCCTTCACTTTAAACCCGCTTCAGGTATTGTAAAACAGGTATTTTTCACGTCATGAATATTTCGCGTAATGCGATTTTGTATTAATTCGCGACATCCTGCAATATTTCTAGCAGGTGGTAGCTTAAAGCAGGCTGAAATTAAAGCAGAATGTGCCTTAAGGCACATTCTGCTTTACTTTCAATCTGCTTTAAAATGTCACCTATTTTCATAACTAGAGACATTCGCGAATTAACGCGAAAATTATATTGTCGCGAATAAAACCGGTTTTACAGTATTCAACTTTCTTTCACACAAGATAAAACAAACTATGGAGTAAAGTGTTTATTATCGGGGAACCATTGTTAACCCATTACTCAAAAGACACGCATTTTAACACTTTTGAATTTATCATTCCACTGTAAAAAGTAATTTCTGCTTATGCAGTCATTTCTTCGTATCATATTTTTTCTCTATACTCTAGCTGATGGTACCCTAGAGCTTGAAACTTAAAGCAAGCTGAAAATAAAGCAGAACGGTCATCGAATCACCTTCTGCTTTACTTTAAACACGATTTAAGTGGTAGACAATATTCAACACAAGAAACAAGCTGTGAAATAATGTTTGATAACCGATTACCCAATTACTCCATAGATACGAATCCTAATACTTGTTGTTTTTATTCCTCCGCTGTATGAAATAGTTCCAACCTATACAATAATCAAAATGAGCATAGTAAATGCTATATACTCTAGAAAGTTGACAGTAGCATAAAACATGAAACTTAAAGCAGGTTGAAAATAAAGCAGAACGCATGTTTAGGTTATGCTGCTCTACTTTAAACCCTCTTTAAGTGTTCACCTGTCTTCGATGCTAGGAACTGGCTATCCTAAAATACATGTTTGATATTGTATCAGTTTAAAACACTTAGCTTAAAGCAGGCTGAAAGCAAAGGAGAACGTGTCCTAAGGCGCTTTCTGCTTTGCTTTAAACCGCCTTAGGAAATGATTACGGGTTTATACATGCATGAATATGTATAGTAACAGATACATGTTTATTCGATATTATAGTAGATGGTACATGTAGCTAAAACACTTAAATTTAAAGCAAGTCGAAAGTAAAGTAGAATGGGTTTTTATGTACATTCTGCTTCACTTTAAACCTACCCCAAGTGGTCACATATCTTCAATGCTAGGAACCCAGAATAGCAGATGGAAGCTTATAAAAACTCTATGCTTAAAGCAGGATGAAAGTAAAGCAGAACGCGCCTCTTTGAATGCATTCTGCTTCACATTAAACCCGCTTTAAGTGGTCTCATATCTTCAATGCTAGGAACTGACTATGAGTTTATACTGTTTATACAACCTGAATATATATGCATCATAATGAATATTTTCTATATTGTAGCAGGTGATAGCTTAAAACTTTAAGCTTAATGCAGTCTGAAAGCAAAGTAGAATGCATGTTAAGGTGCATTCTGCTTTATTTTAATCCCGCTTCAAATTGTCACCTATCTTCGATGTTAGGAACTGGCTATGGATTTATAAGGTCTTGCTTATGTATCAACAAATATTCTCGATATTATAGCAGATGGTCGCTTAAAATTCCAAGCTTATAGCAGGCTGAAAGCACAGCAGGATGCGCTTTACGGCGAATTCTGATTTGCTTTAAAACCGCTTTAAGGTGTCACCTTTCTTCAGCGTTAGTTTATGCAGTCATGAATATGTATCGTAGCAAATATGTTCAATATTGTAGCAGATGGTGGCTAAATATCAATAAGCTTAAAGCTAAAAGTTAAAAGCAGGTGGAAAGTAATACAGAATGCACCTTAAAGTCCATTCTGTTTTACTTTAAACTCGCATCCAGTCGTCAGTAATTATCTTGAATGTTAGGAACACGAAATGAATAAAGTTTAATATTATTGACATAGAATTTCTCGAACTGACATAGCAAATAATAACTTTGAAGGGCTCCAGATAAGGCGAACATTTCAAAAACTAAAAATCTTTATTTCTGAATTAAACCCTATGGTGTTACTACTCATTAGAATCGTCTCTTCGAGACGATTCTAATGAGAAGTCACACCATAGGATTATCTGTTAAAATAAGTGAGAAATTGTTGGATTTGTTCAATTTGCTCGCTCTTATCTGGAGCCCTGACTGTGACTGTAAATAAGAGCTAAATATTCAAACTATTCAATAAACTGCTACAGGATGAAACAAACTTTTAATTACTAAATATTATTTGTTTGATTAATATCCCTTTCTGCTAACGTTGAGCTAATTGGACGTACTAGAGAGAGAGAGTAGCGGATACAGAAGAATCCCGGGTAACGTCCTAATCTTTTTCGACAAAGTCACATGCTTCTTTTGCCTTCAATCTATTATCAGCTGCTAGGAGATGAAAAACAACTTTTTTCAGAATTTTGTGTTTAAACTTACATCATTATAAAGGAAATGAGCTAATTAAGAAAATGAATGGTGACAGTTGGGTATTTGAGTAAATATAAGAAGTTTTAAGTCCAAAAATAAGCGGAAACTTCTCAACTCATTCAATCTGTAATCAGCTGCTAGGAGATGAAAAACAACTTTTTTCAGAATTTGGTGTTAAAACTTGTATCAATAGAAAGGAAATGAGCTAATTAAGAAAATAAATGGTGACAGTTGGATGTTTAAGAGAATATGACAAGTTTTAAACTGAAAGCAGACGTCAAAAATAACCAAATTGTGCAACTGTTTAGTTTTGTTATAAACTGCTCAGAGATGAAAAACAATTTTTTTCATAATTTTGTGTTAAAACTTACATCATTAGACAGGAAATGAGTCAACTAAGACAATGAATGGTGATAGTTGGGTGTGTTTGTGTTTATAACGAGTTTTACAGGCTTTACTGTCTGCTTGTAGTGAAGTCTATTGACCATGTCATGTTACTGTCATTATACTGACACTTTGTCACCTTCAGACCAGGACAAGTACGGAGGAAAGTCTCCATGGCTACCTGTTTCCAGTGGACGTTAAACCTTCTTAGGAAAGACACGATCAACAACTTGTCTACCTGTCCGTCTGTGACCTCTGTCACTGTTACATTGATTAGTTGTACCTCAACATAACGTGTTGTCTGGGAAATACTGCGTGTAAACTCATGCAGGGCTGTCACTGGTAATGTAACATCCCCCAGTTTAACCAACTCCACACAGTGTGACACAGACTGAAGATTATCTACAGACATGTACCACAGAACAAGTCTCTGTATGTGTGTCATAGTAGACACATCTATTCTAGGTCTACACTGTTTGCCATGGTCTGTACAGCCTAACACCAGTGATAACTGTCTAATGGTGGGTGACTGTGAGACCCTGGCTATTATTTGTTCTATATGTTTATGTGTCATATAACAAACCAGCCCCAGTGCCATTAAACACTTGTTACTACTGAGACTACATAGGACAGTAACTAACTCATCTGTAGCTGTGATAGCACTGACCAAGAGCAGGCTTGTAAGAGTGTTGATGTTGTTGTTTACTATTACTGTCACTGTGTCAACATGTATATAGCAGGGCTCGGGGTCATACAGGTACAGTCTTTGTACTGAGTGACAGTGTTGTAACTGACTAGTTATAGCTCTCAACTGATCTTTATCAGTGCCTTTAGTATTCATGTTTACAGACTTGACCTTTGACCTTTTAGTGCATACAAACAAAGGTTTTACATGACAGAGGGTGGTTTTAGTGATATAAAAGTCAGCTAAACATAAATTGTCATATGTGTAGCCATGATAGCTACCCTCTACTACACAGTCAGTTATAAATGCTTGTATGTCTCCTATTAAATCTGGTCGTAGTAAAGTTTGCCTGTATTTCTGTAACTGTTTGTGTTTGTCAGCAGTCACAACATGAGTGAACTGTGTCAATAACTGTTGTGTTAAGTCTTGACTTAGCCCTGACATAAACATATATACCTGAGACATTTCTAAACATGTACCTATTGTACTGCAGAAATATGTCATTTGGTTGATTGGACTTTCGCTTGTTTTTGTGAAGATCCGCTTCAGAAAACCCAGAGAATCAACATAGCCTGCTATGAATAGTGACGCCAGAAATTCTTGAAACTTTTTATGTATAAACGAAAGTTGTTTCTCACTAACTGAAACTTTGTCTAACACTTTGCTCTGTGACAAAATGCCAGATTTTAAACACATATCTATTGCCTCTTGTCCTAGACCAAATAACTCCATCTGCGAGGTTCTAAACACTAAACTGTTTTCTCGTATGTTGTCAATTAATGCCTCAAATGCTATCCTAGATAAACAATAAATCAATTGCCTATGGCTTTGACAACATGGGTGGCCCTTAAAACATTCGGGCAAGGGTCTGTTTGCTTGAACATCTTTTGATGTTACGGTAGTTTCTTTAGATATGCTTTTATTGGCCTTTGTAAGAAGGTGCTCTAAAAGGTCACAGTACAGCTGTACCTGCGACTTTGGCAGATTCTGGTGTTCAAACCAAAGGCAAATAAGCTGTTCGAGTATAACGGGTATCATTTTAAAGTGATCAAGGCCTCTCTGTTTTAGTGTCATTAAAAAATCTCTTTTCCTTCTGCAACATGTTTTACTCTTTCTCAGTATTTTAATGACTTTACTGCAGAGTTGAGAAGCAGATTGCTCACTTATTCCTATGAGTTCAACAAGCTTATCAACTTCTGAGCTTTTCAGCTGTAGCACATCAAACTTCCATGGCCGTGCTGTGGTGAGGAAGACACTGGTTTCAATTGTGATATCCCTACCTGGGATACCAAAGTTAACAAAATGTGGAACAGTACTACCCTCAGGACACACCCACTCATCAAGGCCATCGCATATAACAAGACAACATTCATTTTTCAATAAGGCAGCGGTATCAACACCTTCAACAGAATCATAGTGTTGTAAAATCTGTGACTGAATCATGTCAGTAATTTCATATTCTGAAAGAGAATCTCTTAGTGTTATATAAAACAACAGCTTAAAATGTGACAGCATTTGTCTGTCCTCTTTACTCCCGTCTTTACTTTGCTTATGTCTCATTTTCTTGTCATCATCCTCGTCTGATTCACTGTCACTTTCTTCACTCTCAACTATATTCAAACCACCATGTGCTTCACACCAGAGTCTTACTATATTTCTACATAACATGCTTTTACCTGTACCAGCATCACCTGTAATGTATATGTTTCTACACTGGTAGCCTTTAGTGTAGAAGACTTGTTTACACGACATATTGGTCACCTGTTCTTCCACATTCCCTAAACCATCTCTCCCCATACTTTCTCTCAGGACCTTGATTGCTGGAGTAACATACATGTACTCTAGGTCTACATCATTGGTATCTAGAGAATTCTCGATAACAAGGCAAGAGTGTCTGTAGTGGGACATCAGCACTGCTTGTAGATCTGTATTGTAAAACACATATATTATATAACCAATACTCAAAGTAACGAGAGCACCACAAACGGTACATTACACGCCAACGTCAAACTAATATATAGTTAGATCAAAATCTATTCCTATTTTTAGCCACTAGAGCATAAAGTTTAATTCATTCTGAAATAAAGCATTTTCTAGAATATCTGAGTACACCAAGGGCAGACAACTCTTGACAAAATGATCCGATTTCAATAAAAATCAAACCTTTTCATGAAGTTATACTTATATAATTAAACTGTGGGCAAATATAATCAAAATCCATTCAAAACTGTAGTTGCTAAGTGTAAACACTGTTAAATGAAGCCTTTTATAGCATATCTGAGTACATCAAGGGCACCTAATTCTGTAACGACAAATCAAATGAACCCCAGGTTTCCCAAAGCTTCAGATCGTGATGCATATAACACTTGTGTGAAGTTTTATAAATATCCTTTCAATAGTTTTCCGGAAAAAGTCCGGACAAGCTTTTTGAGCATATTTGAGTACACCAAGGGCAGATACCTCTGTAACGACAAGTCAAATAAACCTCAAACTCAACTCAGCTTCAGATTTTGATGCATATAACATTTGTGTGAAGTTTCATTAATATCCTTTGAAAGTTTTTCTGGAAAAACTCCGAATAAGCTTTTTTTAAGCATATTTGAGTACATCACGGGCACATAACTCTGTCACTTAAATTCAAATGAACCTCAAACTCGACTCAGCTTCATATCTTCATGCATTTAACATATCTGTGAAGTTTCATTAATATCCTTTGGATAGTTTTCAGTAAAAAACTCCGGACATGCGTTTTATAGCCTATTTGAGAACATCAAGGACACATACCTCTGTAACGAAAATTCGAAAGAACAACATACTGGAATCAGCTTTAGATCTAAATGCATATTTAACATATGTGTAAAGTTTCATCATTTTTTTCGGAAAAACTTCGGACAAACAAAATGTTGACGGGCGAACGGACGGACGAACAGGGCCACGCAAATATACGACCACCTTTAGAGGTGGGCGTATAAAATGGCAATTACATGACTACTCATAGCAAGAGGGTCATGCTGGCCTTGATATCACTCACCTTAGGATGTTGAACCTGATAGGTTTACGTTTGGATTTCGCGGATATCCAGAACTTAAATAACAGTTTATATAATTTTCACAGCCCATTCAAATGTGTAGACAGTAGAGTGTAAATGTTGTTGAACTAATTACCTTACTTGGGGACCTACGTATTTATCGTACATGATACATTCTGTCTTTTTCTCGTGTATAACATGCCTCTTTATCTTACAGATTGAAACACAGGAAAGTAGAAACCTATATCGATCATAGAGCGCGCTGCAGATGATCTTTTGTTTGAGGTAGTAGACTGTTGTTCTTAACTCATTCACTGTCCAAATTCAACTGTATATGTAGTACATGTAGCATTGGAAAACAGTACCCGTGTCTTATTGGTTTAGAACTTTACATCGGCATCATTAAAATCAGTCTATACTCTAGCAGATGGTAGATTAAAACAGGCTGAAAATAGAACAGAAAGCATCTGAAGGCGCATTCTGCTTTACTTTCAGCCTGCTGTAAATGGAAACCTATTTTCAAAAGTGTAAAACAGGCTATTTGGTTATGTCCAAACACCTGGGTCAACTCTACATACCTTTGCATTGGTCATCCCAACTCCTTGAGCTGCCAGCTGCAGAGGTATCTGGTTTGGGCTGCAAATGGAAGTGTTAAAACAGTCAATCTTGATACAAGTATGTATTGAAATGATAAATACTCAACTGAACAAGAGCACCGCAAGCCGGGTACATTATACGCCCATCAAATCGATCTTAGAATGTTGTCATACTAAAACATCTGTATAAGGGTTGATCCTTTGAAAGCACAGAAAGCAAAGCAAATACCGAAAATTGCAGACTCGGTTTAATTGAGTCTGTTCATGAGCAATACTGAAATATGCAACAGTGCTCACGCCCCCTAGCACCGGCTTAAAACCCTATCAAGGTAAAGTGAACAAAATGGGAAGAACCCTGAAAGTTAGGGGTCATATGCTGACCAAATTACATAAGGATTGGAATAAATTTGTTTGAGTAAGAGAGCGGACAAAATACAAAAGCCCGTTTTTTGAAGATAAAAGGGGCATAACTCTTGACTGTCAGGAGCAATCTTGCTGGTTATGGAACATAACCGAGACATTATGGTAATACACATGCTGACCAAGTTTCAAATAAATTTATTTGAGTAAGAGAGCGGACGAACTAAAAAATGCCCGTTTTTTAGTGAAAAAAACTCTTGAATGCCTGTGGCAATCTTGCTCGTTATGGCACATACCCGAGACATTATGGTAATTCACATGCTGACCAAGTTTCAAAAGGATTGGAATAAATTTGTTTGAGTAAGGGCGCGGACAAACTAAAATATGCCCGTTTTTTACGAAAAAGGGGCATAATTCTTCAATGTCTGGGGCAAACTCGCTTGTTATTGAACTTGACCAAAACATTATGGTTATACACATGCTGACCAAGTTTCAAAAGGATTGAAATAAATTTGTTTGAATTAGAGAGCGGACAAACTAAAATATGCCCGTTTTTGACAAAAAAGGGGCATAACTCTTGAACGTCTGGGCCAATCTTGCTGGTTATCAAACTTGACCGAGACATTATGGTAATTCACATGCTGACTAAGTTTAGAAAGGATTAGAATAATTTTGTTTGAGTTAGAGAGCGGATAAACTAAAATGTCCGTTTTTGACGAACAAGGGGCATAACTCTTGAATGTCTGGGGCAAGCTTGCTGGTTATCAAATTTGACCGAGATATTATGGTCATACATATTTTTACCAAGTTTCAAAAGGATTGGACTAAATTTGTTTGAGTTAGAGAGCGGACATAAAAAAGCTAACAAACGGACAGACGGACGTTCTTACGGGAGGATACTTATGTGGCTATTTTCTATTGTTTTCTTTTGCGTGGCTAGCCACACAAGCAAAGATTTCTTTTTGCTCTAACTTGAAAAATAATGATCTGGAGGCTAACCCTACCCCTAACCCTATGTCCCACAACTGGCCAGGTTAATGTCACAAGAGATGGCCAGGTTAATGTTTTTCAATTATGGGGCTAAGAATTTTAGCCACGTAAGTACCCTCTCGTAAGCACGGACATACAGACAGACAGACGGACGGACGGACAGCGCCACGACATAATACGTCCCGTCTGAAGACGGTCGTATAAAAAGAAATGCATGTTTTGGTTTTTTAATTTGAACATCATAGTACTAGATTAACTGATGTTTCACAAATAGCTCTCATTCATGCAAATATACAATAGATCAGTCAGTTTGACTTTCAATAGTTACAAAAATCTAAATAAGGGGAGATCCTTTGAAAGCACAGAAAACAAAGCAAATACTGAAAATTGCAGACTCGGTTTAATTGAGTCTGGTCATGAGCTATACTGAAATATACAACAGTGCTCACGCCCCCTAGCACCATCTTTCAACTCTAAATGCGCTAAAATCAATGATTCCAAAGGACCAGACAGTATAACAACACTGAGAAAGAAGTAAGGGCGACTATAGTATGACTATCTTTAGTGGTTGTTTGACACATGTTTGACTGTACATGCCCACTTTCACTGCTGTTTCACAAGTAACTATGCAATAGATCAGTAAGACTGACTTCAATAGTTACAAAGTATACTCTTCCCGTGCTTAACTTACAATAAAATCATATATGTTACGTGCCACTATACTCTGCGTAATTACATGTACAGAAAGTAACATTGCTGAAGAACTTGTTTCAATAATACCAGGATAACGTCACAGTGAAAGTGAACATGTACAGTCAATGCAACTACCAACTAGAGAGGTGACTGTGTCTGTAACACACATCTTATGCATCCTAGCTGCAACGAGAGCACCGCAAACGGGTGCTGGACGCTCTACTTTCACACACTTGAGATGGCTACATATTCCAAACTTAAAGAATGTGTATGAATGTTTGATGCTTTCTTCATCATAGAAGTTTGTAAGCAAGAACATCTCATACATAACTTGACATATATGTGTTTACTACGGTCATATCAGAGGAAATAATATTGTGCAAGTTTTTAATAAATCTAATTTCTATTTTAAAAGAAATGATACCTGCATCTGCATTCCATTAAAAGTAAATTCTAAATCAAACGAGGGTAATAAAGCTGCAAAACCAATCACAGAGTTAGCTAATGAGGGTCCCTTTCAAAATTAAAAGGTATTCAAAGTTTCAAATGAATAACTTTGACGGTTATTGAGAAATTTCATTAACAAAGTCTAAGTCAAAACAAGGGCAATAAGTCCTCAAACTCGAGGGTTACCTCCCTTGTAGTAGTTAGTTTCCTTTGATGCTATACAAGAACCTAGTTTCTAGTTAATACCCTCGATAGTTATGGAGATATTTCAAATTACAATTTTTAAGTTTAAAAAGAGCAATAACTGTAGAATGATAAATCAAAGAGTTACATGCCTTGTTGTAATGAGTTGTAATGAGTTGCCTTTTTGATACTGAACAAGTTTTCAAAATTTCAAGTTAGTACCTTTCATAGTTATTGAGAAATTTCATTTAAAACAAGGGCAAGTACTCTGGAATGACAAATCCCAGGGTGACATGCCCCGTTGTTACGAGTTGCCCTTTTGATACGAAATAACTATTCAAAGTTTCAAGTGAATAACTTCGATAGTTACTGAGATATTTCAATTTACAAATTTTAGGTAAACGAGACATCGTAGTATGCAACACTCCGCCATTCCAAGATATACTCACACAACAAAGGTGTCCCTAGCTAATGTGGAAATATTCCGGACAAAATGAGATACATAAATACAAACATACACACATTTTACAATTGAGGTCGAAGGTCAAGGTCAAGGTCACAGTGACCTTAAAGTAGAATGCCACACTCCGCCTTCCCATGATGTACTCACACACCCAATTTGCTATTCCTAGCTGATACGGTACAGAAGATATGTGCCGGACAAGATTATCTAAAAACTTGAGGTAAAGGTCACAGTGACCTAAAAGTAGTATGCGATACTCTGCCATCCCAAAATCTACTCACACATATTTGCTATTCCTAGCTGATGTGATAAAGGAAATATACTCCGGACAAAATTAGTTACATGCATACAAACATACACACAATTTACAATTGAGGTCAAAGGTCAAAGTCACAGTGACCTTAAAGTAGTACGCGACACCCCATCATCTCATGATGTACCCACATACCAAATTTGCTATTCCTAGCTGATACGGTACAGAAGATATGCTCCCGACAAGCTTTTTAAAACGAGTGTTGTCAGAGAGACAACAAAGCTCGCGTTCGGCACATTTCGAGAATTAAAAGCAAACTCGGAGGTCAAGGTCACAGAGGTCAACTTGTTTGTGTGCATGGAAAGGTCTTGTCCATATACATTATGCGAAACAAATATTAGAGTAATATTTCAAGGGACAAAGTATTTTCAGAAACCTAAACATGAACCCTAAGTTCAAGTTCAATGTCATTGGGGTCAAACATTTAATATGCAACGAAAGGTCTTGTCCATATACAAATGCACACCTAATAGGAAAGGAAAATCTCAATGAACATAGGCGTTATACACATTTTAGAAGAAAATTATTTAAGTTTTGATTGAAACATTCTATTGTTATAGCTACTTTGAGCTAGATATGCAACGGATTGTTACAATTTCATTGGTAAAGGACTTTTATACACCATACAAAATATCAAGGTCTCACTATAAGTTTCAGAAAAGAATATGTTTGAAGGTTTCACTATATACCTCTGCATATCACTGTGACCCCCGGGCCATTATTAGCCCAGGGGAAATAATTTTAACAAACTACATTAAGGACCTGGGGCCTGTCTTACCAAACGTCGTACGACAAATGTTATCGTAAGTCAGTTTCTAAAATTATCAATTATTGTTTATTTCTCCATCTAATCCTGTCTTGTCACATCTCTTTGGAATCGTCTTGTCCATATACATTATGCGAAACAAATATTAGAGTAATACTTCAAGGGACATAGTATTTTCAGAAACCTTAACATGAACCCTAAGTTCAAGTTCAATGTCATTGGGGTCAAACATTTAATATGCACCGAAAGGTCTTGTCCATATACAAATGCACACCTAATAGGAAAGGAAAATCTCAATGAACATAGGCGTTATACACATTTTAGAAGAAAATTATTTAAGTTTTGATTGAAACATTCTATTGTTATGCTGCTACTGTGAGCTAGATATGCAACGGATTGGTACAATTTCATTGGTAAATGACTTTTATACACCATACAAAATATCAAGGTCTCACTATAAGTTTCAGAAAAGAATATGTTTGAAGGTTTCACTATATACCTCTGCATATCACTGTGACCCCCGGGCCATTATTAGCCCAGGGGAAATAATTTGAACAAACTACATTAAGGACCTGGGGCCTGTCTTACCAAACGTCGTACGACAAATGTTGTCGTAAGTCAGTTTCTAAAATTATCAATTATTATTTATTTCTCCATCTAATCCTGTCTTGTCACATCTCTTTGGAATCGTCTTGAAAAGAAATTAGACGTATTTGAAAGTTTTGACTTACGACCGTTTTTATCGTACGACGTTTCGTAAGACAGGCCCCTGTAGAGGATATCTAAGTAGTGTGCACTATGATTTCAGACAAGAAGAATTTCTAAAGTTTTTATTGAAATGATCTATTTTTAGCTCCTGTGAAAAAGATATGCAGAAGACGGAAACCAATTCAACAATGGTGGTAAAAGACCTCTAGAAGTTGCACCATGCCAAATATAAAAGCTCTGGGCATATTAGTTTCAGAGAAGGTGTTTGAAGATTGCACTATATAACTCTATGAAAAGCGGTATACAATAAGGTGGGGGGGAATTTTGGCCCCAGTGGCAAAATTGGCATAATCTTATTTCAAATTCTTTTAACACTTTGAAAGAGTTTGTCCCAATAAACAATCCCTGTAATGTTTGGTTGCAATCAGGCATGTGGTCAAGAACAAAAAATTTCAAGAAAGTGTTGGCACACAGCGTACGACGCCCCACATTGACTGACCACAAAAGTTTACCTTAAGCACTCCGTGCTCAGGTGAGCTTAAAACATTTGGGTTCCCTTTATTTTATTTTTTGTACAATTGTTTCTGCCAACAGTAGGTTAATTGGACATTCCAGATAGAGGAATCTCAGTCAAAAGTCTCATCCAAAGGACTTGGTCTGGAGTTATGCACTAGACACTTATGGATGGACAGATTATAGACTTACGGAATGACCAACAGACAAAGTGGTTCCTAAATAGCCCCACTACCTTATGGGGTAAATCAAATAGAGCAGTTTTTAGCTTTGAGCTTACCTTAATTTGTTCTGCTAATGTGACCATCTTCTGATCCTGCTCATCCATTCGATGCTCCTGATGTTCTAACCTCTTGTTTTGGTCATTTAACACCTTATCCTGCTGGTCAAATTTCTTGTCATGTTCCTTTAATTTTGTCGACAGCATAGCAAGGTCCTGTTCTAGGCCATTATCTCGCAGGAATTTCTCAAAGTTTTCCTTTGATTCTTCAAGCTGAAACAAGATACATGGAGTGTCTTTTGTTTGATTTCTGTGTCTTTTTAGCTCTGTCTATTCATTCTGTATTTTCATTTGGTTTACAATGTTTGAAGCTATACATAAACAGCAGGATAAAGACAAACTAGAAACATCACATCAAACAAAACACTTCTGAACTCGTTAATACAGGTGTACAAAGGGTCACCCATGAATCATTTGTGTAATATTATTCTTAAATCAGACAAGTAGATTTTAAGATTTTTTTTCTTATACAGTAATATAAGGAAAACTTGCCCCACCCACTGGCGGCCATGTTTCAAGATAAAAAAAATAATTTCAAAACTCTGGTAGAGGGTTATCAATGGATCATTTGTGGAATATTATTTCAATTTGGAAATGACCATATATAGCAATTATGGCACGATCTGTTTTACTTTCAGCCTACTTTAGGCTATACTGTCTATATATCTCATTTGATTATGTTACTTTTTTTCTTATCTCAAAAGACATGCATCTTCTTGTAATATTTTTTTTTTTTTTTTCCAGGCCTTGTCAAAGCAGGACCTCGTTTATTTTCCCCGTCATAGGTGTATAGGGGTCGGGGAGCCATCCTCCTGCACACCTTACATAACCATGTATATAACATAGAAATACAATATAGTTGCATTGACAAAGGTCTCTAAGTTTTTTATTACTTAGACCAGAAAAGTAAATTCGGAGAAAAAAGTAATAATGAAAAAAAAAAAAAAAAAAAAGCATTTTGTAGAAAAAACATTTTGTAGCCAGGCATACTTTCATGCAAATTTTATTTATTTTTTTATTTTCATATTAGGCACACACATTTGGACACAGACGTTTGCATCCCTTCATTCATATAATATCTATTATATACAAACATAGATTTAATATAGGTGTTTTAAGTTTCAAAAAGAATTTTAAAGCGATCCCATTGATTATAAAAACAATCCGTAGAGTCATTTTTAATTGCTATTGACTTAAATATATTGTATTTAAAGGATAAGTAGAGTTTTATACCTTGTATTGTAGGTAGATATTTTTTGTATTTGCATTGGAAAATATACATTTTAAAAATAATGAGAATCAGGTTTTTTATATAATCTGTTGTATTTCTAAAACCAAAAATCATTGTGTCGATTTTAAGATTTTGAAATTCCTTCATTTTGGACGAAAAAAGGCTTTTAATTAATTGTTGACTGGTAGGACACGTCCAAAACAAATGGTCTATAGTTTCTAAATCTGTTTTACAAAAAGTACATAATGGGCTTTTTACATAGTTCATTTTGAATAGATAGTAGTTTGTTCCAAGTATTCTGTGTATAATACGGAACTGAAACCACTGTATTTCTGTATCATTTGATATCTTAAAAGATATTTGAAATATTTCTTTCCAATCGTTTTTGTTAATTGTTATATCTAGTGTTTTATTCCATTTCTCTATAGAAGTCGGCTGGTCAAAATTTCTGTTTAAGCATTTGTATATTGTTTTTGAACCTTTAGAATCCTTTAAGATGAGTTTTAAATAAGGCGGGAACATTGGTTTCTGTATAGAGTTTAAACTACCCTTTTTTATTTGGATACGCTCAAGGCCCTTTTCAATGGCAAGTTTAATTCCATTGTATATTAAAGAATTGGTTGGTAAATTATATTTATTTGCAAATTCGTTATAAATCATGATTGCACCATTTTTATTTATCAAATCTCCAATGCAGTGTAAACCAGTTTGAAACCAAGACTTTAAGAATACACTTTTATGTCCAACCAAAATCATGTTGTTATAAAAATAAAGGGTAATCTTGAATAGTGTTTTTATCTATTATATGATTATCAATAACTTTCGAAAATGCCATGAATGTTTCAGCCCAAAACTTGTTGCTACATTTACCTGCGATAATTTCATAGAAATGTTTTCCACAATTTAGCATTTTGTTAATATCTATGTTATTTTTAATAATATCTACCCATCCGCCACTTTTTATTACTAACCGTCTGATCCATGTTGATTTAAGCGAATCAATAAAAGCTCTTAAATTTACCATTTTCAACCCCCCTTCTTCATAGTCTTTTACAATTATAGATTGTTTTATCTTATGACTTCCGCCCCAGATGTAGGTATAAAATATATTTTGTAAGTTATTTAGCATTTTCTCTGTAGGTTTCGGTAAAGCAAGAAACAAATGATTTAACTTTGCGACTAGTAAACTTTTAATGACAGTTATTTTACCAATAGGTGTTAATTTTCTTCTATTCCATGATTTTATTGTTTTTTCTATTTCAATTATTTTTGGTTTGTAATTCAAATTGATAATTCTGTCTAAATCTACATGAAAATGTACCCCTAGCATCTCAAATTGATTCTGATTCCATGTTAGTTTCCATTTAGTTTTAATTGTGTCAGAGCTATATTTTTTCTTACCTATCCATACTACTTTCGTTTTTTCAAAATTAACCTTTAAACCTGAAATTTCGGAGAATCTTGAAAGAGTATCTAGCGTTTCATTAAGTGATTCGCTTGAACCATCCAAAATTACACTTGTGTCGTCAGCAAACTGGGAAAGCTTAAATTCATTTTGATCTATTGTTATACCTTTTATATTTGGATTTGACCTAATTTTAATTGATAAGATTTCGGCACATAGAATAAAGATGTAACAAGATAAAGGATCACCTTGTCTGCAGCCCCTTTCAATCTTAAAAAAATCGGAGAGGTAACCACACTGAGTAACAGTTGATTTTGCATCTTTATAAAAAATATCAAACCATGTTTGTATTGAGCAGCCAAAATTAAAGGTTGTCAGTGTTCTCTTTACAAAGGACCAAGAAAGTGAATCAAAAGCCTTTTCAAAGTCGATTAAAAGTAAAATACCAGGTATATCATTTTCCTCTGTGTAATGGAGCAAATCATATATAAGCCTAGTATTCTCTCCTATAAATCGTCCTTTAAGAAATCCAGTTTGATCCTGATGAATAAGTTTAGGAAGAAAATATTTAATTCTGTTTGCTATACAACCAGTACCTATTTTATATACAGTATTCAACAGAGTAATTGGCCGTCAGTTTTTAAGATACTGTTTAGGTTTGTCGCCTTTTGGAATGCATGTAATTAAACCTTGAGTTAGTGTTTCTGACAATTTATTTATTCGGTACGATTCATTTAATGCTCTAACAACAAACACACCTATTTTCACCCAAAATACTTTATAAAAGTCAGCGCTAAAGCCCGAGGTACCAGGACTTCGATTATTTTTCATATTTTTCAAAATATTTGTTGCTTCTTCAATAGGAATATCCCCCTCAATGCATTCGGATTCGCCTTTACTTAGTTTTGGTATGTTATCATTTTCAAAAAAATAATTTTGCTCATCAGGTTTTGTATTGACATCTTTAGATTTATATAAAGTTTCGTAAAATGTTTTGATCTCTTCTAGAATCATGTTTTGTTTGGTTATCTCACTTCCATCATCTTTAACAATTTTTCCTAATGTTTTTGTCTGTATATTTGTCCTTTCTAAGCCACAAAAATATTTAGTTGGTTTTTCACCTTCAATGCTCCATTTAACCTTTGATCTGATCATGTAACCTTTCATTTTATTTTCATTTATTTGCTTTAGTTCATCGTGTAAAGAAACAAGTTCTCCTGAATTTTGTTCTGTTAAATTTTGTTCCATTTCATGTATTGCTTTTTTCAGATTTTCTTCCCTCGTTTGAATTGATTTTTTCTTGTATGAGCTATATGAAATAGATTTACCTCGGATTTCCATCAATAACGTGTCTAGAAATAACTTGTATAAATAATTCTTGTAATATTTGTTTTCATTTCTATGGTGGCATATTTCAGACAGCACTAACTACTTAGCATTTCTGAAAAGTTTTCAGTTAATATCTCACATAACTATCTAATAAATGGAATGTGGAATATTTTCATGAAAACGTTAAAGTTATTGTATCACGTCAAATGACCTGTTAATGCCATAGACTGTCACAACATAATATCTAAGTTAACTGAACCTTTTCTTGAAAGGTTTCGTGTTAACTTGTCAAACAATAGATATCCTGTACTTCCGGGTAACTACCGAAGTCACCCGAATGCAATTTTCTACTTTTAGATAACTGGTAATACAAAACTTTTTTAGTTAATTATCTAGTTAAGTAATTAGATAAATTCGTTAAGTGATGGAAGTTTAAAGCAGTATCATGACAAAGTTTGTGTACATATATTTATTTGGTTATCGTGAAAAGTTTCCAAAATACACTCTACTGATAATTATCTGAAAACTAGCACGAAAGGTTTTGCGAAAACTAACTAGTTTAGTAATTATGTGAGATATTAACAGGAATCTGCCATGATAAATATGTGGTTAACTGGTGTCAGAAATATGCCACCATACTATTTTCAACTTGAAGTTATTGTTAATTCACATTTACCAAGGACGCTCTGCTGCCAGAGGTCAAAGTACATACAAACTGTGAACACTTTCTTGAATCTTCTAACGCAAATGGTAACAACTACAGAAACGGCAACGCATACGCCAACGACTAGGTGGCAACATGAGCTTGTCTAGACATTCGCCCAGCGAACAAAGGGCCACTATGGCCCTAAATCGCTCACCTTGTACATCATGTAAAACTTGACCTAAAGTGACCTAGGTTCTGATTATAAATGACCCACAATCAACCCAAAAAGTGTGTGGAAATCTGTTCTTAGCAGACACGTACTTAAACCAGCTAAAACCTCACGCATAGATATATTAAACACGTTGATTCCAGCGGACAATGTGAGTGACTTATTCCCGGGTTCAGACGCTATTTATATTTGGCATTTTGCACGCAGTAACCCAGATATGCTATCTGCCTGTTTTAGTGCTATATTCATTGTTGTTAAACTAGCAGCATCAAGGTTTCCAGAGAGCTGTAGTTTATGCTGCAGCCTAGTGGAGAACTTGGTCTTGCACAAAATTCTTTACTGTTCACGCAATGAACATCTTCGTAATGCTGTCCATTTAAATTTGGTAAAAGGTATGGGATTAGACATGTATTGTCAGTTTATTCTGCTGCCACCTAAGATTCAGGTTTTGCATATCTTAGGTAATAACTTCTTAACACAAAATATGTATGCAGTAAGTTGTTTAAAACTTCTTCATGCCATGGTAAAGTCGAGATAATAATAATATATTAGTTAAAGAAAAAGAGAGAGAAAACGATAACTTGTCTGATTTCAGACAGAGTGTTTAAGGTAGTCAACCCACTGAATGTATACAAAAAAAAAAAAAAAAAAAACAAACAAACTTTTTTTTTTTTTTTTTTTTTTTTTGCTTGGTGCGGTAAAACCTATTAGGAGCGAAATACCAGTAAGTAAAACTTGGACATTTTGATGATTCGTATTTCTTAATGCACGGTGAAACTATCCAAGAAATCTCCCAGAAGTTCTCTCGGTTGTGTTCTCATCCTCCTGTGTTGAGATGCAGTCTGTCTTACAGATCATCATTTGACATTTTTCGGTCGCTGAGGTTTTACTGTAATGGTTGCCATGACTATTTTTTTGTTAACATGCATACATAGGTGGATATGTTATTATTCATAAATGAGATTTATTTTATCATGAATTCATAGCTATTGCGATTGTATAACCTATATTGCACAATAATTGTTTTTACTTCATTGGTAATGCATGTTATACAATGGCCATAACCGTATTCACCGTAATATAAACTCTCCGGTCAGTCTTCTAGTGGCTTGGTTCGTCTTGCCTTTATTTTGACAAGACTTATCATGCGCACTATCACTGATTTTTCATTCATATTATTCATTCCAAGTGATAACGATGTTCCTTGTGTTTCATTTCGGCAAGTTTTATCACTTGTCACTTGTTATGGTATGTGTGTGTGTTGGGGTTGGGGTTGGGGGTGTATCCACGAGTATGTAAATTTTTCATGTATATATATAGATGTCTAATATTAGTATCCACTATCTCTTTATGTTTGATTTTGTTCAATTTAAACCATGCACTCTTACTCTATAATAGCTTTTACTGCTGTGTAGATGTATCTGTGCATGTGACCTCAATACAAAATTATAAATTAGATGTCTACCGCAATTTAAACTGTACATAATATTTCTGTCAACATTGATTTATTCTGTCTTTCTATGTTATGTTTTCACTGTTTGTATTATTATGTAGCTCTCCATCATTGGAGGTATTAAAGATATACTACTACTACTACATTAAGATCAAATGAGAGTTGTAGTTTCCAGAGTGTTAACAAGGTATTTCTATAATTTGACCTAGTGACCTAGTTTTTGACTCAACATGACCAATATTGAAATCTGATCTAGATATCAATGGGGGAAAACACTTTGACCAAGATTCATTAAAGGGCCCATCACACCATAACGTTCTGGTCAACGTTCTCTGAAGGTTTCAATCGTGGAAGTTTTGAGCGTTTTAGAATGAGGACGACACATCTGATTTAACTCCAGCGTTTAAAATTAAACGTTGAAGAATGCTGGTCTCAGAGAACACTTTTGTGCATGTTCAAAACTTTCTTTCCGGACAAGCGTTCTCCGCCGATTCCCGGCGATCACCGACGTTCACTAGCATTCACACAACACTCTTCTGGCGCTATCCCAGCGACCATGGGCGACTAAAAACATTTCCTCAATCGTCAGAGAACATCATGGTGTGACGGGCCCATATGATCAAATAAGATGTGTGGCCTATAGAGTATTAAGAAGAGATTCCGGGTCGTTTCGCGCCCAAGCCGTTTCTTCCCTGGTCGTTTCCACCCTGGTCGTTTCGCTCCCAAATGAGACCCGAGTCGTTTCGCCCCCTAAGGGCTAGTCGTTTCGCCCCCCCCCCCCCCCCCCCCCCCCCCCAATTTTATAAACTTATTAAATATATGTATGTTATCCCATAAACTTAAGTTTTAAGTTTCATGTAATAAAAATGAAATAGAAAATCAATTTTTCTTTCTCCCAATTTGTATTTGTAAAACAATAAAAGTGTGAAAAATATAATGTATCGTATTCTTAATATTTCTAATACTTTTGTAAATTTATGTCATATTTGAAATTTGTAATCATATCTATTAAAGAATAGCTACAAACAATTTAATAATAATAACATTGTTGTTGTTTGATTGTATTAACTGTTTAAACATAACATGATTGTCATAGTAACACATAATTATCTTAACACTTGAATGTGTCAATATGACGACAATTTGTTATAAGTGTCAAATAATTCGCGAACGTGCGAGGGCATAAAGAATGTCCACGGTACCATCAAACAGGTGTTAATTTGCTTTGTTCATTGCACCTTGTTTGTTGCGTTTTTCACGAACTTTGATGTTAAAATTGAAACAACCGATTTGAATAGAAATCGATTTTGATAGGTTTTAAGGTAATTACAGGTTGTGATTAAATATTATTGAACGATGATTCGATGAAAATTAGAGTAAATCGAGTTTGATTGGTTTTGTTTCTTTTAGATAATTATATTGTATATGCAATTTTATTGGAAGACGGAAAAAAGGATACCAATAAAAGGTGGTTTTCGAGATGTTCTCATTATATCGCTCTTAATTGTTGATAGGTTATAATTTACGTGCGTGAGTGAAAAAAGTTCTAAGACAGGATTTGTGAATAATGATTTAAAATACTGTTGTGTCTTTAAAATAATATTGGATTGAGAATTAATTAAGTAAGATAGTGGCATATGCTGTGGTTCACTTTGTTTTTTGTGTTCACAATGAGTGGTATTTGCATAGCATGCGAGAAAGTGGTACGTAAACTACAAGAAGCAATAACATGTGACGGTTGTGGTCGATGGCACGTGCAATTCAGGTTAGTTCTTTTATTATTTATTATTTTAAAAAAAACATGTTACCACATTCACTGCCATGATAATGTATTAACCATTTCACCAATTTATCCCGAATATATTAGTTAATTGCAAAAAGCTTGGATACTGATCAGTTGTACAGGGCTGCCATAAGTTGACATAAAAAATCCTAAGATTTCAAAATTTGCATTGTTCAAGTGCGATTTTACGCATCGTACCTTTACCCCATAGCCTTTTTCTTGTTTTGTTGACATGCGACCACTTAAAGAAGGCTGTAAATAGAGCAGAATGCGCCTGATGGCACATTCTGCTTTACTTTCAGCCTGCTTTAAGCTACCATGTACTGGGAAAAAATCCGGAGATTTAGGAAAAATCCGGAGAAATGGCAGCCCTGGTTGTACTTGTAGAATATAATTCGGCGTATGATCAGGATCAAAACTGTTTGACATTTTTTGAATTTAGTCTATTTATATATAAAATAACATTGAAAAACAGACGATCCACTTTTTGACAGGTTGATGGCATGCCCGAGAATGGATTATAGAAATTGTAAATTTTTATATTGTTGCTCATTAAGCACGTGCATTGACGAATTTTCAATGTCTTGACTTTGTTAGTTTGGTCATCTGAAATATAGATATATTTCATATATTTCGATTTAACTGTAGCCATGTTGCCTAAGATTTAAGAATTAGAATTAAACTATCTTTAAAAATGTTGAATATGTAATATTGCCGTGCATGTCAAACACGTGCATTATTACCATGGATGTAACTAATATATTATTAACCTGCAGATTTAATCTTTATGTATTAACTTTCATTTATTATCTCGAATACAAGTGGTTATTTATAATAAGTTGAACCCTAACCAGATGCCGAGTAACTCGGCGTATGATGAGGATAAAAACTATTTGATATTCCACCATGTATTTAAAAATTTCATTTAACCGTATGTTTAAAATCTTAGGAACAAGTGCAGAACGAAGGCAGACGATAAATATCTTTTAGAGTTTACTGTAGTTATTTTCTCTAATATTTAAAGGGTATTTAACAAATAAGGAATGTAATATTGCCGTGCACGTTAAACACATGCATTGCATGGTAGAAAATATCTAAAAAATATGCAGATTTAATTTTTATGTATTAACTTTCACTGATTATCTCGAATACAAGTGGTTATTTATAAAAAGTTGAACCCTAACCAGATGTGGAGTAACTCGGCGTATGATAAGGATTAAAACTATTTGATATTCCACCAGTCATTTAATATTCGAACCACGGGTCTTTGGATTCCCGGCCGCGACTGCTGATTTTTCATTAGGTCTTTTTACGATATATACATGTATATAGAACTACTTGGAGAAAGGCCGCGTCTTTTTAGCTCACCTGCCACGTAGTGCCAAGGTGAGCTTTTAGGATCGCTGGATGTCCGTCGTCTGTCTGTCTGTCCGTCCGTCCACAATTGTTCGTTAACACTCTAGCAGATTCAAATCTCATTGGATCTTGATGAAACTTGGTCACAATGTTTGCCTCAATGAAATCTAGGTCAAGTTTGAATGTGGGTCATGTCTGGTCAAAAACTAGGTCACTAGGTCAAATTATCGAAAACCCTTGTTAACACTCTAGAGGCTACAAATTTCATTGGATCTTCATGAAACTTCATCAATATGATTGCCTCAATGAAATCTAGGTCAAGTTTGAATGTGGGTCATGTCCGGTCAAAAACTAGGTCACTAGGTCAAATCTTCGAAAAACCTTGTTAACACTCTAGAGACTACAAATTTCATTGGATCTTCATGAAACTTCATCAAAATGTTTGCCTTAATGAAATCTAGCTCAAGTTCGAATGTGGTCATGTCCGGTCAAAAACTAGGTCACTAGGTCAAATTATCGAAAAACCTTGTTAACACTCTAGAGGCTACACATTTCATTGGATCTTCATGAAACTTAATCAATATGATTGCCTCAATGAAATCTAGGCCAAGTTCGAATGTGGGTCATGTCCGGTCAAAAACTAGGTCACTAGGTCAAATCTTCGGAAAACCTTTATAACACTCTAGAGACTACAAATTTCATTGGATCTTCATGAAACTTCATCAAAATGTTTGCCTTAATGAAATCTAGGTCAAGTTAAAATGTGGGTCATGTCTAGTCAAAAACTAGGTCACAAGGTCGAATCATCGAAAAACCTTATTAACACTCTAGAGACTACAAATTTCATTTGATCATCATAAAACTTGATGAAAAGGTTTGCCTCAATGAAATATAGGTCAAGTTCAAATGTGGCTTATGTCTTGTCAAAAACTAGGTCACTAGGTCAAATCATCCAAAAACCTCGTTAACACTCTAGAGACTACAAAATTCATTGAATCTTCATGAAACTTTAACAAAATGTTTGTCTCATTGAAATGGAGGTCAAGTTAGAATGAGGGTCATGCCCGGTCAAAAATTAGGTCACACGGTGTACATGGTTACATGGTTACCAGGTGAGCGATTTAGGGCCATAGTGGCCCTTGTTTCTAATATTTCTATCCAGCATCGAGTTCTTTCTTCACTTCTATACATATATATATATTCTGTTGTTAAAACCGTGATAAGGTTCGTTTTAACGGGAAGGTCATGTAAATATTGTTTTGTGAAGCAAACAGTTGCTAAACAGTGGTTAGATTAAAACCTAATTCAAACAGTACAAAACTTATCATAGTGCACTGAATTGTAACAAACAGGTTCGAAAATCTTATAATAACAATACGGTAAAACAGTAAGTATTTTGATAAGACGCCGTTTATCCTGCGTCTCATCTGGCTCTTAACTGTTTTCAAATATAAATGAGTTTTAACATTGAAATAAATAAAACTTTATTAGGAATGCGAAAGGTCTTCTCCGGTGGATATCTTTGTTTTCTTCAATAGTTTTCAATATATTTATGTCGAACGTTGAAAAGGTAATAAAAAAATGGCATCTATTTTACGTTTATATATAAATACTTAGAGTGTAAAAAAAAATCCTACCTTTTTATATGTGTTTCTCGTTAAGTTGAGACATACATACATACAGTAGCATGATCAATATCCCGTCTTACAGTACTTGCTAACATCAAATTTCTATCTAAACACCCTTCGATGAAAATAACCAATAAATGTACGTTAATTTTTAACAGAGATATACTATAGTTACATATTTGATATTGGGTGCGAAACGACCAGGGTGGAAACGGCTTGGGCGCGAAACATCCATGGTGCGAAATTGTTTGGGCGCGAAACGTCTTGTCACCTTAAGAAGATTTTTCTATGATCTGACCTAGTGACCTAGTTTTTGACGGCTGGTGACCCATACCTGTATTCAAACTTGACTTAACATTTCATCCAGGGCAATATTCAAAATAATTCACGAAAAAATGCAAAATGTGGTATTTGGAGAGTTTACAAGGATTTTCTATCATTTGACCATGAGACCTAGTTTTTCAAAAGACATAATTTTTAATGGGACAAACATTTTCATTAAATTTCATTAAGATTTAATGAGATTTGTAGCCTCTAGAGTGTTAACAAGACTTTTCTATGATTTGACCCAGTGACCTAGTTTTTGACCGGACACAATTCACATTTAATTTTGAGCTAGATTTAATTAAGCCAAAAATTCTTACAATATTCCATTCAGATCCAATGAGATTTGTATCCTCTAGAGGGTTAACACTGTTTTTCTTTGATTTGACCTAGTGACCATCTTTTTGACAGGATATAACCCACATTCACACCTGATCTAGATATCAATAAGACACATTAATTTTGTTGAGCAAGATTCATTAAAATCCAATGAGATTTGTAGCGTCTAGAGTGTGTTACATCCCACAAACTGACCTCTCTCTCTGTACTATAAATAACATAGCCGCTGCAAATGATATCTCCAGTACCGAGCTCCTGCGCTAGGGAGTAGACTCTTTAACTCAGAGGTTACGGTATTTGACTGTCACGCAAGCACCCTAGGTTTGATCCCCTCCCAGGGATTCTCATAATATCCAATGAGGATTTTTCTGCTATGCTTCATTACGGGAGTTCCTCGTATGGTGGGGGCTCGTGACGGTCCGCTCGTCCTGGATGGACTATACAATACCGAAATTGCTTCTAATATGCCGAATTGGCTCTCATGCCGAAGTGGCCTTGTACGTCTTGTATGATGACTGTGTTAAGAGGGGATGTGTTACATCCCACACACTGACCTCTCTCTGTCTCCAGTACCGTGCTCTTGAGTAGACTCTTTAACTCAGAGGTTATCATGGTATTGAACTGTCACGCCAGCGCCCAGGGTTCGATCATCGTCCGGGGATTCTCATAATGTCCAATGTGGACTATTCTGCTATGCTTCGTTACATAGTTCCTCGTATGAAGTGTTAACAAGATATTCTTATTATTTGACCTAGTGACCTAGTTTTTGACCCGACATAACCCATATTTGAACTTGATTTAGATTATCAATTAGGCAAACATTCTGACTAAGTATCATTAAAATCTAATGAGATTTGTAGCCTCTAAAGTAATAACAATGTTTTCCTACGATTTGACCTAGTTTTTGACTCTATGACCCATTTTTGAACTTGAGCTAGATATCATTTAGGCAAACTTTCTGATCAATTTACAATAAAATCCAATGAGATTTGTAGCCTCTAGAGTGTTAACAAGAATTTTCTATGATTTGACTTAGTGACCTGGTTTGTGACCAGACATGACCCACATTCAAACTTGACATAGATATCAATGAGACAAATAGTTAGTGTTAAAAAGATTTTTCTATGATTTGACCTAGTGACTTAGCTTTTGTATCAAGATGTCCCACATTCAAACTTGACAAAGCTACCATTTAGGCAAACAGTCAAACATTAAGGTACTTCGCATCTGCGCGTAGTTTCCATACGATTGTTATGAAACTTTTCATGAAGAATGATAATAGCCTAAGAAACAATGTGTGTAAATATAGGCAAAATTTATCGTGTGGTTTGTCTTTAAGGTCTCTTTTTCTGACAAAAACCTAGAATTTGATGATTTTATTTTTCTTAAAAATGAATAAAGCTAATGACTATAATTCTCGCCCAATAAGTAGTCCACAACATTCATTACAAGAAAAGCTAAAAACATTTTGAATAAAGGTGTTCAGAAAAATGTTATCAGCTATTTAAATTTTGCAAAATGCTAAAAAATTGAATTACAAAAAACTGACTCATTCAATGTATATTTGTTTTCATTTTATCCAAATATATGGTTGATGAACTAGTTAGTCTAAAAAAATTAGAAAATATTACAGTCAGGATTTGTTGTAATTACATATTTATTATTAAAATGTGGGATATTTGTTGTTTAGATACAGTTACCTACCTTAGAATTAAAACTTTGTCATTAAAATGCATTATTATTTATTCATGGACTTGCATACAAGGTTTATTATATTGTTTTAACATATTTATGATGGGCAATATCGATCTTGAAAAGGTTAGCGTATTGATAAGCTTCAATGTGTGGCTTTATAGTTCGATCAAATCGTGTACATGTATACCGATTTAATTGACTTGTAAGTCATTAAACTAAAACGTACAGGTAAGTGGACATATACTTGGACCGTAAACATCACTAGTTCTAATCAACGAAGACTAAACATAACATGTCTCTTGATTACTGCGTTATGGATTGACAAGTCAATAAATCGGACACTTAAAAAAATATTTAGATCGGATGGGTCTCGCACCTATGACCTTTGGATTACTAGTCAACCACTATAAAATTGCGCTATAAAGGCTTATACTCAATCGTATCAACATTTCCTTTATATAAATTTTCTAGTATAAGCACGTACGAAAAAACTCTATTTCGTCAAGACGCATATCCGCTCGCCCGCAAGACCGACTTCCGGTAGCGAAAGGCCTTAAGGAAAAAATAACAGGGCCATGATCAGACAGATTTGCAATGTCAAGCCAGAAGATGTGACCACTCTCCGTTCCAGGGATCTGCTAAAACAACTTTGCATATAGGACTTGGTGCCCATATTTAGGGAAAGACGGCTTCGATGATATGGACACGTCGAACGCTCCACTGGAGCTATCAAGTGCGCCAGAGATATGAAAGTTGCAGGAAAGAGTAGGCCTAGGAGGCCCAAGATGTCATGGAGGTAGCTGACTGTGAGAGACTTCAAAGAATGGGGACTCGCAGCAGTCGACTAACATGATAGAAAAGCCTGGAGATCCTGTGTAAGAACCGCCATGCATGCAGCTAGCCATTGACCTGGAAGGGAGCCCACTGTTGTGGCCAATGCTCCCACCCTTGCACGTTAATAAAAATTCTGATGATGATTCTGACCAAGTGACAATGGAATCCAATGAGATGTGTAGCCTCTATACTGTTACAAAGTTTTTCTATGATTTGACCCTGTGACCTAGTTTTGGAATAGACATGACCCACATTCAAAATTGACCTAGATTTCAATGAGGCAAATATTTAGACCAGTTTCATTAAAGATCAAATGAGATTTGTAGGCTCTAGAGTGTTAGCAAAATTTGTCTATGATTTGACCTAGTGACCTAGTTTTTTAACCGACATGACCCACATTTAAACTTGACCTACAGTTTTTCAAGACAACCTTATCATCAAGTTTTATGGAAATCTGATGAAAAGTATAGCCTCTAGAGTGTAAACGTACCAATGATGGACGGACAAACGGCGGACATCTAGATATTTTTAAAGCTCACCTTGGCACTTCGTGCCAGGTGAGTTAAAAAGGTATATGATGTTCACATGCGTTTCTGTTGAAAGCTGAAATTTAGACTTTGATGGTCTACATTTTGTTAGTTTCTTGTTGTGTTTTATTACACTAATTACTTAAAATTGTAGAAAACTACCTGTTTTATCCGTGTCTCCAACTCTTGCTCTGTTCTGCTGTGGTCCTGGTGAGATTTGTCATAGTCAGTACATTTCACCCTCAGACTAGCCAACTCATTATCGACAGCTTGCATCCTTGAATGAAGGGCAGTAACTTCTTTGTTACGAGTCAAGTCCATTTGTTTGGATTGCAACTACAAATAAAGCATTAATAATAATAATAATAATAACGACTTTATTTACTGAGGCTACACATTTAGGCAAGCCCAATCTTCCATGTGAGCCTCGACATATATACATAGTTACATCATATTTAACAAATCATGAAACAAATAGGATACAAAATGTGGTTAAACTTATGTTAAGGGGCCAATGTTTGAAGAAACGTGTACACAGGTACTGTGGGATTGCCCAATGCAGGACAAAAGCAGAGCAAAAAGTTCCTTTAGGACCTTCCTACCCAACTCCTGTCCTACACTAAGCAGCCACTTGTTTATATATAGTACGGAAAGTTTTTTTGTTTTTTTATATTTTGGGTGGCCACTTAATACAAGTTCAACTTCAATAATTTAGACAATAAATCTACAACTAAAGAAAACATCTATTTAACCCATTACCCTTAACCTGATTCTAGTATTAGAGATAGATAACCACTTAAAGCAGGTAGAAAGAAAGGCACATTCTGTCTTACTTTCTTTCCGCTTTAAGCTACAATCTGCTAGGATACAAGAAATGCTCGTCATCGAACATATTCATGACTGCCCAAAGGGGGCAATTTCTTCAAAGGCGTAAAAAGCTGTATTCATGAGATAATGGGTTAAATAACATGTTTAATGAAAACAATTTACATTGAAACTTTAAGTTGACTGGTACTTCATATTATTACAATTGGATTATGAACTGTCTGCATGATTTAACCCCCACCCCATAGGCATCACACATGGATATTCATTGATATTGTTGAATTCAGGTGGCAGCTTTAGGCAAAATGAAAGTAAAGAAGAAAGCCCATGAATGAAGAAAGCTCATAAATGAGCTTTCTGCTCACTTTCCTCCAGCCTTAAGCAATACCCTGCCTTTAATAGAGTGGGTGGGTATTGGTAATAAACATCTTTGCCTATGGTGGAAAGGGTTAAGTATTTTGATCTGCAGAGAAACTCCACTGCAAATAGGCTCTTTTGAAACTACTTAAAGTATAATCAGACTGTCGTATTGACAATGGTATTGTATTTCAAATTTTAGGACCTGAATAAGATGGTGACTTTCTAAAGAACTCTAGATTAGGTTTAGGAATATGTAATTCATTATTAGTTGCTGGTCTAAGCTGACATATACCAATGGATTGAGTCTTTTTGAATTTGGATTGCATATATGCTGGAAATCTATGAATGTTAAAGGACTTGTAAAGGAGGATGGCTTTTTTGAATTCAACTCTGTCACAAAATTTCATCCAGCGTAGTTCTTTGAATAATGCCTCAGATGGTGTGTCATAGTCCTTATCTAGTATTATTCGTGCAGCTCTCTTTTGATATTTAAGCATCAGATTTTGAAGTTCTTCAGAGCAGTTTCCCCAGATAGAACAGCAGTAATCCAAATGTGGTAGAATGTAAGCATTGAAGAAGAGTTTGCGGGTGTCAACATTTATGTATTTTTTTATTCTTAAAAGCAACTATAGATTTGCATTACACTTTTTCAGAGTTTGTTGAATTTGGTTTTTCCATTTTAAGTTATTGTCTACCTGAACACCAAGAAGTTTCTCAGACTCTGTGTACTCTATGGTATCATTACTTAAAACTAATTGAAAATCAGAGTTTGATTTGATTTTGTTTAGAATTTGTGACGATGAAGAAATGTACATAGCTTTTTTTTTTGCGTGTTAGGTATCATTGCATTTTGATTACACCACTCTTGTATGGCATTAAGCTCTGTCTGCATTATTAAATTTACCTCTTGTACTGAATGTCCTATGACAGTAACAGTAGTGTCATCAGCAAACATGTCGGTCAAAGATTGCTCGAGGTGTAACGGAAGGTCATTTATGTATATAAGAAATAGTATAGGTCCTAGAACAGAGCCCTGTGGTACTCCAGAAGATATATGAAGTGGATCAGACAGGTTGCCACAAACTGATACCTTCTGGGACCTATTGTTTAGATATGATTCAAACCAAGTTACGGTTGATGCTGAAATGTTATTGCAAAGCAATTTTTCAATGAGAATGGAGTGATTTACAAGGTCAAATGCTTTAGTTAGATCTACAAAAATGGTTCCAACAGTCTTGTTTTCGTTAATTGCACTAATCCAATTGTCGACAAGCACTGTCAGAGCTGTTTCACATGAGTGATGCTTTCTAAAACCAGACTGAAATGTATGTAGTAAGTTGTTGTCTTCAAGAAACTGTTTAAGACTGTCAGATACATGTCTTTCAATTATTTTAGACAATGCAGGTAGGACTGAGATTGGTCTATAATTATTTATATCATTATCATTGTCATCAGAACTAAAATTGCAGCATATCAAAATACTGAAGATATACACAGGTGTGGTACTCATGTACATGTATATGTAAAGTTATATGTCATTGCATGAGATAGAACTTGTTTATTCTACAAGAGGAGTAATCATTGACCACGAGGCTTGTCGAGTGGTCAGTGATTTTTCCTCGAGCAGAATAAACAAGTCCTATCTCATGCAATGACATATTATTCGATTTATCCCGTCACTGAATGATTCTGGCCATTCTAATGTACAATAATACTGAATTTGAACAGTTTTATGTAATTTCTGAGATACAAAAAATAAATTACCGCTCCCAGCCGAATTGCGCTTAGTTACACTTACACAACAGAAAAAAGGACCACAACACAACGCTTAGAGTGACAAACTAGCAACAAACTGGAAAAGTGAGTCGATTGAAATTTGACAAGTTATACATTTTAACTCAAATGAGCTATACTTTACGCTTCAACTCAGAAGTTAAAATTGCCAAAAATAACGACTGGAAATCGTCACCAATTTTCACATTACTCGTCAAGGTCGTTTATTGTTTTGGAACAGTTTAGAACTTTTTTGACCGCTTAGATTCAAACTCTACATCCAATGCAATGATCATGTTGAAATTTGCTACTAAAGCTGGCACTCTGGTTTGTTTATTAGCCTACCTAAAGTTTCCTTCAACGCGTTGCTCTACTACAGTACACAGTGCATGTATTGCTTTAGCCACAGGTATTTGAGACATAGATCTAGATCTATTGAAAAACTAGACTTCTATTACGGTATATATAAGACAATGTATAAAATGGGGATCCAACAGGTAGTCTAAACTATAAACTTAATCTGATGCTAAAATAGACTAGATCACGGGAATTCTTTTGTGTTGCCCTCGGGAAATGAGGTCAAGTACCTGTGGCTTTACTTTAGCAGAAGCAGGCTAAAAATAGAATCAAAGACGATTGTATAATGGTTCCTAATTTTTAAGCGTAGGTCCATATGAGAATAGAAAGAATGTATGGATATGTAGATTTATTTGTGAACTTGTTTTTAAAAATAAATGTTTATTTTGTTATTTTTTATCTTAATCATTATTTTTTTTTAAAAAAACGCGTCAATATACAAACTTTATATAACTTAAATCTACGTGACATTGTATGTGCTTCTGTGACCCAGCGGTAGGTATCGACGTCTTCCATCACGGCGATCCGCGTTCAAAACCCACTTGATACAAACTTTTTTTGTGTGTGTAAATATTTTTTGTTCTATTTGTGTGGATGCTAAATCGTTATCAAACATATTAAGGGTATTTTTGCATCTAAAATCAACTTCTTCGCTATTTGCTATGAGTAATGAAAATAAAAATAGTTCCGGTGTATTCATACAGCTACTATACAGATAAACCTGCTACTATACAGATAAACCTAGGTTTATTATGCTACCCTTTTATTATGTCACCGGAGGCTGTAGTGACTGGATAAAAAGTTGTAGCTAGAAAACTGTAGGAGGAATTAGACAAAGTATTACCGTACATGTGGACGGGGGAAGAACGAACCAATGCATGGATGGGCGGGGGTAAAACAGTATTTCCCTGACTAAACGTACAGGAGGCATACACATTTACCTAGGTAACAGAGGTGAAGGTCAAAGGAGTTTGTGATCAAACAGTAATGCAACATGCTTTTCTCATTACGGTGCATAAACCTTTGAGGTTTGCTGAACTTGGCTGCATTACTTAAACCATAACATTAAATGTTAGACAATTACATACATGCCGACAAATGTATGCGCATATTGTCAATGGGTTACAATTAATACCCAATCGAAATATATTATAAAAAGTGATTACCAAAAGCCTTGACATTTTGTTTTCAAATAAAATAGAGCATATCGCCTTGACCAAACACAGTCTTCAAAGTCATTTGATTATCTATGCTAATCGCTGGCAGGAATTGATTTCATTACTGCTCCTATATGTTTACCCAAAGACCTCAGTTCAGATGTTAAAGTGAACCTCATAGAGGACTGTTTATAAAGGACAAGACCTGCAAACTATGTAGAGCGAGAAAGCCAGTTTCACATTGTTACTCAACAAAAATGTTGCAAACATAAATTGAATATGTTATTCATGACTGAATTTTAATCTATCTTAGGAATTTGAATAAATTGATCACTGCTAGCATATCAACTAGTTAAGAGCTATCCTCTGTTTTTACCATCAATACGAAATGCCACTAATTTAGTCCTGACCAGCAGTGTCTCGTCAGGATACAAACTGTTTGCTAAATAACATTGTACTTAAGCTCAGGAAGAATAAAGACGTTACAGAATTACCCTATTGCACATTATACAGTTTGTGTTTCTGTTGGCAAGGCAGTAAAGATGTTTACGACTTACCTTTGTTATATTGTCTATTGCAGTTTGTACAGATTGTGTTTCTGTTGGCAATGCAGTAAGGGGTTACAGACTTACCTTGGTTATATTGTCTATTGCAGTTTGTACAGATTGTGTTTCTGTTGGCAGGGCAGTAAGGGGTTACAGACTTACCTTGGTTATATTGTCTATTGCAGTTTGTACAGATTGTGCTCCTGTTGGCAAGGCAGTAAGGGGTTACAGACTTACCTTGGTTATATTGTCTATTGCAGTTTGTACAGATTGTGTTTCTGTTGGCAAGGCAGTGAAGGTGTTTATGACTTACCTTTGTTATATTGTCTATTGCAGTTTGTACAGATTGTGTTTCTGTTGGCAAGGCAGTAAGGGGTTACAGACTTACCTTGGTTATATTGTCTATTGCAGTTTGTACAGATTGTGTTTCTGTTGGCAAGGCAGTAAGGGGTTACAGACTTACCTTGGTTATATTGTCTATTGCAGTTTGTACAGATTGTGTTTCTGTTGGCAAGGCAGTAAGGGGTTACAGACTTACCTTGGTTATATTGTCTATTGCAGTTTGTACAGATTGTGTTTCTGTTGGCAAGGCAGTAAGGGGTTACGGACTTACCTTGGTTATATTGTCTATTGCAGTTTGTACAGATTGTGTTTCTGTTGGCAAGGCAGTAAGGGGTTACAGACTTACCTTGGTTATATTGTCTATTGCAGTTTGTACAGATTGTGTTTCTGTTGGCAAGGCAGTAAGGGGTTACAGACTTACCTTGGTTATATTGTCTATTGCAGTTTGTACAGATTGTGTTTCTGTTGGCAAGGCAGTGAAGGTGTTTACGACTTACCTTTGTTATATTGTCTATTGCAGTTTGTACAGATTGTGTTTCTGTTGGTGATAGCTTGACCAGATTTTTCAGCAGATCTATCATCTTATCTGTGTCCTGCTGTAGCTGGTTATCACTAACTATCAAGTCAGAGGAATGCATTAATCTGTGACGTATAGCCAAAACCTGTAAGGGAAATAGACAATAACATGAGGCAGATCTATCATCTTATTTGTGTCTTGCTGTAGCTGGTTATCACTAACAATCAAGTCAGAGGAATGCATTAATCTGTGACGTATAGCCAAAACCTGTTAGGGAAATAGACAATAACATGAAACAGATCTGTCATCTTATTTGTGTCCTGTTGTAACTGGCTATCACTAACTGTCAAGTCAGAGGAATGCATTAATCTGTGACGTATAGCCAAAACCTGTAAGGGAAATAGACAATAACATGAGGCAGATCTATCATCTTATCTGTGTCCTGCTGTAGCTGGTTATCACTTACTGTCAAGTCAGAGGAATGCATTAATCTGTGACGTATAGCCAAAACCTGTTAGGGAAATAGACAATAACATGAAGCAGATCTATCATCTTATCTGTGTCCTGCTGTAGCTGGTAATCACTAACTGTCAAGTCAGAGGAATGCATTAATCTGTGACGTATAGCCAAAACCTGTTAGGGAAATAGACAATAACATGAAGCAGATCTATCATCTTATCTGTGACCTGCCATGCGTTCAGTAAATAAATATATGTTTGTTTATTATAGTTTTTCGATGTAATGTTGATTTAGAGAACACAATAACACAAAATTATTACACGAGCAAAACTCATCCAGTGCGTCACGTTGCAAGAAATCGTAAAACTACGAAATGGCTACAGCTTACAAATTCATAATTCGATGATTTACCTGGTGAGTAATTTGGATAGCAATATTAGACACTATACTGAATACAAAAAATAAGCCCCTTCTGGCTTCAGTGTATCAAAATATTTGTGTTTCAAATATGACCAATTAGAAAATGGTTGTGCAAGTTGAGCTAAACAAGGTAACTGCATGAAACATGTTTCTATGAGAGGAAAAAGTTAAATCTTTCTCACCTCATCAACTATTGTGGTGTTGATGGACTTAGCCATAAAGCGACACGTCTTCAGCAATTTCAAAATCGCTGCCACATCCGCATCCCCTGCAGACTTGACGTTCTCCGAGCCAACCGGCAGAAACCATTTCGCTACTTCCCATGGATCGGAGGGCCACAGTTGAGGCTTTAAGTTGGCACGTGCTATGTTAAATGTGGCGCCATCTATATGATAACCCATAATGTATTGTATCCAGGTGCTGCAGACATTAGAGGGGCACCTGATCCTCCATGTATTTTTATGTCTCTGTATATCATGATATGAACAGGTAGTGCAGACCTGCATAGACGATGATGATTGCTGTTGAATGGCAGGACCATGTCTGGAATATGGCTGAGGTATAGTTCTATGCAAATCCTCGTGGAGGTCTGATACCCTCTTGTCTGTGAAACCTTCTATGCCGTCTTTTAGAAATAGGAGGCCAATGCTATCACAAAGCCAGTTTTGATATACATCATCTTGTTGCCCTGGTGTTGCTGTAGCCATGCTGAAAAAAAAGTTAACTACATGTAGTCGTTTTAACTTTAACCGCTATGGGAAATTTAAGTCGTTTCATAAACAGTCAATGGTCAAGGTTTGTCAAAAAACGTAACAAATACATGGCGAAAGAGTTTTGCAATCCGGATGCAGGGACCCGTTTCATAAAATTTCGTACGACAAAAACGGTCGTAAGTCGAAACTTTAAAAGACATTTAATTTCTGATTTCTCTATCTAGTCCTGTCTGGTCCAAAGGATTAGATGGAGAATAATTATTAATTCGTATAGGTTAGAGCATGGTTGAGCAAGACTAAACGATATAGTTCGAGGGGGTGTAGACCCCGAGAACCATGTTGTTTAGTCGCGCGCAACCATTGTCTAACCTATTTAGCACTGGCTTGGGCTCGAGGAACATTCGTTTCTGATTTTTGTTTTAGACGAAATATTCACTTGATTTTTAATATATTACTAAAATTGAAGGGTAATTTCAATGTGAAGTTTGAGACATTAAGCATGCTTTAACACCAACATAAATATCGCTTATTAAATGAACAGTTCGTTAATTATTCCATGGTTTCATTGAACTAAACGATATAGTCGAAGGTTTTTGAGGCGTCTGATTGGCCAAGAGCTCCAAGCCAAGTTCTAGAGACTTTTTTCAAGATGATCAATCTGAGACAATTTCATTAACTTATGGCAAAAGACGTGGGCCCTAGAGTACTTTTAAGCTTTTCTTATGAGTTGACCTTCCGACCCACTTTTTGACCCCAGTAATCCATATTACTACATTACCTAGATTTTGTTAAAGTGATCATTCTGAGCGAGCGGGTGCAGGTATTGCCGAACATGTTTCTAACACCGACTACTTTTAAATATATGCGGTATCACTTCTCAGAACTGAATAATCTACAATATCACGTCACAATTATTACGTCATATCTTTTTCTGAAACGACCGTGATACTTTGAAGCCGCCGCTGTGTACATTTTCAACATTATGCATATAAACATAAAGCACGGGTTGAGGTGGGTACAGTGTTAGGCAGTTTCGAATTCCGAACATGTGACGTCATAAGATGCTAGCTTCATGTGATGTTTGTTCTGTATAATTAGAACATTGTTTTTGAGTGATAAACGGGTACTGCTTCACGTTTGACAACTCTGCTTTCAAATCGTGATTAATTAAACAGAGTTATCTGGCTGTTTGGCAATAGGAACAGTAATGTTTATATATGTTTGTATTACCGACTACATACATAGCCATTGGAATTGGATTTATTAAAATGATCTAATTAGCCTTAACTACACAATTAAAGTTGTTATATAGGTGTTTGTTGATTCTATTTAACCAGATAAATAAGTTTTCTTTGACCATTTCATGTGTCGCGGTGCCGTAAAACCCAACTCAATCAATCTTTTCTTTTCATAAATGAGTCGACAGATAGACCTATACTAAACGCCAGTGCTACTCTGAAGAAAACACAAAAACGAATCTTCGGCATCTTTAGTTTAAACTACCGATAATCATACTGCTAAAAGTTTGATTGAGGCTCAGAGCTGACAGTAAAAAGATATTGCAAATAAAATACATTAGATAATCATCTAGCATCCAATTATTATCCTCTCTTTATACATACTTTGCAAACACACATTAAACACAGACACTTTTTACACACAAGGTGACAAAAACCCCACAGCATAATTGAGGGGCTCTGCCCATTTCCATCATTAACTTATAACTCGCAGGAACGTATATAGAGATCTCTTTATACGTTCCTGGTATTCAATACTCTAGCTCTGGCTATAGATATATATATCCAGATGTATATCTTAAACAAAAAATGCAGCTGAACTGGGGACTGTCAATAAACTTGAAGACGGCCTCGTCATTCCTAAATACTTTGATCTGACCGACATCCAGGTTCCTTTTGTGTAAAAGTAATCAGACCATCTGTTCATAACTAAATCCCAGAAGGACATGAAACAAAAATATACTGTACTATACTAAATGTTACATTACGGCGCTGAATTATTTTTTAATGCAAAATATGCCCTTGTGGTAATTATAACCAGGGAAATGATCAGAACACACCTATTAGCCAGACACGTTCAAATATCGCCAGTTGATGCTGTGTTGAAATATACATGTTCGACAGAAATCATGACACGTGTATTCATGGATTACTCCTAATCCTAATGTGGCAGTTCTCTGACTGTTTAATACAGTGGGAAAATAAGGTTTGGTATAGACAATGTTTATTACGTAATTGCTTCCAGCACTGGTTAATAGTCGAATTGATTTAGAATAAACGTTGTTGCAACAATAGGGGTAGCTGCGGTTCCGCACCTGTAGACACTCTAAGACACAGTCTACAGTTACGATATCGCAACTACGTAGGGTCTAAACCATATAGTGGGAATAAAATGCTTAATGCTTACTTTCAGGTATAATTTGGATGAGTTTTTAGAAAAAATAATAAGTGTTCGGAAAAACAAACACATGTGTTCGGTGTTACAGACAATAGTCGGTAATTAAAGCATTTTGGTCTAGTTGCAAAACTGACTTATTCTCCGTGAAATATAGCGTTATGTAGGGGAGTGTTGCTCGAAAATACTTATTACAGTTGTTCCTTATACCGTGTTGCTAACATTGAATACATATGCTTATATTAATGAACATATCATATGAAATTGGTTAAGTGGTCGGTAATACCCGCACCCGCCTCTAGCTCCTACAGTGTTTAGAAGCTTTGACTATGTTTTAGCCTACTGACCTACTTTTTAATCTTATGTAACCCATATTCACATAAAAGCCTAGCCTTTGTTAAGATAATCATTCTAAGCAAGGTTTAAGAAGCTTGGACTAAAAAATATAGCCTCTGGATTGACAAAAAGTTTTTTCTGCGATTTGACCTACTGACCTACTCTAATCTATATTCCAGTTTGACCTACACTTTATAAGATAGAGATAAGATAAATTTTAGTTTAAGTCGGCAAGACATAATAAAGACAACATAAGCCATAAAGGCTTTTGTACCGACTAAAAACATATGTATAATTATAACAAAGATAAAGCAGCTAAAATAGAACATTTGATGCAAACAATGGGTTGGAAAATATATATATTATCACAGATAGAATTAATCTGCTGGTACAGTACCTTATCATTAGGGTTGTATAAATAATTCCATTATCACGGAATTATATTTATATAGAGCATGGCTCGCTAGATTGCAGGAGTGGTAAGCCCTGACAAAATCTTTATCAAGGACATGACACTGACAAAATCTCATTAAGATATAGCCAAAATTATGACTTCTAGAATGTTTTCAACCTTAATTTGATATTTCCCAGCAGGGAAAATGACCGCGCCCTCTGACGGCCATGTATTTTGACGAATCAAAATTATTTTAACAACTTTTAAAGTCTCTATTGATAAACATGTTGGTGAAAACAAAATCGGAATAGGACCAGTAGTTTCGGAGGAGAATATTGTTCTAGATATTGTGAACGGTTGCCATGGCAACGAGACCATTTGCCCCCACCCACTTTATTTGAGCAACACTTGAAGCTAAAACCAACAACATGTATCTGACTAAGTTTGGTTACACTGGGGCTAGTGGTTTCAGAGAATAAGTCGTTTGCAATTGTTGACGGACGGACGGACGTCCTTCCATTTGGACACTTGTTGGGTTTTTAGCTCACCTGAGCTAGCTCAGGGTGAGCTTTTCGAGGGTAGAAGCTGGATATAAAACTATATTTCTATTATTTCAATTTGGTACAAGATTTATATGTTTAGTACAAAAACTGACTGTGATATGGGCAATTTTCACAGGCATGGATCAATGATGCACGGCAGACCCCACTGGCCCCCAGATTATTTTGTTGCCTTATCTGTGCCTAATGTTCAATACAATTTTTTGTTACTTTATCCATGCATCATAATTAATGCATTCAATTAAGTAGAAAGAAACCTCAAATCATTACAATAATACAAAAAGTGGAGTATAACATTTGACCTTAACGGCCTGTTTGCGTCAACAATCCATTTAGGCAGCTCATCAGATATGTGAAGAAAGCATTTTATGAGTAGTACTCAAGACATTGTGATACACAATTTAAAGTTAAAACTCTTATATCTTTACCATTTGAAGTCATGTGTCTGTTAAGTTCATTGCATATGTATACCATACACGTTCTATCACATAAATTTGACCCGTCACTGTCTCAGTGCCAACTTCATGCATACTACACGAAGCTTAGAAGTACATGGTGACATGTCAAATGAATTGGACAACTATTGCTATCCAATAATTGGAAACAGATACAAAGCTTAACAAATTGACTAGATTGATAAACTTGGGAGCTGTTTGGTTACTTTTGTTCAACTAATAAAGTTTTTAAATCAGTCGTAGTGGAAAATTGTACAGTTATTATGATTAAAATTTTGGATCCACTGGACCACAACCATATTTTGGCCATTTTCTTCAAAATCTTTACGTATATCTGTGAAAGGTACACCGTTAATGTATCAACATGTATATCCAGTGATAAATATGTCGACGTCTTCCCATTTGTACTTTTTGCGCAAAAGTTATTTCATAAAATTGAATTTTATAACAAAAAAATTTGTTTGTGTTAATGTTGGCCCTAGTTGCCATGGTAACAGGGAGAACAACGTTTTGGTGTTATCAAAAAAATATAGCATAAACACAACCATTAATAATTCGCATTAGTTATGTCACAAATATCTATAATGACTTAGAAAAACAACAAAAATGCACAATGGGGTCTAATGGACCCCAAAATCTCAAAACGTTGGTTTTTGCAAGGTCCGGATGTGGGTTCAAGGTGTTAATCTTTGCCCTTTGACCTGGTGTTGTAACTGTTTGTTACAATAACGCATTCGCTGCATTACCTCAGGTACATTGACTATTTGCTATCAGTTTTGATTCTCATCAGACTTGTAAAGCAGCTTCTGTTCAAGATTGAAACCTTTTTTTCGATGACATTTTGGTAGTAAAGGGGATAAACTTAACGCACAGATCAAGGGCCCGTTTCATAAAACTTCGTACGACAAAATCGATCGTAAGTCTTAACTTTAAAATACATATACTTTCTTATTTCTCTATCAAATCCTGTCTTGTGGCATCTTTTTGGAATTGTCTTGAAAAGACGATTCCAAAAAGACGTCATAAGACAGGATTAGATGGAGAAATAGATAATAATTCAGACTTTTATGATCTGACTTACGACAACATTTTTCGTACGAAGTTTTATGAAACGGGCCCCTGTTTTCAAACATTATCCAAAGCATATCTTTAATTAAATCAACATAGAAAGTATCGTCGCACAGCAAACTTTTTACAAAAAAAGCCTGCTTTTATTTCTCACCGTTCAAAACGCTAAATAAAAATAACTTTTTCCGATTCTGAAGCAATTATTATACCTTTTTTAATATATATCTTATTAAAACTACGAAATTTATTTATGGAATAATGTAGTATCAACTAAATGTTTCGAGGGTGCGAAATGACCAATAATGTGGGTACAAAATGACTACTGAATTGGAAAGGGTACGAAATGATCAAAAATATGGGTACGAAATAACCCCAAAAATAGGGTACGAAAAAGCGTGGGTAGGAAATGACCAGTTCTCCTAAAACTACCTTGTTGGAATATAACTAGTACACGGATACTCACCTACTCCTCAAGATCAGTCCACTATATGTGTCTGTAATTTGGTCACTCGTGGGTGTTATTGGCGCTGGACTAGGCTTTAGAATGGATATTCTGTCATGTTTAACCATCTCTTCTTGACTTGGCTGTGTTTCCACCTCATACTTCGCCCTTTTCTTATATAGTCCAAATAGAAATTTATGCAATACTGAATAACAATGTGTCTGATTGTATACATGTTGTCTGGTTCTACTTTTGATTTTCAAACTAATTTACCATGCTCATATAAATAGATACATCATTTCGTATAAACAAGAATTGTCAGTAAAATTCGTGTATTTAGATGCTTTCTAAAACCGAACATATTATAGTTGTACTTTACAAGAGGACCACAATGGTCTTATATCGATCACCGGACAAACTGTTCTGATTACGTTTGGCATTACATATGGACTGTTGCATGAAGAAGTAGATGGATCAGTTTGTCATTATTACTACTTTTGCTAAATCAACATGCTGCATGATTGATCTTACCCATACACTTGTTTGATCCCTATATACATAGAACAAATAAGTCTAATAATAGCACAGACCATGTATTCTTGAGTTCCGACGCCTTTTCTACAAGTTTCCCTACTTTTTGATCCAACATATACCATATTTATACATGACCTAGATATTTTCAAGGAAAATCATTCTGGAAACGATTCATTAACCTTGAGTTTCAATATGGCTTCATATAAATACAAAAGATTCAAGCAGGAAACTTAACACAAACAATACACCCACCTCTCAAGCAGAACACACACACAGTCATACCGTAACACACACACACACACACGCACTCAATACCAGTTCTTCATCCACACACTAAATAGAAAACACACGCAAGACAAGCATAAAGCAAAGTGAATATAGAAGCCTGCCTTGGTACGGTCAGAAGCAATCAATAATTAATTATAAATTAACAATTAACAACCACTTGTTGGGGTTAAACCTGGGTTTATGGGCGCCCAACCTCACTCATATCTCCTATATTCACCTATAAAGACAAACAGTGTACATAAAATATAAACCCTGTTCCACAACCTTACAATCAAAAAGACCGCCAGCACAGTAAGTAAATACATGTAAAACATCTAACAAAAATTATATGACAAGATTATTAGTAACACGAGAAAGAATAAAACATTCAAGCCCGTGTTAAAAATAACCCACTATGACAACGGTCAAATTGTACTCAAGCGACTAGTCTTTAGTCACGAGTAACTGTAAGACATGGATGGGTTCAGGGTACGACAGAGAGGGAGAGAAAAAACTAAGCACGAAAATCCGACATAACTCTCCCGGTTAAGGACGGCTTTAGAGATACAGCATCATGTAATGCTAAGCCCTGTCTGTCGTCGCACAATCAAAGAGGAAATCATGGTTATCAATTGTAGATTGATCGATAACCACGTATATGTATGTTCAAAAGTTTTTCCTTTTGATTTGACCTAAGGACCTACGTACTTTGACTTTTTAACCTGACATATTCATACATTACATACAATGTTTTGTCTAGGTGATTCTACTGAGAAAAGTTTCATGAATTTTGGACTTAAGATAGCCAGTAAAGGGGTCTGAAGCCATCTCTTTGATAAGACCTACTCAACTACTTTTCAGTATTTTCAGCATTATAACCAGTATTCATAATTGATCTAGTCTGTGTCAAGGTAACTATTTTCAGCCAGTGTCCTGAAATTACAGCCAAAATGTGTGTTCTTGAGTGCTCTGAAGCTTTTCCTCTGATTCGATCTATTGACCCACCTTTTGACCCCAAGTAATCCATATTTTCTTACTGTATTGCCTTGATTTTATTTCGGTGATTCTTAAGTTCTATGAATTTGCAGCTGGAAATATGGCTCCTACAGTATTTAGAAAAGCTTATCCATTTTTGACCTACTGACCTTCTTTGTAGCTAAATTTGTTTTTTAAAGTGACGGGCAACTAGATTTAGCATAAAAATAAGTAATTTGTAAGTTTATGTCAAACACTTGTATTAGTTTAAGATAAGACATTATGTTAAAACAAGAGGGTCATTGACCCTATATAGTGTCCCTGAGTATATTTGTTTATCTGTTTCTCGTTGAGTGGCTGTGACCACAGCATCCTTGAATGCTAAAGAATCTAATAATTGTAATGCTTTTTATGCAATTTTTTACCAAAGGGGCATACTTTGACCAATCTTGATAAAGGTCCTGTAGATGATACTACATGCCATATAATGTAAGCTCTGTCCTTTGTGGTTTTTTTTAGAAGGAGTTTTAAGATTTCATTATATAATTCCATTAGGGGCATTTTTACAATTTGACAGAGGACCTGTAGATGATTATTTGTATAAAATAATTAAGCATATAGATAATAGTTTCAGACAAAAAGATTTTTTTAAGATTTTGTTTAAACAATAATCTATCTGACTCTTGTGGTTTTGAGTAGAAAGCTTTTTTTTAAGATTTCACTACATAACTCTTTGTAAAGCTGTAGACCCTGGGGAGGGACACTTTTTAACCCCAAGAAAATAATTTGAACAATCTTGAAAGAGGACCTGGGGACAATGCTATGTACCATAAATCTGAGATCTTGTTTCAAACAAGAAGACTCCTCGAGTGGCTAACAGCTTTGTCTGATAAAGGTTATTCAACCTAAATGTCTCTGCGCCATAGGCATTTGGTAAATAAGTTAGTATGAAGTTTACTTTAATACACTAAATTGCAAAGTTTTTTAACAAATGAATACGGTAGATAAATATTGATTAACATAATTTATCTGCATCTGCTTTTGCCAATGAGCAACTAAACTTACCCTTTTTTCTTCCAAAGCACTGATTCGTTCTCGAAGTGCTCTGATGGTCTGCATCTTTTCACTTTTCTGTTTGTCTACTAACGTAGTGTCCGCAGATGATCTCTTCACTACAGGAACGACATCAGATGTGTCCTGGGTGGCCTTAAACTGAAATAGAGAAAAGTAGCCCTATAGATACTGAAGATGAGAACTGAAGGCGTTTGCAAACCATCTGAATCCAGGTCATCCCCAAGTAAAGATTGGACCCAGAGGCGCCACTCTAGGGGCGGTGATCCCAAGCAAAAGCGATTTTGTCATTAACAAATTTATTCAAGTAAAACAACGTGTATTAAAGCAGCAACAACATGGAAGGTTTAAGTAGAAAAGTTCTTTAACTCAGAGCACTAAAGTTTTCCTTTTACCTTGGAATTTTCGGAGATGTCACATCCCCTTCATCGGCAAGATGTGACATCTCCGAAAACTCCAAGGTAAAGGAAAAACTTTTGTGCTCTGAGTTAAAGAACCTTTCTACTCATGCCTGATCCAGAGCAAAGAAATCTCTTTGGATGTAAGGAAGGTTTAGCGATTTTCATAGCAACTTGTTTTTCAGGTCGATTGACATGAGCACCTCGTTTTCTTTAATTGGCAATTGACTGTAATGAGAGTTTATTTCTGTCATGATAGTTGAGTGACCAATTAATGCGGGTGATTGTTCTAAATATTCTATCCACTGCTTTACCATAAGGGTACAATGATTGTACTTGAAAATATGCAAATAATTTGGAACACCGAGTAATTCGGCATATGTCTAGGATCCCAATTCTTTTAAACCAATATCGATGTCTTAAGTCAAATTGTCTGTAAGCAGTGGTTAAAGACAATAAAAGCGGCTATATCTTAAGTAGAACTATTGGCAGAGAGACAACAAAGCTCGCTTGAGGCAAATTTTGAGTCCGAGGCCAAGGGCATTGAAAGGTCTTGTCTATATTACACATGCATACCAACTATAAAAGCACTACTTCAATTAACATATGAGCTATAAGCATTGTTCGAAACCTAATTGCATAATATGAAAGACGTTGTTCATAAGTTAATGGTCAAGTTTACTGTGGTTAAACTTTATGCATACATTTAAAGGTCTTGTTCATATTCACGTGCATATCAAATGTGAAAGCAATACCTCAAGGGACATAGGAGTTGAAAGCATTTTCAAAACCTAGACGCAGATTTTGAAACCTAATCGCAAGCCCAAATTTTAAGGACAAAGTAACTGGGGTCAAACTTTTTATGTGAATGGAAAGGTCTTGTTCATATACACTTGCATATTATTAATAAGGTTTGACCTAGAAGTCATCACATTGCGTCAGCTTTAGAGAGTTTCCGTATACTTTATTTATAGATCAATGAAAACTTCACGAAATTTACTTCAGCCGAGAGTCTTGGTACTGTTTTGTAAACGTCAGCCTTAGGAATTTGTTTTATTATCTTATTATTGCTTAAATCAGGATGTCCATATCTAAATCTTTTCCTATATCTACGGATTTATGACGACTGCTACGGATCCGCGAAATGATTTTCAAATCTGAGAAATTTCGGGAGAAAGTCAGCCATTCTTTTTTTCTTGTGGATCAATCGCAACAACTCTATCCTGTATCTCTTGGTGTTGGCCACTGCAATTTCTTGATCGGTTGCTAATTGAAAGCCAATAAATAAAGAAAATTGTCTTATAGAGCACAACTTCCACCCCCATGCCGCCAAATCATGACTGCCAAGTGGTGTTTGGCGTTATGAAAAGATAGATCGACTCTGTACATAAGATGGTATATCGGTGCATTTCCACCATGCTCATTTCGGAAACATCGTGGTGCTGTTTTATTTTATTCTCTATATAAATGTGCAGTCTTTGTATCAATCTTTAATGTTGGTTTTAATAAATTATGAATATCAGGACCCAGTTTTTGTGACACCTGCTGAACGCAGATGTGACACTTAGGGATCATTTTTCCGGCGTCTTTCTGTCTGTCCGTCCGTCCGTCTGTCTGTCCGTAAGGCTTTTTGTGTCCGGCCTCATAACTCCTGTTCTACTAAAGCTTTTTAGATGAAACGTCATTAATGGAAAGAGCTTGACAAGAGAAAGTGTATTTCACAAGGGTCATAACTCTTGTATAAATATTGTGAGAGTTATACCCCTTTTCGACATTTTCTTTTCATGCTGATTTCTTCTGTTTTACTGAAGACTTTGAAATGACATTTCTTTTAAGAGAATGTTATACTGATGCTTGCTGGCAGATGACACATGTTCTGTTACACAGAGTGTAGGGGCTGAATTGTCATAGTACTCTCCTCTTTGGAGGTATATACTTTATCGAGGGTTGAAACTGTTTGATTCATTTTCTTTCTGAACAATAAGCAGATATGTGTCATCAGTGTTTGTATACATTTCCAAAGACATTCCAATGCTACTTTCACTTTTGCCAAGTTCGACGCCAGTATGTTGTTAAGCTATCAGACGTTTTCAGTGTAAGATCTAGGTCTACAATGTGTGAAAATGTACTTTATTATGTGTTTTTCATCTATGCTGTTTATAGTCATGTCGCAGATTGCTAAGCGAACTTCATTATTTGCATTGAAATTCAGCTTGGTAAGGGAGGCGACTGTGTCGGGCCCACAATTGTAAAAATTAAGTTTGACAAGAGTTATCTCCCCTGTGTCACCAAACCTTTGAACAGTAGGTTTTCCTTCATGCTAGTGTTTTGGTCATGTTGTAAATAGTGTATTTCTTTTTCTTTTCAGTCTTTCACTGACGTATACTGAATAAATGAATAGATCACATGCTACGCATTCCTTGTCTTTACGTGCAAGCACAACACACGTGTTCGGCGGAGCCCATCTATTTCATTATATTGTATTATTGTATACCTTACTATAAATAGTAACAAAATTGCCGTTGAAAACTGTCATTACGGAGATCATGTGACCAATCCATAATGACCCAGTGGGCCGATTATGGATAATCGCCCCTCGAAGTGTTTCACGTGCAACTCGTTGATGTTAGCAACTTAGATCTATTCAACATGGCAGGGGAAGGGGTTTGGCGTCGTTGTCAAATCGTATTCTGGAACTTGAATTCTGAGACAGAAGGGTCTTAACGTAAAAGGTACAGTTCCTGTTTGTACAATGGTCAAGTCTTATGTGTGTCACAGTGTGAAATCACTTGACGTTGTTTATGTTATTCAAAATGACAGTTATGACGTCATTATTTCACGCCATTTGAAGCGGGAATTTCAAAAGATAAAACGACGTCGTCAAAATGTAGAGTTCTACTCGATAGCGTAGCGGTTTGAAATTCTAGATCTAGATCTACTATAAATGTTCTGCGTGGGCTAAACTTTCCATAGCCAACTCCATATGTTCGAGATCTTACGATCTGAGCATTTCTGAAAGATCTAGAGCTACCCATACTTTGTCAGCGCTATCGTTTCAAATTTGTGAGCAGTTGATGGCAGTTAAACGATGTTTGAAACCACGTCATTGGCATGAAGATATACAATAAAAAGGTCAAAGCATGACCCAGGCGTGCCTTCTGCCCATAATGGGCAGAAGGCACGCCTGGGTCATATTTTAACCTCTTAATATTATACTGAATATCTAGAGGTAGGAACATATCAGAGAAAATACGTTTGGGGAAAATCATGTGTCTGACACTGTGTACAATTACCTTAGTGTGAAATTAAATACAAACATTTCTAAAAATGGGTATGAGTGTTATTTTTCACTTACGAATACATATTTCACTTGAATTATGTTCCACATATTTAACCCACTACTCCATAGCCTTATTCTTGTTTTGAAGGCAGGTGACCACTTAAATCAGGTCGAAAGCAAAGCAAAATGCGCCTTAACTCTTTACTCCATAATCTGTTTCTAGTATTGAAGACATGTTATGACCACTCAAAGCAGGTTGAAAGTTAAGCAGAATCTGCCGTAGGGCGCATGCTGCTTTATTTTCAGCCTTCCATCTTCTAGGATATAGAAATGATTTCTTATGGTACATATTCATGACTGTATGACATGGAATTATTTTCTTAAGTAGAGGAACACATTAAAGACGTAAAAAGCGCTTTTATATGGTAATATGTTAAGACCCCAATTTTACATCCACCCCATGTAAATCCATTGAAAAATGTGACGTTTAATCTGTGTAAACGCTATTTCTCGAGAAGGCGGTACTTGTGGTAACATTCGCAGAGAAGGCGGAGCTTATAGGTCTGCTCTCCGCGAATCATTTTGTTGTGTTGCTTCAGTAATGCCGTTACGGCTATTCCTTTCAGGGTACACATTATTCGTGTTAACAACTTCTTATGTGGATTAAACATGCATGCCTACTAATAAAATGTTCATTTAATATTAGAAACCACAACAAAACAAATATCATATATACATATAAGATACCTTATAATACCTTATCATTGATATCTTCTTTGAAAATTTCTGTTTCGTTACAAAGTAAATAGTTATCCTTTCCTAAAGAGCGACTTTGTGGTCCGTTTGATGGTGCCAAGCGTAGCCAGTATGGAGCAAGTTCAGACGCCGAGTAAGTCGACGTCTGGTATGCGCCTGTCAGACACTCGTTGAAGCGAATCGCCAACGCTTGCGGTAAAATGAGAGTTTCGCAGTTTTATTGTATTGTGTTTGCCATTCGCTTCGTCTGAAGGGGAAAGAATAACAAGTTGGCCATTTGTTCATGTTGTGGTAATTTTATGGATTCTTTAAACGCGTAATAACATTATAACTGTGTTCAACTGAATCATGATATCTCAATGACCTTATCCGTTAAATGTTCACTTAAACTCTGTCTGGGACAAAGGCTAGTAGTCTGCTTACGGATCGAAAATAAGGCTCTGGAAAATAGGTCTCATGGCATGTCGTGTAGACGGGCAACATTCACTTGATTTATATTCAGCATATGTATACGAACAATTCTAGGGGGGTGTAAAGTTCTTAGGCGCGTATTAAGGTCAGATATAGGTCAAAGGTCATTGGGTGCAGATTTTAGAGATATGATAATTAATTTTTTATGTTATTTGCAATCACTCATAGATAACCTAAAAATACTTTAATTTATTGAATGTATAATTGGTCGAAAAATCTAGAAATAGATTTTTCGTGACAGGAAAAACAATTATAAGTCACAAACAAGGGCGATAACTCTTAAAATAAGCCAGTAAATCACGTGTTCTGTTCATTTCTGCTATAATAGCTCCCACATAAGTGAAAAAATCATAAACTATATATACCATCATCTGTGTAGGTTTACATAATATACTGATAAGGCCCTTCGTTCAACAAAAAGCCCTTTTGCACCGTAAACATTCAAAATGGCCGCCATTTTTCAAGATGGCCGCCATTTTCGGTTCTCATATACCATTTCTCTTCCAACATTTGACATGTATGACCAAATTTTATACTTTTGGTGTTGAAATATATGTTTTTAAGCATTGGCAAGCTAATCAAGAAAACTTTAAATTGATTTGAAGCTTACTTTAATGCATAATGACCAATGTTTGACAAAGAAACGTGTTTTTTTTCAAAATGGCCCCTTCTTTATATGGGATTAAGCTAATTTATTTCTTAAATTTGACATATATGATCAACTTTTTGTGCATTTCGGTGTCAAAATAAGTGTTATAATGTACTAGAGCGCTAATTCAGTCAACTTCAGGCCGATTTGAAAAATGTTTTTATTGAATAATCACCAACACCGACAAAATGTTACTGTGTTATTTACTTTAAGATGACCGTTACCTTTTGCACTAATGATTAATTTCGTGTCAAACTTTCGGAGTCAAAGGTAGTGTTAAAAATCACTGATTTTGTGATTGTATATTTATTTATTAAAAAAACTTGTTTAATTGGGTAATGACTTACTTTTGGCAAATATATATAGATATGGTTTATGAATAGTAAAGTAGTAAATCCTAGTGTATCGCAAATAGTATATGTGTTGCTTGTTGTTGTATGATGTGAGTGTGTATATGTTCTTTGTCATATTCACAAATTTATTAATCTGAACAAAAACGGCAACATCGAAAATACATGCATCTGCCACTGCAATCAGTTTTCTTTAGCGCATATGCTTAATCTTCGCAACTATATGTATAGCTATATCCAATAAATAGCAGCCTAGTCTAATGTATTAGCAATATATTTCCTTTATTCACACTCTACAGGACACTTATATTATTTTGCGTAATGCCGCAAAACACAAGCTATGTAGATGCAAATAAGTTCGTGTGTTTAAACAAAGCTGCTTGGCTTTTAGGAATTGCGCAATAAGGTTTTTGCCACTACCAGGCAAACACGTCCAGTCCAACACAATAATTGCATTAAATACAACTGATCTCCTGGCGTGTCATACATAGCAATCGCAATGTTTTCAAGACTTTACTGTTTCTACATTTTAACTAATAGTAAATATACAATGGATTTTGTAAATGTATAATATCTTCCATGAAATGCATTCGATGTGGTCCATGCAGCCTTTTCTCTTTCCATATGAAAACCATATACGAATTAACAAAACACGAAATGTAATGCGTTGAGTGTGTATGTTAAGATCTCACAGGGTCAATTGACAAAAATATTAACTTCATTACGGAAATTTGATTGTTGTCCAAATGAAACCAACTCTTCCTGTATACCAATATCTATTAGCAAAGGTAGCTCTAAGCCCTTGCTGCATTGGTCGTTTTTTTATATGCATTTTGCATTTCGACAAGGGAAAAATCGAAAGACGCATCCTATGCTGTAGACCAATTTGTGGAGACAGCGTTAAAGGATGCTGCAACAGAAGACATTAGCACTGATATGTTGGACGCGATGGGATTGCAGAATCTCTCATTACAAATTATTGACTAAAGGAGTGCAACACCGACTATTTGTTCCACCCAAAAAACAAAGTCAAAGACATTAGCAAGTATTTATACAGACACGAGATCAGACAAGCAACAGGTTTTGAAACAGATAAAACCTGACCGCAAACCCCATCGATGTCTGTTTAATGAAGCTAGTCCAGGCCTAACCGTGCAGAAGGACGATGCACTGAAGCATGAGCTGTCCCCAGTTCCATTAGCATCGGCAGCATCAAATGGAGTAATGAACCAGACAATTACAGTCCCGAACTCTGGATATTCTGACAATATACCAGTGAATTGAAACCGCACAACAGATACTTGACTCTCAGAAATCTACATATGTTATAGTACATGTATATGGTCATGCTCTTATTCAAGCTCGAGAAAGATCTCAAGGATGTCAGACATTCGGAGAGGATGCTCAAGAATTTGTTCAGTCGGTATATATTCCCATTTCACAGGCACACATACTCGCATTGATGTCACATTTGATACCTTGGGAGCATGTCAATCAAAGCTACCACTGGAAAAAATCACAGGTCCAGAAGACCCACTACCGCATGTCAGAGAGCCATACATTGTGCTCGACGAGAACTAGAAATACATGTACATTGCCGAGTCTCTATCATCTGAATGACACATTATTACCACAAGGGTTGCTTGTCGTAGCAGGGGGGAACGTTCGTAGGTGTTATAAATGCAAAGTCAAATAGCTTCCATGCTGATAAGTTGTCGGCCGATCATGAAGAAGCTGACAATAGAATGATATTCCATGCTAAGGATGCTGTTGCAAGCGGGTTTAATCGTCTGATTGTTATATGTAGGGACACAGACGTAATACTGTTGATGCTTTGTAGGAAATGACGTGGTAACATGGATGCTGTCCGGTACAGCAAAGCAAAGGGGATGATTCCTTGTTTATAAATTTATGAGGCACTCAAGGTCGACAAAACATCATAGTTCCCGGTATATAGACACATGCCGGTATAGGCAACTCATGAAAGTCAAGACAACCCCCTACACACACACTTACTATGTATCACCCCCAATTGGAAAATAAATCCTTCTATCCCAATGACATACAGGCAACTCACGTCTTGCTATTGCAAGACAAAGTGCAGCTCGGCAAATTGTGCTTGCGATAAAAGCCAACACGTATGCATGTATGAATGTTGTTGTGAGGCAACACACTGTGTAACTCAGATTAATTGGTAGCATGCGTCTTTATAAGAATCCCCACATACTCAATTTTGCTAGACGCGTCATTGTAAACTAAATGTACGTAGATCGGTGATCTGATTTTTTCATAACGAAGCATTATGCATGTCTTAGTACATCCAATTGGCGATGAAAGTTCTATAAAGTTCTTCGCAAGCTTGCTCAAATGATACCACGAGTGAATGGTTTGTGATTGTTATTCTTCGTTCAAATATCTCTAAAAAGATATTGCTATTGTAAATGTTCATTTGTAAAACTGTACGTTAAAGTATGTGAATAATTATACTGAATATTTACATCTAATTCATTTGGTATGTGTTAAAATTACACGTATACAGACTTTAAAGCACAACTTCCCGTCACAAAATCGTAAATACGCCACGTTTTAGCCAGATACATAGTGATAACCCTTGGAATTGTCAAAAATCCAACGATAACATTTTATAGAAATTCGAACCTAACATAGTCATCCATTCTGTATGGTTATGTCAATACAGTGTTCCTAAGATAGTAATACTTACTATAATGATAATTTCCCCAAATTAAATTTAAGAGAAACTCATTTGGCATCGTACACAATCCAATCTTTTGGCTTATTTAATATAACGGGGTTGTCTGTATTTATACCCTAAAACGCATATTTCAGTGATGAATTTTCATAGTGAATTACTGCTTGATGTCAATGGTGTTTATATACATGTACATAAAAGTAGTTTAATTTAATAAGAAAACAGAAGATAAATAACAAACAAACAAACAAAAAGACATAAAAAAGGAAGAGAAAAAAAAGAGTTATTACCCAAAGAAAGAACATTGACTGTAAGATTACATTTGATTTGATTATTAAACTGCTGCTTTTATTTAAATGTACTAAGTAAACCCAAACAAATTCGATATTATAAGAAAACAGTAAAAAAATAACGTTTAGATTATTTAGTTTTTGCCCCTGACAGTAATATTAACTTTTAGTTGAATATTGAACTGCTCCTTTATGTCAAAAGTTTTAACAAACATAAAAGATATTATAAGAAAACAGTAAAAAAAAATCGAAAACTAATTCCCATTTAAAATTAAATATGGAACTGAAAAACCAGAGTTATTGCCCCTGGAATAGAGCATTGACTGTAATATTTACTTTTATTTGCATATTGAACTGCTCCTTTATGTCAAAAGTGTAAACAAACATAAACACATTTTAAGAAAAAAGTCAAAAATAACGAAAATAAATTCCAGTTAAAAAGGAGATATGGAACAAAAAACCAGAGTTATTGCCCCTGGACTAGAGATTTGACTGTAATATTTACTTTTATTTGCCTATTGAATCGTTGCTTTATGTCAAAGTTGTAAAGAAACATAAAAAAAATTTGATGATATAAGAAAACAGACAAAAATAACGAAAAAATAACTATAAAAATAAAAAAATGAATGATGAAAATCAGAGTTATTGCCCCTGTAAAAGGATATTGACTGTACTATTTTACTTTTTTAATAATATTTAGCAAGTACAGACATTTGTGTACTAATTTAACCAATAATAGTTCATTTGATATATTTGAAATGTAAATAAAGTTAGGTTTATATTATGGTATGCAAAATCTGCACTCGTTGACCTTTGACCTCATTTCTGACCTAAATTTGAACTTTTCGACTTTACACCCACCCCCTCCCCCTCCCTAGAATTTCTAAAATATGTTTACTGAACACAAATAAGGCGGATGTAACCCGTCTACACGACATGCCATGAGGGGTCAAAAATGGTCAATATGTTGGTAGACTATAGTGTTTGTAGCAGGGGAAATCGTTATCCTTTTCCAAAGGGCTACTTTATTATCTGATGATGCCCAGTGAATACAGTTTAGATCCAGATCACACACCGAGTAATTCGGCGTCTGACCAAGCTCCAAACTGTCAGACACTCGTTGAAGCGAATCGCTAGCGATTGCGATGAACTGCGATTTTCGCCACTGTATCATGTTTTGTTAATTATATATTCTTTATGTACATGTATATAAAAATGTGCAAGACATTTATATTTCATGAGTGGTGACTTATGGGCCCACTGGGCCGGGTGCAAATTGTTTGTATTGAAACAATATTTTTGTAAAAAACATTATGTTCTATGCACATGTCACAATAATTAAATATTTACTTACTTACCTACTTATTTATGAGAAATGAACTGAATATTTTCGGCGTTTCAGAGAAATAAACGACAGAAAACGATTGCAAATTTACTATGAATTGCTTACATGCCGAAAAAAATCAATTTATTTCTTGATTATGCTTTTTTTTTAGCCTGCTATTTTCTTCAGTGGAAGAGTAAATAATTTAATGCATCGTAAAACGGTGTATCTATGGAGTAAAGGGTTAATCAAAGAGTGAGAGTCACGAAAACAGACACATATTCAGAAACGTACGCTTCGATTGAAAAGTAATTTAAATCTGCGTTTTGTTTGTGTCAAAATTATGGTCACCCAGTAAAGTAAAGCAGTAAAAGTTTATGATATGGTGCTCATTGCTGCTGAACCAAATACCAAAAACACAGATAGCTTTCTGAGAGTGTTTGGCAGAATGTGATTTTGCTATAAGCACGTCCTTTGGACAACATTTCTATGCAAGTTTCCCTAGATAAGTTTCACTGTACGTTATTTTATAAAATGGAATGAATGTCATGGTTTATATGCTTCTACCCGCAATTTAAAACAAGAGCCCCATGGGGCATATTTCGCTCATCTGAGAATAGCTGACAAAATAGAGAGAATGATTTATGTCCAGGACTAGGTCATTTTTTACCCGAGGGGCATACTTTGAACACTCTTGATAGAGGACCTGTAGATGATGCTATGTGCCAAATATCTAGTTTTAAATGTTTCCAGTGAAAAATCTATTTTTAGCTCCTGTGATCTATTTATGCAACAGACTAATACATTTGAACAAAATATGTACAGGACATCTAGGGGTGTCACCATGCCAAATATCAAAGCTCTGGCCATATAAGTTTTAGCGAAGAAAACGTTTGAAAATTTCACTATATAACTCTATGTAAAACTGTGAACCCCGGGCGGGGTCATAATTTTAACAAACTTGATAGAACCTGTAGATGATGCTATGTGCCAAATATCTAAGCTCTGGCCCTTGCAGTTTTTGACAAGAAGATTTTTAAAGTTTTCCTTATTTTTTCACTTTGGTTGCAATGGAAACCAGAGTTCTGCAATTTTTTTATTCTTTGAACACATTTCAAAGAGCTTGACTCAATGAACATTTCTGTAAATTTTGGTTGAAATCTGTCAAGCGGTATTAGAGGAGATGTCACTTGAAGCAATTGTTAAAGACGACGTACGACGCACGACGACGGACGCCGGACACAGGGTCATCCCAATAGCTCACATTGAGCCTTTGGCTCAGGTGAGCTAAAAGCAAAATACACAAATCTAAATAATATAAAAGAAACTCCATCCAGGATCGAACTCACTACCCTTACGTTTGTAACGCAGAAACATACCCACGGAGTAACTACCGACTATAGTTACCTATATCAAATTGGAGTCATCATTGAATTGTTTATTCAATATACACTGTTGTCGTTTTCGGGAGATAAAAATAGATTACGGTAAAGTACGGAATATACATAAACTGCCAGGTCAAACCTTATGGATAATACCAATTATGGAAGCAATACCTCAAGGGGCATAGTTGTTATAAAAAAATTCGAAACCTAAATATCGCTCACCTAGGAAAACTCAGAAAAGGGTCACATGACCCCTGGGTGCGATCAATTAACCCAAATGACACAATTTCAAAAGTCTTGATAATGAATCTGCAAATAAATTGTTCTGTCAAACATCAATGCTTAGTATTTGACATGGTTTCAATCAGAAAGACTTTTCATTGAACAAACAATGTTTTCGTTAAAATGTCCCAGATATGCAACAGACCGTAATCATTTCAACAATATTGGTAAAGGGCCACTAGAAATGTCACCATGCCAAACATCAAAACGTTGGGCATATTAGGTTCAGAGAAAAAGATGTTTGAAGATTTCACTATATAACTCAATGTAAAACGGTGACCCCTTGGGCAGGGTCATTATTTACACAAGGGACATTCTCGTTAGAGGACTTGTAGAGAATGCTTTGTGCCAAATATCTTAGCTCAGGGCACTATGGTTTCGTGACCTAGAAACGCAACGGACCAAACCCGTTTAACACAATATTGGTAAAGGGCCTCTAGAAGTTTTACCATGCGAAATATTAAAGCTCTGGCAATATTATTGTCAGAGAAGAATATGTTTGAAAATTTCACTCGATAACTCTATGTAAAATTGTGACCCCGGAGGCGTAGTCATTTTTGTCACCAGGGACATAATAAGAACACTCTTGGGATGCTTTTTAAGTTTCCTGGTTTTTAGCTCGTGTGACCTAGATATGCAATGGACCAGAACTCTTTCAACAAATTTGAAAGACGACCATACAAGTCATTCATGCCAGGTTTGGTTAAATTTATCCAGTTGTTTAGGAGAAGTCGTTTGAAGAAATTGTCGACGACGGACAGACGGACGACGACGGCAGACACAGGACGATCTAAACAGTTCACATTGACACTTCGTGCCCGGTGAGCTACAACAGATGAAAACTTGTAAGCAGGTGATTCTACGGCGATGAAAGGGTTAAAATAACGGAAACATTCAATATATCCAATTTCCTATCATAATCGGTAAAAAAAAGTATATATATATTCAAACGCAAAAGAAAAGTATGCATGCCTATTCATACCATTCATTGCATATTGATTAATGAAATATGATTTATCCGGTATCAAAAGTTTCATGAACTTATTCCCTTGATGATGGTTCAATTGCGATAAATTTGTTAGGATAATGTTCATTTATTTTCAAGGCAATCAAGCGAGGGGTCAAAATACAAAAAAATTGCTAAACCAGGACATTACGATCATAATAATGGACCAGTAATGATTAAATTTCCACTATACTGTTCAGCCATCATCGGTAAATTAACCCCCACCCACTGGCAGCCATGTTGTTTGAACTAGGAAGATTATTTGAAGAAAACTGACAAAGGGTCAGTCATCAATATTTGTGTAAAAATATTCTTAAATCAGACAGCTACAGAGAAAAAGATTTTTAAGATAGGAACATTTTGGTAGAATTATTTTCAAATCAGACCAGTAGTTTCTGACAAGAAGATTTTTAAAGGTTTTTTTTCAATAGGTTGCCATGGCAACCACTATTTCAATTAAATTACCTACATTTGAACAAATCTGAGAGAGTACCCTACAAGGAACAATCCTATGAAGTTTTAATGAAATTGACCCAGTGGTTTCCAAAAAGAAGATCTTTGAGGAAAAAGCTGACGACTGACGCCGGAAGCGGGACAACGGGAGAAAGACGACGATGGACACAGGGCGATCACAATAGCTCACATTGGCACTTCATGCCAGGTGAGCTAAAACGAACCCTACATTTAAACGAATGAAACATTATGTCTTTTACGTTACATTTATTCTTTGAATATCCATGAGTATCTTCACTATAGCTTCTATCGTTAGTTAAATGTAATTACAATGTACATTGACATAACGTACAGGCTATAGATGTCAACGTCTAGAGCGCGGATAACATTTTCTACTTCGTATGCTACATCACAGAAGCTAATATAGCCATTAGGCTAGAACATTTTCATATTTATTTGTTAGCAATGTACACATACAGCGTATCGTTGCTGAACAATCAGTTTTTGCCAGTGACGTCAACGTCACTGTTTAGAATGTCAATTGTTTTGATCTACGCTGGAGACATTCCTGTTAGCAAATGTACATGTTAGTGTATGTTTTATCGCCAATAAAACCACGATTTATGATCAACGCTATGTTTTGAACAATTCGCATTCACTACACGTGCTCTACTAACGTGCATTGAACATGCATTTCACATTTTTGATGTTCAATTCATTTTCTCACAAAAGTTAACGTTGTTTTCATTTAATTACATTTACTATTGATAGGCAATACACTGTGTAACATTTTAAGCAGTGTGTGTTTTATCGCTAAGAAAAACACGATTTATGTTTTGGATAATTCACGCGCTCTGCATGCATTTAACATGCTTTTCACATTTTTGTTGCTCATTTCATTTTCTCACAAAAGTTAACGTTGTTTTATATATATGGGAACGACTGATATATATGAGGGTACAATATCATATATGTCTGCCACTGATATAAATAAGTGTAGACTAATTTGCATCTCATTTGCATCTAAAATACAGTTAAATATCAATATCAGGGATATATAGGGAAAACATAAAGGTACCTTATATGTTTGCCCTGTATGCCAATTCCGTAAGGGTAGAGACGACATTTTGCCATAGGTCGCCAAAATTTGGTCAAAAAATATTCATTTTTTTTAGATATGAGCATTTCAATGAAAGCAATTGAAACCCCATTTTAACATGATATCGATATTTCTTTCATGCGGCACCAATGGCAATTAAGCCGTTTTCACTCTACAGTGATTGGACTTATATCCACATTTTTGTCTTTGATTTTGAACCAAACATCACGTCGATTGATTTGGATTCATTTTGTTGTCTATAAAGTGATTTCACTTTGTTTTATCAGTTATTAAATATATTTTACAATGATTTTAAAAGAACATATGAATGTCATTTTTATCGCAGCGTCTCTGCATGACACGAATATTTGAAAATAAATTGGCATGATCGGGATAAATGTCCTGTTTTAAAACAAAAATATAATATTGCTCCAACATGGATGTAAAAATGTACAGATTAATTTGTAATGAAATCAAGAGCGCAAATTAAAATGATTGACAAGAATAATCTAATATAAATTTAAGATGTAAAGCGTTTCATAACCGACGTTGGTGCCACTGACCAGCATGCTGAAATACACTAAAAAGACAGACAATTTGTAATCAAATCTTTAAAAAAAACGAGAGGGCCAGAATGGCACTTGATCACTCACTTGACCATGGTGACACTTAAAGCTGAGTCAAGGAATTTCAAACAGAATTTTTGAAATTGTCATTGAAAAAAATCTTTTTTTTTTCTCTGGTGACCCAGATATGCCACAAACCGGAACCAATTCAACATTATATGTAAAAGATCCCTGGAAGTAAAACCATGTCAAATATCAAAGCTCTGGCCATATTGGTTTCAGAAAAAAAGATGTTTGAACATTTCACAATAGAACTCTGTAAAACGGTGACCCCTGGGGCGGGGCCAATTTTGACTTCAGTGGCAAATTTTGAACAACTTTGATAGAGGACCTGTAGACGATGTTATGTGCAAAATATCTAAGTTCAGCGTATTATGGTTTCAGACTAGATCTTTGAGAGTTTTCATTGAAAAAATCTATTTTCAGCTCCGTTGACCTAGATATGCATCAGACCGGAACCAATTCAGTAATATATGTGGAAGACCTGCGGCAGTTACACAATGCCAAATATCAAAGCTCTGGCCATATTGGTTTCAGAGAAAAAGATGTTTGAACATTTCACTATAGAACGCTATGTAAAATGGTGAGCCCTGGGGCGGGGCCAATTTTGACCCCAGGGCAAAATTTGAACAAACTTTGATAGAGGACCTGTAGACGATGTTATGTGCAAAATATCTAAGTTCAGCGTATTATGGTTTCAGACAAGATTTTTGAAGTTTTCATTAAAAAAAATCTATTTTTAGCTCCGTTGACCCAAATATGCATCAGACCGGAACCAATTCAGCAATATATGTGAAGGACCTCCGGAAGTTACACAATGCCAAATATCAAAGCTCTGGCCATATTAGTTTCAGAGATTTTTTTTTTAACACTTCACTTTATAACTCTATGTAAAACGGTGACCCCGAGGCGGGGCCAATTTTGACCCCAGGGGCAAAATTTGAACAAATTCAATAGAAGACTTGTAGACGATGTCATATGCAAACTTTCTAAGGTAAGTGTATTATGATTTCAGACAAGAAGATTTTTGAAGTTTTCATTGAAAAAATCTATTTTTAGCTCCGTTGACCCAAATATGCATCAGACCGGAACCAATTGAGAGAAAAAAATGTTTGAACATTTCACTATATAACTCTTTGTAAAACAGTGACCCCGGGGCGGGGCCAATTTTAACCCCCTGGCAAAATTTGAACAACTTTGATAGAGGACCTATAAGTAATGACATGTTCCAACTATCTAAGCCCTGGCCCTTGTGGTTTTTGACAAGAAGATTTTTAAAGATTTCCTTATTTTTCCTTTTGGTTGCCATAGCAACCAGAGTTCTGCACGTTTTCAAATTCTTAAAACAACTTTGAAAGAGCTTGACCAAAGGAACATTCCTGTGAAAGTTTAGTTGCAATCAGGCAAGTGGTTTTGGAGAAGAAGATGTTTGAAGAAATTGTTGACGCACGACGCACGACGACGGACATTGACTGACCACAAAAGCTCACCTTGAGCACTCTATACTCAGGTGATTTGAAAATATGACTTAGTAGACTCATTTTGCATGTGCAGCATGTATTATGTGTTGGTGTCTGGCACGATTGAAACGTATACAGGTAAATAATAAAACAGTTGCATGTAATCTTAGACTATGTTTTAATGGTGCAAACAGCAGTGATGCGTAATCACAAAAACTAATATCTTGTTAGAACGGATTCTATATAGGTTTTTGCATTAAAAATACTCATGAATAACTTTAAAGCACATTCATAGTTTTAAATGCAATTTGCCCGAAGTATCTACAAAACTGCATACATGTATTTTTATTTTAAAATTTATGTTTATCTTAGGAAAATATACTAAAGTTCCGTTTGGTTGGTGTGTTTTTTGGACATCCAGCAGAATTTCAGAATTCATTTAGGTTTGGTTTTGGTTTTGTTAACGTCTGTTTCTGCCATCTGTCATCTATGATCTAATTGGGCGCCCAAGAGAGAGGATATAAAGAAAGCCCGGACGCAATGCCCAACTCTTATAATGGACCGAGTTCAGGGCTTTTTGGATGGCCAGTGTAAAGCACTGATAAACCGGACCTCGCTTTATACAGTCTTACCCGAAGAACTTTGTCAACAACGGTACCGCAGTGGAGTGTGCTACAACTGGGCCACATCCGCCGCCGGTCAGAATTCATTTAGGGTTACATAAAACTTATGTCACAATCATTTAAACAAATAAAAGCATAGAGACACCAAAATCATTTTGTTTTAACTTACCTTCACCAATGTGGCCTTCTGACTGGTCAGCTGAGAGTCAATGTCACGTAATTGTGATCCATGTGTTTCCTTCAGGGAATCTAGTCGGTCTTGAAGGGAGGTTAACTTCAGTGCTGGTTTTTGTGTTTCATTAGTTAAATCAGTAAATTTTAATCTCTTTCCGAAGGATGATTGCACTTTCTTCGCCTCGATCTGAAATGAACAACACAACAATATTCCTGTATTTAAAGTAAAAACTTTGTCAAATGCGAAACTAAATTTGTTTTAATTGATTTACTTAGGTCAAAGTAAAACAAATGTATTGTTTGAAAATTTTCATTTAGCTACATTAGACTTTACTTTGATTTCTTCTTCATTTTCTAGGGGACTCGATGTAGTCAGAACACTTGAGTACTTATGAGGCGCTATTAGTTAGCATATATCTTGGGTCAATTTCTGGCCTCAATAAATATGATATTCGGTTAAAAAAGTCAAATTACTATCAAAATGCTGGTGTCAATTTGTTGCCTTGCATGAACCTTACATGCTTAATTATTACTAAGTTTAACTGGCTATAACTCAGTAAAATGAATAAGTCAGACCAAAACCCTTAACAAATGCGTATTTGTGGAACATGTGCAAACTCTATACTAAATTATATGGTTTTTGTTTAAAAACTGTAGGAGTATTTAAGAGACTAATAACGCACCGTTTCATGAACCTTATATGGAAAAAAATATAGCAGAATAAAAGCAAAATGATTTGGATTTTACGGCAGTGCGACACAACATAGTTCATATAGCGCGGATGAAGGATGCGGGATGATGAAAAGAAATGATGATGATTTCAGAAAATTTGAGTTCGGCTAATCCCACTCGTTGCAAAGCAGCCGATAGGATCAAAATCACCGATTTGCCTTCATTTTAGTTGTTGGCAGAAGGGATAATATTTGACTTATAAAAAGAAAACATTCCCTATGACAAATAAGTCCCAGAAACACGACAAGGTAGGAAGGTCTCTTGAACTAGTCAAATCATTTAAAGTTCAACTGGCTTGTATTTCTACGCGACATTTAAGAAGGGTCAAACTCCTGAACACATCTGCATTTGTGGTATATGTGCAAACACTCGGACAAATTATAAGGTTTTGATTATAAAACTGTAGGAAAGGTTACACGGACCAAGTTTTGCCATATATGTGGACAGACGGACATGGGTAAAAACTGTATGTTTCCACCTAAACTAATTTAATGCCTCTGTCTAACTGCTTTGACCCTTGTCAGACATCCAGTTACTAGGTTTCTGATACGGGTCTAAACCTTTTGTTTAATGTGGACAAGCTACACGAGAGCTCTATATAATCCTGATATTGATAATCATTCAAATGTATTACTATCGAAATACGTATGCGCTTGTAGGATATAACTTCGCACACATGCTTTGTATCTCTATGTATCGTGAAGAAGTTTCAACAATGAATGGTGAAAATGGCTTTTAGTCTTAACCTTTTCCCCCGTATAAGTGTCTTTTATTTATTCCTCCACAGAAGAAAATAGATCAAATTTGTACAGGTAACATGAGGAATAATTTCTATATCGTCGTAGATGGTAACTTAAAGCAGGCTGAAAGTAAAGCAAAATGCGTGTCAAAGCGCATTTTGTTTTACTTTCAACCTGCTTTAGGTAGTCACACACCTTCAAAACTAGAAGCAGGCTATGGGGTAAAGGGTTAAGCTATGTTGACATTCAGGTGATTATTTGACAAAAGTAGTTTCCCATTCTCTTTTTAATGAATACTTATTAGAATCTTCTTCTCAATATCATTTTATTGAAATGTCAAGTTCAGGGTAAATATGATGATTCATTAAGGGTGTTTTTTTAGAAATACTTGAGTTATCTGGTGTTTCTTTTTACCTCTTTTATTCTGATGATTGCTGTCTGTATGTGTTGATCCTCACTCCCAGACAAATCTCTGAACCCTTGTAAGAACTCTATCATTTGACCAATGTAGTGCTGTATATCAGTGTCTTGGACTTTACAATTAGAAGCATGAAGAACACCATTTCGAATCTGAAGCATCTAAAATTAATTTAAACACATTAATAAGAAACATAGGTATATATAGGACATCAAGAAGCAAACATACAAGACAAAGTATTATATAAAATTATTTTAAAATAGACATGTGTGTATAAGTAACATATGCCTCAAAACCAGTAAAAGCAAAACCGTTATTAGTCCAGGACAGACCTAAAAGCTACAATAAACCAAGGTCAAACTGGTCAAATTACAATATCACCATACTTACATAACAAGAGCATCGCAAGCCGGTGCCAATGCTCGACTTTTTTATAAACAGAAAGAAGGAACAGTGAGATATTCTTATTGTGTTCGTATGTCTTGATTATTTGTCGATCTGTCTACCGTGGAGCTCTAAATGACATTGACCATTTTCGGACAAGATCCAACTTTTACTGAGCTCAAGAGCTTCTTGCGTTGGGTCCAAATGCATAATATGAAGTCTCTAGTCACATTTAGTTCAAAAGTTATGACCAATGTTAAATTCACTCTATTGCACCTCTAAATGACTTTGACCTTTGTCGGACATGACACAACTAATACTGAACCCAAGAGCTTTTTGCATTGAGTACACATGCCAAATATGAATTCTTTATGGCGTTTTGTTTAAGAGTTGTAGCCAATTTAAATCAAGCCTATTTGACCTCTAAATGCGATTGACCTTTGTCGGACATGACCCAAGTTATACTGAGCTTAAGAGCTTTTTGAGTGAAGTACTCATGCAAAATATGAAGTCTATATCACAGGCAGTTCAAAAGTGTATTTTCAATATTAAATGCATCCTATCTAACCTCTTATGACCTATAAATGACCTTGATCTTTGTCGGAAATGACCTTAAGTCAAACTGAGCTCAACTTCGTCTTAAGGTGAGTGCACACACAAAATATTAAGTCTGTATCACATGTAATCAAAATTTATGGCCAATGTTAAGTTTTCTAACGACGAAAAATTAACAACCATGACACAGACACCGACGTGATTACAAAAGGTCGTTGTTTTCTTCGAAATTGACGAGCTAAAAGTCTACCAAACTACAAGGTAATTATCAAATTCTAACCTCACTCAATAAATCATGTCTGCTAATATGGCTGTTCTCCGTGAAATGCCGACATTTCTGCAACAATGTCAATATAGCTACTATATCAGCATCCTTCAATGACTGGCATTTGCTGTAACCAGCTGGTAGATATATCTTACACACTTCCCAAGGAACTGTGGGCCACAGCTGGGGATTACAATTATGTGGACAAAGTCCACCTTGGTCCTCATTTTCCATAATTTTCCGTAACCATGAGTTACATACTTGACATTCCATAAACCATTTGTCATTTGAATCTTTCTTTATATCTTCACCATTACAAGAGTTGTTGCACACTGGTAATGCTGGTTCAAAAGACTGGAATATGCGACTGTGGAAATGAGTTGTTTCATTGTTGATAAAGTCCTCTAAGCCTTCTTTCATGAACTGTAGAGATAAGGTTCCTCGTAACCAGTTGTTATACTGTTTGTCATGGAGCACTGTCCCGGCAGCCATTCTGTAGCATAGAAATATGAATATCATAATTATATGAGTTTGTTACAATGTATTATTGTATACCTCAATATAAATAGTAACAAAACTGTCGTTGATTATCTTTACGGACGTCATTTGACCAATCGATAATGACCGGCCGGGACATTATGGATAATCGCCCCTCGAAGGTTTACCATGCAACTCGTTGTTGTTAGCCACTTTGATCTTTTCAAACATGGCAGGAAAAAGGTTTTGAAGTCATTTGTCATATAGTATTCTAGAACTGGAATTATGAGACAGAAAAGGTAAAGTAAAAGTTCTATATCAAACTTATTTATGATGACAAAACATATGGCTCCTAGAGTGTTAAGATGCGCTTTGTTTATTTTGACTAACTGAGCTACTTTTTAGTCGATATATCCCATATCCAGTTGTACCTCTAGAGTACTGTTTTTCAAAAACTCAATTTTGGGCAATCTTGGCAACTCTCAAAACTTTCAGTCTATGATTCAAAGACAGGTGTTAGTTTGTTAGCGTAGAGCCAGACAGATAGTAGTTGGCTTCTGTCAATGCATTGTTTGTTAAATAGCTGCAAGTTTGGTGAAAGTTGATAGGAACTGTTAAGAGGTTCGCTTGAAAGACGTCAATTACAATATTGGTTTCGAGTATTATTTGTTCAAAATGTCCCCTTTCTTCAATGGAGATAATTTGAATAAGCCCTTTTCAACGGACGATTGTTCACGGGCTGCTTAATCTAGAGCTTTTTATTACTGAGTATTTTCATGAGAAAAACATGACTGATGTGTCGCTTATTACTTGTAAAGCAGTTACCACTAGACCTATCACTTAATAAATGCATACCCCCAGTAGGGTCTTGTTAAAGGATGTCAACGTTTTAGGATAAAGTTGATGTTTGTACAACATATGAAAGGTGAAACACATCGATTGCTCCAAAGATATGCTCTGAACAAATTTTTCCAAGAATTAAACTTAGACGTACCCAGAATATGATACACACACCAGGTTTGGTAATACTAAATGAATGACAAAGGGCAATAACTCCAAAACTACTGATGACAAAGTAACTGTTCTTTGGCATTGCACTCGCGGTTAATGTGATCTATCTGTAAATGAAGTTTGAAGTCAATTAAAGAATAAACAACATTTTTTGTCGTTTACTAGATTATGAACCCCTTATCTTCGCTTTGGGTAGGTTTCGAAGTGAACTTACACAGCGAAGCTAAGGTGTTTATACTTTGGTAAATGGTAAAAAATATGTGTTTTATTCCTTGTATATTATAATTTATGTTCTTCCTTGCCATTAAATGTGTATTTTGACCAGATTTGTTTACATGTTTTTTATATATGAATACATGTATATTACATACCGGCTAAATATGTTTGATATATGTAATCTCGATGTACCAGCCATTCGATCTCCAAATATCTCAAAGATTTCAAATACATGTATTGTACTTGCAACGTACAAACTCAAGCTTTAACCCAGTAAACATTCTCTCTGTGCTTAAGAACCCTCAAAAGAAGCTAAAATATAAATTTCAACCTGAATATGCATAATCAAAGCATATTTTAAACAATTATGTCGTGGATGGTTTTATACATCCTATTCACACTTAGCAACGCGATACCAACGTTAAACAGCTGACTGCTTTGAGGCGATTTCGCTTTCGATACTTGGATTCTTAGATATTTTCTATCTTTACGGAAAGAACATTGAACCTATTTATGCTTCAATCGTTACTTGATATAGATTTAGATCTATCTACACAAATGTTTATTCAGAAAGCAGTACCAGTATCTTGACATAGACATCAGTCGCCGTCTGTAACATTTCGCAACATCGGCTGTTTGGAATTTTCCGACCGTTTAGTGATCAGTCACGAACATTCAAAGTTTTGTCAGGACTATGCAAAGTTAACACGATTAAAGCAACACGCTAGATCTAATTCAGTATTTCCCAGTAAGTGTTCACCGCTCTCCGAGACATATACTATATGTGGAACAATAGTTCGGCCGATACACATGTAGTTTAAACATGTCAGAACGGATTTTGACGTCCGAAGTCAAGGTCCCAGTAGAAAGTGTGAATGCATTATTTTGCTTTGTTAAATTTTTAAAAAACTGAAAATGATCAAACAGCATCTGGAAACAAGAAATTATTGCCTGTGTACTTAAAGTGATGTTAATAAACATCAGTAACCAGTGTGACCTCCATTGAATGCATTGCATAATACGTCGCCTCATTGAATTAACGTAAGGTTGTTCGAGCGCGTTAGGAGTACGTTGCCATTCTAACAAAGGTGCATTTTGGAGGTCATTTATGGTATCAATTTGATGATTCGACCTGGCGATCCGACCAAATTCATACCATATGTGTTCGATGGAGTTCATGTCTGGGGATATAGCTAGCAAAGGCAAAACGTTAGCATTATTTTGAGAACAAGAACGCGCCTTTTGAGGCCTTGCATTGTCATGAATGGTATCATTGTGTTGTTTTTTTATATTGATGTAACGCTGAGAATTGACATTTTCTGGAATGATGACCATGTCAGTTTTCATATTTTCCATTATCCCACCCCAGACAGTAATACTACCACCACCAAAATCTCTCTCTCTCCCGAATACAACAATCTGCAAGTCGTTCATTTCTACGGCGATAGATGCGTGTTCTGCCATCTGCGTGACTGACGGGAAATGTTGACTCATCGGTGAAAAGGACATATTGCCACTGATTCCGTGTAAAATACAAATGACGGCGTGCCCATAACAGTCTTGAAGCTCTGGGCGAGGTGTCGTAATCTGTCCAGTATATGGAAGACGAGCACGAATAGAAACTTGGTTCTGCCTCAAACGCTTTATTATCGTCTGGGAATGAACCCCGTAACGCCGAGCGGTAATGGTTGCCGGTTGAAAAGATTACGTAGATGCGTTAACGTAATCACGCGATCAGTACGTACATGTAACGTTGTCGCACGTACGCGACCGGGTCTTGTACGGTCTCTGACAGACCCCGTATTGGTGTACGGTTCATTAGATTTAGGAATAGTGTGTCTAGAGCAGCCAAAATAATGGGCGGCATTACTTACCATTGACCTCACCCTGAGGATACAAATAGATAGGTTTCTTCAGAAGACGTGGCATTATTAAATGTAAAAGTTTTGTAAACCTAATAGATTTCTTATTATCAATGCTAAGAAGCTAATGTTTACTTGTCGGTGTAAAACCTGTAAGTGAAATGTGCAAAGTAAGGAACACGTTTATCAAGCTTGAGCGCGTAAAGAGACATGGGATTTGGAAAAATATTGCATAATCGTTGTCCGCAATGAAATCGTGATACTCATTTGTAAAGCTCACAGCAGCATGTACGCTAGCAAAACAGATATTCAAACATAAAGTGTAAAGTTTTCATTTTGGGTCAGTGTATTAGCTTATACACTTTGGAAGTTTTGCTCCGGACAAGCCTGATTATGACAAATCAACAAAGGTCAATTACTCCCTAAATACTGAAGCGTGTAGCGTTTGTAGTCAATGTATATGAAGTTTGAAGTCGATAGCTTTTATACTTGTAAAGTTATGGGACTCAACTTCAACTTATGCCCCGGACAAGCTAACTTGGAAAACAATAACAAAGGGCAATAACCCCAAATTCTGATGATAGAGTTACGGTTCTTAAGCACTGTACATGTGGTCAATTTGATATAACTGTATATAAAAGTTGGTGTGAGTAGCTTTTATACTTTGAAAGTTATGTTCTGGACAAGCCGGCCGGCCGGACAACCGGACGGACGGAAGGACAGACATACATGGTGGCTCCGGTATACCCCAACTTTGTTTGATGGGGTATAATAAAAGGCGATAATTATATCTCTCTAAGTACAATGGTAAAAACACAGTCGATATCACTTTCCATCTTGTGACATGTTGTTGCTTTGCTAATATGCAGTACGAGTGATAAAATGTACCATACAGACGTGGTTTGCATCCGTAACCCATTTATGTCCTTGGCCCTATATTTAGGACATAAGAAAATAGTGTACTGAAAACAGACCGCATTGTGTGGTGTCTGATCTGAATCAACACTGTTTGCTGTGTAGTAATAGCCTAAGAGGTATGCATCCTGATAAATTCGATGTTGTAGATCCGGATATAAATAAGGGGTATAGATACAAATATAAATAAGGGGTATAGATACAGATCTTACTTTGATGAATAGGTTCTACTACTAGAGTAGTATGTGGAATGTTAACCTGAATGCATATGTAGGTATCTCGGTTAATAGGGCACATGTTTGAATCGTGTGACCATTTAACTACCGGTAATCAGCTGACCTCTTGACCATTTATATACTCATCATTTTAACGACGGGTGGTCAGCACGCTTTGGATGAAAAGTACACACTTGGCCAATATCAAGCCATTAGTTACAGGGTAGCAACGGAACGCCTTTTTTCGGGTGTTGTCTCCAAACAATGGTGCAACTTCTCTTAATATGTTGACTTTCATACTGTATATAGAAATAGGCATCCCGTATCCTAGGTTAAAGATCAGTCACGTGAGTTTTTAGGCTATATAAGCTAGTGTATTCAAGGGTTTGGGGCAGTTCAGTAGAGTTCAGAGAGGTGAATTTGACTATTGAGACGACGGATAAGTTTCTTCAATACCAATACCCCCTTTGCGCTTGTAATCCATAATTATCGTAGGATAATATGTAACTCGCATAGTGTATAAGTATAATAATAAAAAAACCTCGATGAATGTTCTTCAGTAAGAATTCGGGACGATCTTTTGTGATTGTAGCCGGGTAGATATTATGATTAAATGGTGAGAAATTTGTGTAAGCGGCCCGCTGGTTCAGTCGGTAGAACACTTGCCCTGTAAGCAAGGGGTCTCGGGTTCGAGTCCCGATGTGGCTGCATATTGTTCTCACCATGTTACACGCATTTAAAGATGGTACCCTATCAACCTGTAAAGTTTTGTTGGCATCTGATGAATGGTGTAGGAGAAGTTGCACTTATGAGCGCTTTTGACCTATAATGCATGAAACCTAAAAGTTCAATTATTTCCCCATGAAAATGACGAAGTAGACAAATATTTATTCATGCATATCTGTAGAGAGTACTATATTACCAAGTTTGTTAAAATCCATTTAAGGGTGTGGGAGTTGCTTTTACAAGCCCTTATAAGCTATATTGCAAGAAACATTTAGTTCAATTATCTCCCCTTTGAATTATTTCCCATTAGAAATGGCTGAATGGAAAGGTGTTTCTTCATGCAAAACTTCCCCTGGTGCTCTATCTACCTTTGAAGTTACATTTGTTTATTTTCCGATAATTGGTGTACGAGGAGTTGCGCTTACAAGGATGGACAGATAGACAGGACGGACAGACGGACGGGGTGATTACTATATACCCCCACTTGTTTGCCGGGGTATAAAAAGTCAAAGGTTTAGGGTTGGTTCATAATATGTAACAAGAGGGTCTTAAATGCCCTGATATCGCTCACCTGCGGATAACTTATGACCCAAATCTGTGATTTCGTCTGTAACCAAATCCCTTTGATAACTTGTGGCCATATACATTGTGTTCAAGTTTAATCTCAATTCCCTCAAATTTGTAGATCCTAGAGTGTCAACAATATTAGAATATGACTTATTCTCGTATACATGTATCTAATGACATCAAAGGCAGACAACTGTTAGCACAATGGCTAGTTTCACCAAGAGTCTATCTCTTCGCTCATATACTCAGTTGCAAACCATAGTGCGCAATTTTATTTCTATATATATTCTTCACCAAAAGTAGGGGATTTTATGATATGGGAAACATAACTTTCGTAGGCAACTTTCATTGGTCATTAATGTGTAGATAGCGTGGTCACTAAATTAATATTTCAATGACTAGAAAACGTATCGACTTAAATTTTTGCACACTGTATCACATGTATATTTGCCACCCTAAATTAAAAAATGTACCACGTGGTTTGAAGAGATTGTTAGTTTTGTTTGGAAAATGTGGTTTTGATTGATTTGCACGTGTAGCTCGAGGAAAATGCACGTACTACATTGAACGTGCATGAGTGTAATTCATATGCTTCATACAGAGAGAAAAATTACATTTGAAGTCACATCGGTACACAACAATATTGCTGAGATTGAATTAAATGAGTGAATTCGAGACTTTGCGATGCTTTCTCGTAATTACATCGTCACTAAGGTGAGTAGAGTTTAAGGATGCCTAAGAAAAATAATAAATGGATGCACGTCATCGTCGTTTTCTTTGGGACGACATCACAGGACTCAATTCTATTCTCTAACGGTTCACCATGGGTGTTATCATAATCTAAGTTAGATTGATGGTAGCACGCGGGTTTTTCACTTAAAGAAGGGCATACAAGACTTTCATTCCAAGTATGTACTCGTTCCTGCAGACAAAACATCCAATAATGTGATAATTGTATGACGATTACATTATGTTGATGCTTTAAACCAGGAACTTGTGAATACCAATTCCTATACATCAACCAATTTTACGGAGAGTAATGTAGTATCTGATCATCTTGATATATGTGAACAATTAAAAGCTGATGTCAATATTACATGTCATAAAATTCCTACAATGTACTGGATACCTAAACTCCATAAAACACCATATAAGTCTCGTTTTATTGCTAATTCAAGTGCATGTACTACTACTAAGCTTTCAAAACTTTTGACATCGTCTTTAATTAAAATTAAAGAACATGTTCAAAGGTATTGTGCAAAGACTTACGAAAATTCTGGACTTAATCTGTTTTGGTCTATTAAAAACTCGAATGAAATTTTGAATAAACTTGAACATAGAAAATACCAAGCTTGCAATATAAGTACGTATGACTTTTCAACACTATATACTACCTTACCTCATAATTTAATTAAAGCTAAACTTATACAACTTATTGAAAAGAATTTTGCCAGAGAAAGGAAACTATTTCTTGCGTGTAATACTGATCGTGCATTTTTTACAAATGACACGGTTAAGCATTACACTATGTGGACTTGCACCGATGTCTGTAAATTACTATCATTTCTTCTAGATAATATTTATGTACGTTATGGGAGTACCATATACCGCCAAGTGATTGGTATCCCTATGGGTACAAACTGCGCGCCCCTTGTTGCAGACCTATTTTTGTACTGTTATGAGAGGGACTTTATGCTAAGTCTAAAACCTGATACACAGGCAGATATGATCGAAGCCTTTAACAATACATCGCGCTATCTAGATGATATTTTTAATATAGACAACCCATTTTTTGATACGTTGTTTCCTTTTATTTACCCAAAAGAACTACGCCTTAATAAAACAAACGAGTCAAATTTGTCGGCACCATTTTTAGATTTGGATCTTTTAATAAATAACGGAATTGTTTCTTCTAAGATTTACGATAAACGAGATGATTTTGATTTTAGTATTGTAAATTATCCTCATCTAGATGGCGACGTTCTACATCTTACGGGGTTTATATTTCACAACTTATTCGTTTTGCTAGGGCCTGTACCTCTGTTGAGGACTTCCACATTCGTAATAAAACTATGACTTAAAAGCTTCTTAAACAGGGGTACAGATTTCATAAACTTCGTAAAACATTTTCTTAATTCTTTTATAGAAATCTTCCTCTCTTTAACAAGTATAAATGTAACTTAAAGTCTTTTCTGCGGCAAGGTATATCACATCCGCAGTTTTATGGTGATGTGATTTACAGACTTCGTAAGATTCTTGGACATATGCATTTTCAAATCCTGTTTGTGAAACGTATTAGATTTTTCCTCAAAAAAGATTATGATCCAACTATATTGCTACTCACTTCACGTTTGGTTATCGATCAATCTACAATTGATAACAATGTTTTCCTCTTTGATTGTGCGACGACAGACAGGGCTGAGCACTACATGATGATGTATCTCTAAAGCCGTCCTTAACCGGGAGAGTTATGTCGGATTTTCGTGCTTTGTTTTTTCTCTCCCTCTCTGTCGTACCCTGAACCCATCCATGTCTTACAGTTACTCGTGACTACAGACTAGTCGCTTGAGTACAATTTGACCGTTTCCATAGTGGGTTATTTTTAGCACGGGCCTGAATGTTTAATTCTTTCCCGTGTTACTAATAATCTTGTCATAGAATTTTTGTTAGATGTTTTACATGTTTTTACTTACGGCGGTCTTTTTGATTGTAAGGTTGTGGAACAGGGTTTATATTTTATGTACACTGTTTGTCTTTATAAGTGAATATAGGAGATAAGAGTGAGATTGGGCGCCCCTAAACCCAGGTTTACCCCCCCCCCCCAGTGGTTGTTAATGATTAATTTATAGTTAATTATTGATTGCTACTGACCGTACCAAGGCGGGCTCCTATGTTCACTTTGCTTTATGTTTGTCTTGCGTGTGTTTTCTATTTAGTGTGTAGATGAAGAAATGGTATTGCGTGCGTGTGTGTGTGTGTTATGGTGTGGATGTGTGTGTGTGTTCTGCTTGAGAGGTGGGTGTATTGTTTGTGTTATGTTTCCTGCTTGAGTCTTTTTTGTATTTATTTAAAAGAAAATATCTTATGAATTTTGCAAATGTCCTATTTCAGGATTAGGACAACGTTCATCCCAGACGTTCGTTGTTGTAAGACGTTTCGTAAGGTCTCGGCGAAATTGATTGTTAGTGATTTTCAATTTTTCTCCAGTTTCTGTTTAAAAAAGCATGAAGGCTAATTCTGATCTTTTTCACAAACGATATATTCGAGGCAGACGACAATTCAGCGTTATGAGAGATAAACTAACAAGCTGAAGTCCGATTGAACGAGGTACAACTCCCAATGTGCAGTCAACCAGAGGAGCCATAATTATATGACCCAATGTCAAAATTGGATCACTTTGAATAGAGGACCTGTAGATGATGCTATGTGCCAAATATCTAAACTCGGTCACTTTTCGTTTTAAGATGTTGTTTGAAGATTTAACTATAAAACACTCTGTACAACTGTGACTCCCAGGGGCTGGCCAATTTATGATCCCAGGAAAATTCCTGAAAACATATCTAAGCTCTGACCCTTGTGGGTTTGAGAAGAAAGTTTTTGAAGAGTCCACTAGTTCACATAGTTTCATAGGAGAAGCCGTTATACAATTCAAATACATGTATATAATTCTATGTAAAACAGTGATTCTAGAGCAAGGCTAATATTCGTCCCATGTGTTTTTTATAAGGATTTTTTAAAAGATTTTTTATGGCAACCAGGGTTCCGCAGCTTGATCGAAAGCAAGGTTCCTGAAAATTCTGACTACAACTAGGCATGGGGTTTAGAAACCAATATTATTGAAACACATCGAAAAAAGACGGAACACAAAAACACACATTGAGCACTTAATGTGTAGTTGAGCTAAACATCCGTTGGAGGATGACAGGGTAATGCTCCGGACAAAATTCCGTTATCAGACGGGGGGTTAGGGTTAGGGTTAGGGTAGTTCTGAATAAGGGGAGATCCTTTGAAAGCACAGAAAACAAAGCAAATACTGAAAATTGCAGACTCGGTTTAATTGAGTCTGTTCATGAGCATTCTGAAATATGCAACAGTGCTCACGCCCCCTAGCACCAGCTTAAGCGGAATTCAACTTTTAAATGTAAATGCGCTGAAATCAATGATTCCAAAGGACCAGAAAGTATAACAACACTGAATATTAAGTACGGGGTAAATATCCACTTAAAACGACCTTGTTGGAATATAACTAGTGCACGAACACTCACCTGCTCCCCAAGAACAGTCCACTATGTTCGTCTGTAATTGTGGATGTTACTGGCGCTGGACTAGGCTTTAGTTTGGGTTTTCTGTCATGTTTAATCATCTCTTCTTGGCTTAGCTGTGTCACCACCTCATCCTTCGCCCTTATTTTCTTATATAGCGAAAATAGAAATTTATTTAATACTGAATTACAATGTATCTGACTGTTTACATGTACATGTAGTCTGGTTCTACTTTTTTTCAAACTAATGCTCATATAAATAGATACATCATTTCGTATAAACAAGAATTGTCAGTAGAACGCGTGATTTAGATGCTTTCTTAAACCGAACATATCAGGTTTGTACTTTACAAGAGGACCACAATAGCCTTATATCGATCACCGGACAAACTGTTCTGATTACGTTTGGCATTACATATGGACTTTTGCATGAAGAAGAAAATGGGTCAGTTTGTCATTATTACACGCCCTGTAATCTCTGGCTCCCTCACATTTTCGCGATGTATTGAAAAAAGAGCCAAAGAAACTTCCGAGAAGCATCCAAAGACAGGATATGGCCACGAAAGGTAAGACAAACAATGTATCGTGCACATATTTATTGCTCTATAAAAGTCATCAAGTGTTTTTCCAAAAATCGGGCTTCGTCATTCCACATAGAAATGTACATATCTTAAGTCCGTGTTGATTTATTTACAAAACAATTCTGTTTGTAACCGTTAAATCGAACCAAAGTTTGGACAAAACCAGATCAAAACCGAAAGTAGTCAAAAAACACGTCTGTTCAATGTGTTATGCCAGATTCCTTTACTTTAAGCGTGGAGCATTATTCACTGAAATATTCTTGTTCGATTTTGTATCATATTATGTTACCAATTATTATATTCCTTTCATACTCGCCAATTTATCGATTGAGATGGAGCCAGTGTTAAAGAGAGGGAGTCAATGTGCAGAGAAGGAGCCACTAAACGCATTTAATGCAGTATGACAAAATGTGCGAATTACAATGTATTGTCTTCTTCAAATAAAGCGTTGCGTCAAAATATTTTGAACACAGAAACCTATCGGTGAAGTTACGAATTCAATAAATAAGATTTGGTGACTTGATTTGTTGCTGAACAAAGGAAAATATATTGCCCAAAGGCTCAAGCTTGTAAATTTGTAAAATACGGAAATAAAATAGAATAAATAAAAATAAAAAACTACTGCCAAATTCTTCATAGGTTGGATATTTAGTTAAAATCGACATTTTGTTGATTTTTTTCATTTAAAAAATTATTAAATATCTTATAGTGAAATAAAGTACTTTGTTGCAAATTATGTTAAGTGAACCACGTGATGAAGCATGTAACACATTCCTTGCTGCATTGAAAGTTTTCAAAGAACACAATATGTATACCGACATCAAAACTTTCATGGAGATTCGGCAACTGCGAAAAAAATAAAGAAATAACCCTGAATATTTTTAAGGAGAATACAATAATATCCGATGGTACAAGAGCTCGCCGTGGATGACGATCCTGACAAGACACTGTCATATGACGTTGAACAGTTATTACAGCAAGCAGAGCAACAAAATCTTCCGATTATCCTCGGCATTGAAGAAGCAAATGATGTTTGCATTTTATTGATGGAGCGAAATCATATCAAATGGAAAGATATAGACATATATATTTTATAAATACTAGTATGTATTTTCTTTGAAGTACTTTTTCTCACATATCTATGATATCAATTGTTATTCTGAACTAATATTGACGTTCAGCATTTGACATACGTCTATAAATTTCATCTTCCCGTTAATTAACTGATGTTTGTAATATATCCACGCGTTTCTCTCTTTGTCTTAGACTTAAACATATATATGCTGTCTTTTGTGTAATGATGCTGTTAGAGCGACTGTGTGGTTTGTATATAGTGTCCCCTCCCTGTATGAATATCTTTACTTTCAATAATGCGCTTTTATGCTTCAAAATTAAAATAAAACAAATAAATTTCCACAATCTTTCTTTGAAATGTAATTACTTTGTGCATACGTTGGCTCCATCTCTGCATCTTCGCTCCCCCTCTATAACAAAGGCTCCTTCTCAATCAATTAAATTGATGATCAGGACATGATCTTAATGATTGATAACGTTATATAATGCAAAATCGAACAAGTATATATCAATCAATAACGCTCCACGCTTAAAGTAATGGAATTCGGAATAAAACATCAAACAGATGTGTTTATTGTCTACTTTCGGTTTAAATCGGGTCATTGTCCAAACTTTGGTTCGATTTAACGGTTACAAACAGAATTGTTTTGCAAAGAAATCAACACGGACTTAAGATATGTACATTTCTATGTGGAATGACGAAGCCCGATTTTTAGAAAAACACTTGATGACTTTTATAGAGCAAGAAATATGTGCACGATGCATTGTTTGTCTTACCTTTCGTGACCATATCCTGTCTTTGGATGCTTCTCGGAAGTTTCTTTGGCTCATTTTTCAATACATCGCGAAAATGTGAGGGAGCCAGAGATTACAGGGCGTGTATTACTACTTTTGCTAAATCAGCATGCTGCATGATTGATCTGACCCATACACTTGTTTGATCCCTATATACATGTATATATAATATATATATATAGGGCATATAAGTCTAATAATAGCACATACGATGTATTCTTGAGCTATATGGTTCCGAAGCCTTTTTCTATAAGTTTCCCTACTTTTTTATCCAACATATACCATATTTATACATGACCTAGATATTTTCAAGGATAATAATTCTGGATACGATTCATTAAACTTGATAGCGGAGCGATAGCTGTAATAATCTATCACTTCCGGAAACAAGCACCAAAATTGGCACACATACTCCTTGGGGGCTGCTCTTTTGAAAAAACCCGCTGGCCACTTGAAAATCCAAAATGGCCACCAAGGCATATACAGAAATATTGATTTTCGCCATAAATATGCAATACCCTGTGTATTTCAATGGTATGTGTGTCAAATAATGTGTTTTGACTATGTAGAATTCAATTTGGAATCATGGAATTGCTCTATGGCTTCCTTTTACCACTTATTCACTTAAAAATTCAAGATGGCTGCCATTTTTAAGATGTCCTCCACAGAAATACTAGGTTGTGCCATATAGTTGCAAATACTTGTCCTATATCAATGATCTGTGTTTGAAATTATATTTTTGACCATGTAGATTTAAAGTTTGGAGCAACCGAGTGACTCAACGGCTTCCTTAACTACTTGAAACTTCAAGATGGCAGCCATTTTGTCAAGATGGCCCACACAGACTATTGAAATAGACAAGGTTTTGCATATTTATGGCGAAAATCAATATTTCTGTATATGCCTTGGCGGCCATCTTGGAAAATGGCGGCCATTTTGGATTTTCACGTGGCCAGCGTTTTTTTTTTCAAAAGAGCAAACCCCAAGGAATATGTATGCCAATTTTGGTGCTTGTTTCAGGAAGTAAAATATTCTTCTGATATTTGCGATTATCTGCTCCACTATGAGTTTCAATATGGCGTCAAGTATGTTCAAAAGCTTTTCCTTTTGATTTGACCTAAAGACCTACTTTGACTTTTTAACCTGACATATGCATACATTACATACAATGTTTTGTCTTGGTGATTCTGCTGAGAAAAATTTCGTGAATTTTGGACTTAAGATAGCCAGTAAAGGGGGTCGGAAGCCATCTCTTTGATATGACCTACTGACCTACCTTTCAGTATTTTCAGCATAACCAGTATTCATAATTGATCTAGTCTGTGACAAGGTAACTATTCGATCTATTGACCCACCTTTTGACCCCAAGTAATCCATATTTTCTTACTGTATTGCCTTGATTTTATTTCGGTGATTCTTAAGTTCTATGAATTTGCAGCTGGAAATATGGCTACTACAGTATTTAGAAGCTTCTCCATTTTTGACCTTCTTTTTAGCTAAATTTGTTTTTTAAAGTGACGGGCATAAAAATAAGTAATTTGTAAGTTTATGTCAAACACTTGTATTAGTTTAAGATAAGACATTATGTTTAAACAAGAGGGTCATTGGCCCTATATAGTGCCCCTGAGTATATTTGTTTATCTGTTTCTCATTGAGTGGCTGTGACCACAGCATCATTGAATGCTAAATAATCTAATCACTGTAATGCTTTTTATGCAATTTTTGACCAAAGGGGCATACTTTGACCAATCTTGATAAAGGTCCTGTAGATGATACTACATGCCATATAATGTAAGCTCTGTCCTTTGTGGTTTTTTGAGAAGGAGTTTTAAGATTTCATTATATAATTCCATTAGGGGCATTTTTACAATTTGACGGAGGACCTGTAGATGATTATTTGTATAAAATAATTAAGCTTATAGATAATAGTTTCAGACAAAAAGATTTTTTTAAGATTTTGTTTAAACAATAATCTATCTGACTCTTGTGGTTTTGAGTAGAAAGCTTTTTTTAAGATTTCACTACATAACTCTTTGTAAAGCTGTGGACCCTGGAGTGGGACAATTTTTAACCCCAAGAAAATAATTTGAACAATCTTGAAAGAGGACCTGTAGACAATGCTATGTACCATAAATCTGAGATCTTAGTTCAACAAGAAGACTTTTTTTCTTCAGTTTTTATCCATTATTTATGTTGTTCATCCTCGCGAAGCAATCGTCGTACCGTTGTTACCGTAAAATTTAAAGCGAAACTCGTACTGTATCTATTACGAAACCAATTAAAAATAGAGGTAAATGAACTTAAGAAATTAAATCGCGTCAAATATCAAAGCTCTGGCCACACTAAATACATAGTTGCATTGTTGATCCCAGGGGCATAGTTTGAATAATCTTGATACGGGACCTGTAGATGATGTTCTGTGCTAATTATCTAAGCTCTGGTCCTTTTAGGTTTTGATAGGAAGATTTTTTCAGATTTCCTTAATGTTTTACTTCAGTTGTCATGGAAACCAGTGTTCTGCATTGTTTTTAATTCCATGAACAAATTTGAAAAAAAAGACCCTAAGAACATTCCTGTAAAGTTTGGTTGAAATATGTCAAGAGATATAGGAGAATATGTCATTTGAAGCAATTGTTATATACGACGGCCGCCACATGACAACGCACGACGGATACAGGGCCATCACAATATGGCACATTCAGCGTTTTGCTAAGATGGGTTAAACATACATTTCAAAGTGTTATGTTTTCGCTCTAGTGGGTTTCGAACAAGGGACCGGGCATGCGCGGAAGGAAAATGGAAATTGAGCAGGCTATTCAATTACTGGCGATCGAATTACCTACTTATCTGTAGAGCATGGAGAACACGGTAGTCTTTCCTGTTTATGTATGCATGGGCAAATAAAGATGCGAATGATTTCAACAATTTTACTTTGATTTAATTGCAAAAGCGATGAAAAATAATTATCTAAGAACTAGATGAGGATCTTTTTAGACTGATCATATAATGCTACACAATGGATTTAATTTGAGTACATGTATTCTATTTTATTTTTGCCAATACACCGTTTTGTTTTCAGTCTCTTTAATCCATTATAACACATACTCACACATTGCCTGGCTTTAGTCAAGATGATTGAATTAGATATATGACTCCTCGAGTGGCTAACAGCTTTGTCTGATAAAGGTTATTCAACCTAAATGTCTCTGCGCCATAGGCATTTGGTAAATAAGTTAGTATGAAGTTAACTTTAATACACTAAATTGCAAAGTTTTTTAACAAATGAATACGGTAGATAAATATTGGTTAACATAATTTATTATATGCCTTCGTATGATATCGAGCTTTTTCGCGTGTATCTGCAGAGTAAAATACAAGAGTCTGTATCAGCCACCTTGTATCAGCCACCTTGTATTTTACTCCAACCTCGTTTTCGATTTAGCGTGACCTCGTTTACGTTCAGGTACAAGTCCCGCGTTAATCTTTGTGGCCTACAATAATTCTTTGTTCTGCTTCAAATAACTAATGGTTCTGGATATAAAATTATTTAAACAACTTTTTAGTTGTTTCTGGAGTGTATTCAAGGCATATAATAAACACATTACCAGTTGACAGTCCGATACAGAGTGTTGCATTTAGCTCTCGGCGTTTTTGGCGGAAACAACCGATCAGACTCGCGCCAAGGCGCTCGTCAGATCGGCTATTTCCGCCAAAAACGTCTCGAGCTAAATGTGTATTTATCTGCATCTGCTTTTACCAATGAGCAACTAAAATTACCCTTTTTTCTTCCAAAGCACTGATTCGTTCTCGAAGTGCTCTGATTGTCTGCATCTTTTCACTTTTCTGTTTGTCTACTAACGTAGTGTCCTCAGATGATCTCTTCACTACAGGAACGACATCAGATGTGTCCTGGGTGGCCTTAAACTGAAATAGAGAAAAGTAGCCCTATAGATACTGAAGATGAGAACTGAAGGCGTTTGCAAACCATCTGAATCCAGGTCATCCCCAAGTAAAGATCTAGGGGCGGTGATCCCAAGCAAAAGCAATTTTGTCATTAACAAATTTATTCAAGTAAAACAACTTGTATGAAAGCAGCAACAACATGGAAGGTTTAAGTAGAAAAGTTCTTTAACTCAGAGCACTAAAGTTTTCCTTTTACCTTGGAATTTTCGGAGATGTCACATCCCCTTCATCGGCAAGATGTGAAATCTCCGAAAACTCCAAGGTAAAGGAAAAACTTTTGTGCTCTGAGTTAAAGAACCTTTCTACTCATGCCTGATCCAGAGCAAAGAAATCTCTTTGGATGTAAGGAAGGTTTAGTGATTTTCATAGCAACTTGTTTTTCAGGTCGATTGACATGAGGACCTCGTTTTTCTTTAATTGGCAATTGACTGTAATGAGAGTTATATCTGTCATGATAGTTGAGTGACCAATTAATGCGGGTGATTATTCTAAATATTCTATCCACTGCTTTACCATAAGGGTACAATGATTGTACTTGAAAATATGCAAATAATTTGGAACACCGAGAAATTCGGCATATGTCTAGGATCCCAATTCTTTGAAACCAATATCGATGTTTTAAGTCAAATTGTCTGTAAGCAGTGGTTAAAGACAATAAAAGCGGCTGTATCTTACGTAGAACTATTGGCAGAGAGACAACAAAGCTCGCTTGAGGCAAATTTTGAGTCCGAGGCCAAGGTCACAGGGGACAAACTTTTTGTGTGCATTGAAAGGTCTTGTCTATATTACACATGCATACCAACTATAAAAGCACTACTTCAATTAACATATGAGCTATATTTTTCGAAACCTAATTGCATAATATGAAAGACGTTGTTCATAAGTTAATGGTCAAGTTTACTGTGGTTAAACTTTATGCATACATTTAAAGGTCTTGTTCATATTCACGTGCATATCAAATGTGAAAGCAATACCTCAAGGGACATAGGAGTTGAAAGCATTTTCAAAACCTAGACGCAGATTTTGAAACCTAATCGCAAGCCCAAATTTTAAGGACAAAGTAACTGGGGTCAAACTTTTTATGTGAATGGAAAGGTCTTGTCCATATACACTTGCATATTATTAATAAGGTTTGACCTAGAAGTCATCACATTGCGTCAGCTTTAGAGAGTTTCCGTATACTTTATTTATAGATCAATGAAAACTTCACGAAATTTACTTCAGCCGAGAGTCTTGGTACTGTTTTGTAAACGTCAGCCTTAGGAATTTGTGTTATTATCTTATTATTGCTTAAATCAGGATGTCCATATCTACATTTTTTCCTATATCTACGGATTTATGACGACTGCTACGGATCCGCGAAATGATTTTCAAATCTGAGAAATTTCGGGAGAAAGTACGCCATTCTTTTTTTCTTGTGGATCAATCGCAACAACTCTATCCTGTATCTCTTGGTGTTGGCCACTGCAATTTCTTGATTGCTTGCTAATTGACAGCCAATAAATAAAGAAAATTGTCTTATAGAGCACAACTTCCACCCCCCATGCCGCCAAATCATGACTGCCAAGTGGTGTCTGGCGTTATGAAACGATAGATCGACTCTGTACATAAGATGGTATATCGGTGCATTTCCACCATGCTCATTTCGGAAACATCGTGGTGCTGTTTTATTTTATTCTCTATATAAATGTGCAGTCTTTGTATCAATCTTTAATGTTGGTTTTAATAAATTATGAATATCAGGACCCAGTTTTTGTGACACCTGCTGAACGCAGAGGTGACACTTAGGGATCATTTTTTCCGGCGTCTTTCTGTCTGTCCGTCCGTCTGTCTGTCCGTCAGGCTTTTTGTGTCCGGCCTCATAACTCCTGTTCTACTAAAGCTTTTTAGATGAAACGTCATTAATGGAAAGAGCTTGACAGGAGGAAGTGAATTTCATAAGGGTCATAACTCTTGTATAAATATTGTGAGAGTTATACCCCTTTTCGACATTTTCCTTTCATGCTCATTTCTTCTGTTTTACTGAAGACTTTGAAATGACATTTCTTTTAAGAGAATGTTATACTGATGCTTGCTGGCAGATGACACATGTTCTGTTACACAGAGTGTAGGGGCTGAATTGTCATAGTACTCTCCTCTTTGGAGGTAGATACTTTATCGAGGGTTGAAACTGTTTGATTCATTTTCTTTCTGAACAATAAGCAGATATTTGTCATCAGTGTTTGTATACATTTCCAAAGACATTCCAATTCTTCTTTCACTTTTGCCAAGTTCGACGCCAGTATGTTGTTAAGCTATCAGACGTTTTCAGTGTAAGATCTAGGTCTACAATGTGTGAAAATGTACTTTATTATGTGTTTTTCATCTATGCTGTTTATAGTCATGTCGCAGATTGCTAAGCGAACTTCATTATTTGCATTGAAATTCAGCTTTGTAAGGGAGGCAACTGTGTCGGGCCCACAATTGTAAAAATTAAGTTTGACAAGAGTTATCTCCCCTGTGTCACCAAACCTTTGAACAGTAGGGTTTCCTTCATGCTAGTGTTTTGGTCATGTTGTAAATATTGTATTTCTTTTTCTTTTCAGTCTTTCACTGACGTATACTGAATAAATGAATAGATCACATGCTACGCATTCCTTGTCTTTACGTGCAAGCACAACACACGTGTTCGGCGGAGCCCATCTATTTCATTATATTGTAATATTATACTGAATATCTAGAGGTAGGAACATATCAGAGAAAATACGTTTGGGGAAAATCATGTGTCTGACACTGTGTACAATTACCTTAGTGTGAAATTAAATACAAACATTTCTAAAAATGGGTATGAGTGTTATTTTTCACTTACGAATACATATTTCACTTGAATTATGTTCCACATATTTAACCCACTACTCTATAGCCTTATTCTTGTTTTGAAGGCAGGTGACCACTTAAATCAGGTCGAAAGCAAAGCAAAATGCGCCTTAACTCTTTACTCCATAATCTGTTTCTAGTATTGAAGACATGTTATGACCACTTAAAGCAGGTTGAAAGTTAAGCAGAATCTGCCGTAGGGCGCATGCTGCTTTATTTTCAGCCTACCATCTTCTAGGATATAGAAATTATTTCTTATGGTACATATTCATGACTGTATGACATGGAATTAATTTCATAAGTAGAGGAACACATTAAAGACGTAAAAAGCGCTTTTATAGGGTAATATGTTATAAGACCCCAATTTTACATCCACCCCATGTAAATCCATTGAAAATTTGACGTTTAATCTGTGTAAACGCTATTTCTCGAGAAGGCGGTACTTGTGGTAACATTCGCAGAGAAGGCGGAGCTTATAGGTCTGCTCTCCGCGAATAATTTTGTTGTGTTGCTTCAGTAATGCCGTTACGGCTGTTCCTTTCAGGGTACACATTATTCGTGTTAACAACTTCTTATGTGGATTAAACATGCATGCCTACTAATAAAATGTTCATTTAATATTAGAAACCACAACAAAACAAATATCATATATACATATAAGATACCATATAATACCTTATCATTGATATCTTCCTTGAACATTTCTCAGTTTCGTTACAAAGTAAATAGTTATCCTCTACCTAATGAGCGACTTTGTGGTCCGTTTGATGGTGCCAAGCGTAGCCAGTATGGAGCAAGTTCAGACGCCGAGTAAGTCGACGTCTGTCATGCGCCTGTCAGACACTCGTTGAAGCGAATCGCCAACGCTTGCGGTAAAATGAGAGTTTCGCAGTTTTATTGTATTGTGTTTGCCATTCGCTTCGTCTGAAGGGGAAAGAATAACAAGTTGGCCATTTGTTCATGTTGTGGTAATTTTATGGATTCTTTAAACGCGTAATTACATTATAACTGTGTTCAACTGAATCATGATATCTCAATTACCTTATCCGTTAAATGTTCACTTAAACTCTGTCTGGGACAAGACTAGTAGTCTGCTTACGGATCGAAAATAAGGCTCTGGAAAATAGGTCTCATGGCATGTCGTGTAGACGGGCAACATTCACTTGATTTATATTCAGCATATGTATACGAACAATTCTAGGGGGGATGTAAAGTTCTTAGGCGCGTATTAAGGTCAGATATAGGTCAAAGGTCATTGGGTGCAGATTTTAGAGATATGATAATTAATTTTTTATGTTATTTGCAATCACTCATAGATAACCTAAAAATACTTTAATTTATTGAATGTATAATTGGTCGAAGAATCTAGAAATAGATTTTTCGTGACAGAAAAAACAATTATAAGTCACAAACAAGGGCGATAACTCTTAAAATAAGCCAGTAAATCACGTGTTCTGTTCATTTCTGCTATAATAGCTCCCACATAAGTGAAAAAATCATAAACTATATATACCATCATCTGTGTAGGTTTACATAATATACTGATAAGGCCCTTCTTTCAACAAAAAGCCCTTTTGCACCGTAAACATTCAAAATGGCCGCCATTTTTCAAGATGGCCGCCATTTTCGGTTCTCATATACCATTTCTCTTCCAACATTTGACATGTATGACCAAATTTTATACTTTTGGTGTTGAAATATATGTTTTTAAGCATTGGCAAGCTAATCAAGAAAACTTTAAATTGATTTGAAGCTTACTTTAATGCATAATGACCAATGTTTGACAAAGAAAAGTGTTTGTTTTCAAAATGGCCCCTTCTTTATATAGGATTAAGCTAATTCATTTCTTAAATTTGACATATATGATCAATTTTTTGTGCATTTCGGTGTCAAAATAAGTGTTATAATGTACTAGAACGCTAATTCAGTCAACTTCAGGCCGATTTGAAAAATTTATTTATTGAATAATCACCAACACCGACAAAATGTTACTGTGTTATTTGCTTTAAGATGACCGTTACCTTTTGCACTAATGATTAATTTCGTGTCTTAAATTTTCTCATACATGACATTAGTCAAACTTTCGGAGTCAAAGGTAGTGTTATAAATCAAGGATTTTGTGATTGTATATTTATTTATTAAAAAAACTTGTTTAATTGGGTAATGACTTACTTTTGGCAAATATATATAGATATGGTTTATGAATAGTAAAGTAGTAAATCCTAGTGTATCGCAAATAGTATATGTGTTGCTTGTTGTTGTATGATGTGAGTGTGTATATGTTCATTGTCATATTCACAAATTTATTAATCTGAACAAAAACGGCAACATCGAAAATACATGCATCTGCCACTGCAATCAGTTTTCTTTAGCGCATATGCTTAATCTTCGCAACTATATGTATATCTATATCCAATAAATAGCAGCCTAGTCTAATGTATTAGCAATATATTTCCTTCATTCACACTCTACTGGACACTTATATTATTTTGCGTAATGCCGCAAAACACAAGCTATGTAGATGCAAATAATTTCGTGTGTTTAAACAAAGCTGCTTGGCTTTTAGGAATTGCGCAATAAGGTTTTTGCCACTACCAGGCAAACACGTCCAGTCTAACACAATAATTGCATTAAATACAACTGATCTCCTGGCGTGTCATACATAGCAATCGCAATGTTTTCAAGACTTTACTGTTTCTACATTTTAACTAATAGTAAATATACAATGGATTTTGTAAATGTATAATATCTTCCATGAAATGCATTCGATGTGGTCCATGCAGCCTTTTCTCTTTCCATATGAAAACCATATACGAATTAACAAAACACGAAATGTAATGCGTTGCGTGTGTATGTTAAGATCTCACAGGGTCAATTGACAAAAATTTTAACTTCATTACGGAAATTTGATTGTTGTCCAAATGAAACCAATTCTTCCTGTATACCAATATCTATTAGCAAAGGTAGCTCTAAGCCCTTGCTGCATTGGTCGTTTTTTTATATGCATTTTGCATTTCGACAAGGGATAAATCGAAAGACGCATCCTTTGCTGTAGACCAATTTGTGGAGACAGCGTTAAAGGATGCTGCAACAGAAGACATTAGCACTGATTTGTTGGACGCGATGGGATTGCAGAATCTCTCATTACAAATTATTGACTACAGGAGTGCAACACCGACTATTTGTTCCACCCAAAAAACAAAGTCAAAGACATTAGCAAGTATTTATACAGACACGAGATCAGACAAGCAACAGGTTTTGAAACAGATAAAACCTGACCGCAAACCCCATCGATGTCTGTTTAATGAAGCTAGTCCAGGCCTAACCGTGCAGAAGGACGATGCACTGAAGCATGAGCTGTCCCCAGTTCCATTAACATCGGCAGCATCAAATGGAGTAATGAACCAGACAATTACAGTCCCGAACTCTGGATATTCTGACAATATACCAGTGAATTGAAACCGCACAACAGATACTTGACTCTCAGAAATCTACATATGTTATAATACATGTATATGGTCATGCTCTTATACAAGCTCGAGAAAGATCTCAAGGATGTCAGACATTCGGAGAGGATGCTCAAGAATTTGTTCAGTCGGTATATATTCCCATTTCACAGGCACACATACTCGCATTGATGTCACATTTGATACCTTGGGAGCATGTCAATCAAAGCTGCCACTGGAAAAAATCACAGGTCCAGAAGACCCACTACCGCATGTCAGAGAGCCATACATTGTGCTCGACGAGAACTAAAAATACATGTACATTGCCGAGTCTCTGAATGACACATTATTACCACAAGGGTTGCTTGTCGTAGCAGGGGGGAACGTTCGTAGGTGTTATAAATGCAAAGTCAAATAGCTTCCATGCTGATAAGTTGTCGGCCGATCATGAAGAAGCTGACAATAGAATGATTATCCATGCTAAGGATGCTGTTGCAAGCGGGTTTAATCGTCTGATTGTTATATGTAGGGACACAGACGTAATACTGTTGATGCTTTGTAGGAAATGACGTGGTAATATGGATGCTGTCCGGTACAGCAAAGCAAAGGGGATGATTCCTTGTTTATAAATTTATGAGGCACTCAAGGTCGACAAAACATCATAGTTCCCGGTATATAGACACATGCCGGTATAGGCAACTCATGAAAGTCAAGACAACCCTCTACACACACACTTACTATGTATCACCCCCAATTGGAAAATAAATCCTTCTATCCCAATGACATACAGGCAACTCACGTCTTGCTATTGCAAGACAAAGTGCAGCTCGGCAAATTGTGCTTGCGATAAAAGCCAACATGTATGCATGTATGAATGTTGTTGTGAGGCAACACACTGTGTAACTCAGATTAATTGGTAGCATGCGTCTTTATAAGAATCCCCACATACTCAATTTTGCTAGACGCGTCATTGTAAACTAAATGTACGTAGATCGGTGATCTGATTGTTTCATAACGAAGCATTATGCATGTCTTAGTACATCCAATTGGCGATGAAAGTTCTATAAAGTTCTTCGCAAGCTTGCTCAAATGATACCACGAGTGAATTGTTTGTGATTGTTCTTCTTCGTTCAAATATCTCTAAAAAGATATTGCTATTGTAAATGTTCATTTGTAAAACTGTACGTTAAAGTATGTGAATAATTATACTGAATATTTACATCTAATTCATTTGGTATGTGTTAAAATTACACGTATACAGACTTTAAAGCACTACTTCCCGTCACAAAATCGTAAATACGCCACGTTTTAGCCATATACATAGTGATAACCCTTGGAATTGTCACAAATCCAACGATAACATTTTATAGAAATTCGAACCTAACATAGTCATCCATTCTGTATGTTTATGTCAATACAGTGTTCCTAAGATAGTAATACTTACTATAATGATAATTTCCCCAAATTAAATTTAAGAGAAACTCATTTGGCATCGTACACAATCCAATCATTTGGCTTATTTAATATAACGGGGTTGTCTGTATTTATACCCTAAAACGCATTATTCAGTGATGAATTTTCATAGTGAATTACTGCTTCATGTCAATGGTGTTTATATACATGTACATAAAAGTAGTTTAATTTAATAAGAAAACAGAAGATAAATAACAAACAAACAAACAAAAAGACATAAAAAAGGAAGAGAAAAAAAAGAGTTATTACCCAAAGAAAGAACATTGACTGTAAGATTACATTTGATTTGATTATTAAACTGCTGCTTTTATTTAAATGTACTAAGTAAACCCAAACAAATTCGATATTATAAGAAAACAGTAAAAAATAACGTTTAGATTATTTAGTTTTTGCCCCTGACAGTAATATTAACTTTTAGTTGAATATTGAACTGCTCCTTTATGTCAAAAGATTTAACAAACATAAAAGATATTATAAGAAAACAGTAAAAAAAAAAATCGAAAACTAATTCCTATTTAAAATTAAATATGGAACTGAAAAACCAGAGTTATTGCCCCTGGAATAGAGCATTGACTGTAATATTTACTTTTATTTGCATATTGAACTGCTCCTTTATGTCAAAAGTGTAAACAAACATAAACACATTATAAGAAAAAAGTCAAAAATAACGAAAATAAATTCCAGTTAAAAAGGAGATATGGAACAAAAAACCAGAGTTATTGCCCCTGGACTAGAGATTTGACTGTAATATTTACTTTTATTTGCCTATTGAATCGTTGCTTTATGTCAAAGTTGTAAAGAAACATAAAAAAATTTGATGATATAAGAAAACAGTAAAAAAATAACGAAAACAAATTCCCATAAAAAATAAAATAGAAAGAGAAAAATCAGAGTTATTGCCCCTGGAAAAGGGCATTGGCTGTATTATTTACTTCCATTTGCATTTAGAATCGTTGCTTCATGTCAAAGGTGTAAAGAAACATAAAAATAATTTGATGTTATAAGAAAACAGACAAAAATAACGAAAAAATAACTATAAAAATAAAAAAATGAAAGACGAAAATCAGAGTTATTGCCCCTGGAAAAGGATATTGACTGTAATATTTTACTTTTTTAATAATATTTAGCAAGTACAGACATTTGTGTACTAATTTAACCAATAATAGTTCATTTGATATATTTGAAATGTAAATAAAGTTAGGTTTATATTATGGTATGCAAAATCTGCACTCGTTGACCTTTGACCTCATTTCTGACCTAAATTTGAACTTTTCGACTTTACACCCACCCCCTCCCCCCTCCCTAGAATTTCTAAAATATGTTTACTGAACACAAATCAGGCGGATGTAACCCGTCTACACGACATGCCATGAGGGGTCAAAAATGGTCAATATGTTGGTAGACTATAGTGTTTGTAGCAGGGGAAATCGTTATCCTTTTCCAAAGGGCTACTTTATTATCTGATGATGCCCAGTGAATACAGTTTAGATCCAGATCACACACCGAGTAATTCGGCGTCTGACCAAGCTCCAAACTGTCAGACACTCGTTGAAGCGAATCGCTAGCGATTGCGATGAACTGCGATTTTCGCCACTGTATCATGTTTTGTTAATTATATATTCTTTATGTACATGTATATAAAAATGTGCAAGACATTTATATTTCATGAGTGGTGACTTATAGGCCCACTGGGCCGGGTGCAAATTGTTTGTATTGAAACAATATTTTTGTAAAAAAAATTATGTTCTATGCACATGTCACAATAATTAAATATTTACTTACTTACTTACTTATTTATGAGAAATGAACTGAATATTTTCGGCGTTTCAGAGAAATAAACGACAGAAAACGATTGCAAATTTACTATGAATTGCTTACACGCCGAAAAAAATCAATTTATTTCTTGATTATGCTTTTTTTTAGCCTGCTATTTTCTTCAGTGGAAGAGTAAAGAATTTAATGCATCGTAAAACGGTGTATCTATGGAGTAAAGGGTTTATGAAAGAGTGAGAGTCACGAAAACAGTCAAATATTCAGAAACGTACGCTTCGATTGAAAAGTAATTTAAATCTGCGTTTTTTTTGTGTCAAAATTATGGTCACCCAGTAAAGTAAAGCAGTAAAAGTTTATGATATGGTGCTCATTGCTGCTGAACCAAATACCAAAGTAACACAGATAGCTTTCTGAGAGTGTTTGGCAGAATGTGATTTTGCTATAAGCACGTCCTTTGGACAACATTTCTATGCAAGTTTCCCTAGATAAGTTTCACTGTACGTTATTTTATAAAATGGAATGAATGTCATGGTTTATATGCTTCTACCCGCAATTTAAAACAAGAGCCCCATGGGGCATATTTCGCTCATCTGAGAATAGCTGACAAAATAGAGAGAATGATTTATGTCCAGGACTAGGTCATTTTTTACCCGAGGGGCATACTTTGAACACTCTTGATAGAGGACCTGTAGATGATGCTATGTGCCAAATATCTAGTTTTAAATGTTTCCAGTGAAAAATCTATTTTTAGCTCCTGTGACCTATTTATGCAACAGACTAATACATTTGAACAAAATATGTACAGGACATCTAGAAGTGTCACCATGCCAAATATCAAAGCTCTGGCCATATAAGTTTTAGCGAAGAAAACGTTTGAAAATTTCACTATATAACTCTATGTAAAACTGTGAACCTCGGGCGGGGTCATACTTTTAACAAACTTGATAGAACCTGTAGATGATGCTATGTGCCAAATATCTAAGCTCTGGCCCTTGCAGTTTTTGACAAGAAGATTTTTAAAGTTTTCCTTATTTTTTCACTTTGGTTGCAATGGAAACCAGAGTTCTGCAGTTTTTTTATTCTTTGAAAACATTTCAAAGAGCTTGACTCAATGAACATTTCTGTAAATTTTGGTTGAAATCTGTCAAGCGGTATTAGAGGAGATGTCACTTGAAGCAATTGTTAAAGACGACGTACGACGCACGACGCCGGACGCCGGACACAGGGTCATCCCAATAGCTCACATTGAGCCTTTGGCTCAGGTGAGCTAAAAGCAAAATACACAAATCTAAATAATATAAAAGAAACTCCATCCAGGATCGAACTCACTACCCTTACGTTGGTAACGCAGAAACATACCCACGGAGCAATTACCGACTATAGTTACCTATATCAAATTGGAGTCATCATTGAATTGTTTATTCAATATACACTGTTGTCGTTTTCGGGAGATAAAAATAGATTACGGTAAAGTACGGAATATACATAAACTGCCAGGTCAAACCTTATGGATAATACCAATTATGGAAGCAATACCTCAAGGGGCATAGTTGTTATAAAAAAAATTCGAAACCTAAATATCGCTCACCTAGGAAAACTCAGAAAAGGGTCACATGACCCCTGGGTGCGATCAATTAACCCAAATGACACAATTTCAAAAGTCTTGATAATGAATCTGCAAATAAATTGTTCTGTCAAATATCAATGCTTAGTATTTGACATGGTTTCAATCAGAAAGACTTTTCATTGAACAAACAATGTTTTCGTTAAAATGTCCCAGATATGCAACAGACCGTAATCATTTCAACAATATTGGTAAAGGGCCACTAGAAATGTCACCATGCCAAACATCAAAACGTTGGGCATATTAGGTTCAGAGAAAAAGATGTTTGAAGATTTCACTATATAACTCAATGTAAAACGGTGACCCCTTGGGCAGGGTCATTATTTACACAAGGGACATTCTCGTTAGAGGACTTGTAAAGAATGCTTTGTGCCAAATATCTTAGCTCAGGGCACTATGGTTTCGTGACCTAGAAACGCAACGGACCAAACACAATATTGGTAAAGGGCCTCTAGAAGTTTTACCATGCGAAATATTAAAGCTCTGGCAATATTATTGTCAGAGAAGAATATGTTTGAAAATTTCACTCGATAACTCTATGTAAAATTGTGACCCCGGAGGCGGAGTCATTTTTGTCACCAGGGACATAATAAGAACACTCTTGGGATGCTTTTTAAGTTTCCTGGTTTTTAGCTTGTGTGACCTAGATATGCAATGGACCAGAACTCTTTCAACAAATTTAAAAGACGACCATACAAGTCATTCATGCCAGGTTTGGTTAAATTTATCCAGTTGTTTAGGAGAAGTCGTTTGAAGAAATTGTCGACGACGGACAGACGGACGACGACGGCAGACACAGGACGATCTAAACAGTTCACATTGAAACTTCGTGCCCGGTGAGCTACAACAGATGAAAACTTGTAAGCAGATGATTCTACGGCGATGAAAGAGTTAAAATAACGGAAACATTCAATATATCCAATTTCCTATCATAATCGGTAAAAAAAAGTATATATATATTCAAACGCAAAAGAAAAGTATGCATGCCTATTCATACCATTCATTGCATATTGATTAATGAAATATGATTTATCCGGTATCAAAAGTTTCATGAACTTATTCCCTTGATGATGGTTCAATTCCGATAAATTTGTTAGGATAATGTTCATTTATTTTCAAGGCAATCAAGCGAGGGGTCAAAATAAAAAAAAAATTGCTAAACCAGGACATTACGATCATAATAATGGACCAGTAATGATTAAATTTCCACTATACTGTTCAGCCATCTGTCAGAAATAATCTTTGTGTAGTTATGAAGCCTCTTGATCATATGTGTATATTGCCAGTTGATTTATATAGAGACAGTGCGAAGATAACGCACATTGTACGTTTTTGTTCTTTGCCTAATGTAATTGTCTACGCTTTGTGCTGACTGTATACCAAAAGCTGAATTTTGTGTATTATCTCTCAAATAAGCTTTAAAGTCATTATTTTTCTGTACTGGACATTTTAAACATTATCAAAGTTTATAACTTGCTGGTGTAAAAGTAAAAGTTTGCATTTACTTAATTATTAGGAATAATCAACTATTTAGACTAATTTATGCATATTGAAGGAACTGTTCAATGTTAGACGGTCGGTGAATATAACCTGTAGAGATATTGAACACAGGGAGATTGCTAATTCGTTCACACGACAACTCTCTCCACAAGCTATTAACGGGATAGCTTACTTTTGATGATAGCTCGTTAGTACGTTGCTCTCAGATCATTGAGATTTGTTTGGGACCGAAAACAGTTATTATTGGAGAGTGAAGGTTTACTACAGATCGACGATACGCCATAGAGGTTCCATGACAAGCTGGAACATTGACGTTATAGAACTGTAGTGGAATCAAGGTTTGGTAGTTCAGCAGAGACAACGCTGAGCAATCTGTTCGAGATCTCATCATATCGTTCAACAACGCCGAGTAGTCTTCTTGAGACAAGTGCTGGTGCCACAGTGTATCATCAGCTACACCAACGCTGAGCAATAGCGCTCAGCATCAGTTCATCATAGTGTAGCTCAGCAGAAGTAACACTGAGCATACATCGGTTAGCGGCCCAGCCTGCACCGTGCTCAAACAGTCTGAGAGTACGGGGATATTGTTTATTAGTTTTTGGTTTTGTAGGCAAAGTAGCTCATCCACTTTTAGTTAGTTTCATCCATTTTGTATAGTTTTTAATGTAGTTTCATGCTCAATCATTAGGCAAGATAGCCCAAGGAAAATTCATATAGTCTGTATATATTGTTCATGCTTAACTAGTGTCCAGCTAAAGACACTGTCGCCTCATAGAACGCCCGATAAAAACACATATCAAGCTTTGGGCTCTAGCATTAGGGTTAGGGTAACCGAACGTCTTGACACCATCATCGGTAAATTAACCCCCACCCACTGGCAGCCATGTTGTTTGAACTAGGAAGATTATTTGAAGAAAACTGACAAAGGGTCAGTCATCAATATTTGTGTAAAATATTCTTAAATCAGACAGCTACAGAGAAAAAGATTTTTAAGATAGGAACATTTTGGTAGAATTATTTTCAAATCAGACCAGTAGTTTCTGACAAGAAGGTTTTTAAAGGTTTTTTTTTCAATAGGTTGCCATGGCAACCACTATTTCAATTAAATGACCTACATTTGAACAAATCTGATAGAGTACCCTACAAGGAACAATCCCATGAAGTTTTAATGAAATTGACCCAGTGGTTTCCAAAAAGAAGATCTTTGAGGAAAAAGCTGACGACTGACGCCGGAAGCGGGACAACGGGAGAAAGACGACGATGGACACAGGGCGATCACAATAGCTCACCTTGGCACTTCGTGCCAGGTGAGCTAAAACGAACCCTACATTTAAACGAATGAAACATTATGTCTTTTACGTTACATTTATTCTTTGAATATCCATGAGTATCTTCACTATAGCTTCTATCGTTAGTTAAATGTAATTACAATGTACATTGACATAACGTACAGGCTATAGATGTCAACGTCTAGAGCGCGGATAACATTTTCTACTTCGTATGCTACATCACAGAAGCTAATATAGCCATTAGGCTAGAACATTTTCATATTTATTTGTTAGCAATGTACACATACAGCGTATCGTTGCTGAACAATCAGTTTTTGCCAGTGACGTCAACGTCACTGTTTAGAATGTCAATTGTTTTTATCTACGCTGGAGACATTCCTGTTAGCAAATGTACATGTTAGTGTATGTTTTATCGCCAATAAAACCACGATTTATGATCAACGCTATGTTTTGAACAATTCGCATTCACTACACGTGCTCTACTAACGTGCATTGAACATGCATTTCACATTTTTGATGTTCAATTCATTTTCTCACAAAAGTTAACGTCGTTTTCATTTAATTACATTTACTATTGATAGGCAATACACTGTGTAACATTTTAAGCAGTGTGTGTTTTATCGCTAAGAAAAACACGATTTATGTTTTGGATAATTCACGCGCTCTGCATGCATTTAACATGCTTTTCACATTTTTGTTGCTCATTTCATTTTCTCACAAAAGTTAACGTTGTTTTATATGTATGGGAACGACTGATATATATGAGGGTACAATATCATATATGTCTGCCACTGATATAAATAAGTGTAGACTAATTTGCATCTCATTTGCATCTAAAATACAGTTAAATATCAATATCAGGGATATATAGGGAAAACATAAAGGTACCTTATATGTTTGCCCTGTATGCCAATTCCGTAAGGGTAGAGACGACATTTTGCCATATGTCGCCAAAATTTGGTCTAAAAATATTCATTTTTTTTAGATATGAGCATTTCAATGAAAGCAATTGAAACCCCATTTTAACATGATATCGATATTTCTTTCATGCGGCACCAATAGCAATTAAGCCGTTTTCACTCTACAGTGATTGGACTTATATCCACATTTTTGTCTTTGATTTTGAACCAAACATCACGTCGATTGATTTGGATTCATTTTGTTGTCTATAAAGTGATTTCACTTTGTTTTTATCAGTTATTAAATATATTTTACAATGATTTTAAAAGAACATATGAATGTCATTTTTATCGCAGCGTCTCTGCATGACACGAATATTTGAAAATAAATTGGCATGATCGGGATAAATGTCCTGTTTTAAAAAAAAATATGATATTGCTCCAACATGGATGTAAAAATGTACAGATTAATTTGTAATGAAATCAAGAGCGCAAATTAAAATGATTGACAAGAATAATCTAATATAAATTTAAGATGTAAAGCGTTTCATAACCGACGTTGGTGCCACTGACCAGCATGCTGAAATACACTAAAAAGACAGACAATTTGTAATCAAATCTTTAAAAAAAACCGAGAGGGCCAGAAAGGCACTTGATTACTCACTTGACCATGGTGACACTTAAAGCTGAGTCAAGGAATTTCAAACAGAATTTTTGAAATTGTCATTGAAAAAAATCTATTTTTTTTCTCTGGTGACCCAGATATGCCACAAACCGGAACCAATTCAACATTATATGTAAAAAATCCCTGGAAGTAAAACCATATTGGTTTCAGAAAAAAAGATGTTTGAACATTTCACAATAGAACTCTGTAAAACGGTGACCCCTGGGGCGGGGCCAATTTTGACTTCAGTGGCAAATTTTGAACAACTTTGATAGAGGACCTGTAGACGATGTTATGTGCAAAATATCTAAGTTCAGCGTATTATGGTTTCAGACTAGATCTTTGAGAGTTTTCATTGAAAAAATCTATTTTCAGCTCCGTTGACCCAGATATGCATCAGACCGGAACCAATTCAATAATATATGTGGAAGACCTGCGGCAGTTACACAATGCCAAAAATCAAAGCTCTGGCCATATTGGTTTCAGAGAAAAAGATGTTTGAACATTTCACTATAGAACGCTATGTAAAATGGTGAGCCCTGGGGCGGGGCCCATTTTGACCCCAGGGCAAAATTTGAACAAACTTTGATAGAGGACCTGTAGACGATGTTATGTGCAAAATATCTAAGTTCAGCGTATTATGGTTTCAGACAAGATTTTTGAAGTTTTCATTGAAAAAATCTATTTTTAGCTCTGTTGACCCAAATATGCATCAGACCGGAACCAATTCAGTAATATATGTGAAGGACCTCCGGAAGTTACACAATGCCAAATATCAAAGCTCTGGCCATATTAGTTTCAGAGAATTTTTTTTTTTAACATTTCACTTTATAACTCTATGTAAAACAGTAACCCCGAGGCGGGGCCAATTTTGACCCCAGGGGCAAAATTTGAACAAATTCAATAGAAGACTTGTAGACGATGTCATATGCAAACTTTCTAAGGTAAGTGTATTATGGTTTCAGACAAGAAGATTTTTGAAGTTTTCATTGAAAAAATCTATTTTTAGCTCCGTTGACCCAAATATGCATCAGACCGGAACCAATTGAGAGAAAAAAATGTTTGAACATTTCACTATATAACTCTTTGTAAAACAGTGACCCCGGGGCGGGGCCAATTTTAACCCCCTGGCAAAATTTGAACAACTTTGATAGAGGACCTATAAGTAATGACATGTTCCAACTATCTAAGCCCTGGCCCTTGTGGTTTTTGACAAGAAGATTTTTAAAGATTTCCTTATTTTTCCTTTTGGTTGCCATAGCAACCAGAGTTCTGCACGTTTTCAAATTCTTAAAACAACTTTGAAAGAGCTTGACCAAAGGAACATTCCTGTGAAAGTTTAGTTGCAATCAGGCAAGTGGTTTTGGAGAAGAAGATGTTTGAAGAAATTGTTGACGCACAACGCACGACGCACGACGACGGACATTGACTGACCACAAAAGCTCACCTTGAGCACTCTATACTCAGGTGATTTGAAAATATGACTTAGTAGACTCATTTTGCATGTGCAGCATGTATTATGTGTTGGTTTCTGGCACAATTGAAACGAATACAGGTAAATAATAAACAGTTGCATGTTTTAATGGTGCAAACAGCAGTGATGCGTAATCACAAAAACTAATATCTTGTTAGAACGGATTCTATATAGGTTTTTGCATTAAAAATACTCATGAATAACTTTAAAACACATTCATAGTTTTAAATGCAATTTGCCCGAAATATAGAAAAAGATGTATCTACAAAACTGCATACATGTATTTTTATTTTAAAATTTATGTTTATCTTAGGAAAATATACTAAAGTTCCGTTTGGTTGGTGTGTTTTTTGGACATCCAGCAGAATTTCAGAATTCATTTAGGTTTGGTTTTGTTGTTTGTTAACGTCTGTTTCTGCCATCTGTCATCTATGATCTAATTGGGCGCCCAAGAGAGAGGATATAAAGAAAGCCCGGACGCAATGCCCAACTCTTATAATGGACCGAGTTCAGGGCTTTTTGGATGGCCAGTGTAAAGCACTGATAAACCGGACCTCGCTTTATACAGTCTTACCCGAAGAACTTTGTCAACAACGGTACCGCAGTGGAGTGTGCTACAACTGGGCCACATCCGCCGGTCAGAATTCATTTAGGGTTACATAAAACTTATGTCACAATCATTTAAACAAATAAAAGCATAGAGACACCAAAATCATTTTGTTTTAACTTACCTTCACCAATGTGGCCTTCTGACTGGTCAGCTGAGAGTCAATGTCACGTAATTGTGATCCATGTGTTTCCTTCAGGGAATCTAGTCGGTCTTGAAGGGAGGTTAACTTCAGTGCTGGTTTTTGTGTTTCATTAGTTAAATCAGTAAATTTTAATCTCTTTCCGAAGGATGATTGCACTTTCTTCGCCTCGATCTGAAATGAACAACACAACAATATTCCTGTATTTAAAGTAAAAACTTTGTCAAATGCGAAACTAAATTTGTTTTAATTGATTTACTTAGGTCAAAGTAAAACAAATGTATTGTTTGAAAATTTTCATTTAGCTACATTAGACTTTACTTTGATTTCTTCTTCATTTTCTAGGGGACTCGATGTAGTCAGAACACTTGAGTACTTATGAGGCGCTATTAGTTAGCATATATCTTGGGTCAATTTCTGGCCTCAATAAATATGATATTCGGTTAAAAAAGTCAAATTACTATCAAAATGCTGGTGTCAATTTGTTGCCTTGCATGAACCTTACATGCTAAATTATTACTAAGTTTAACTGGCTATAACTCAGTAAAATGAATAAGTCAGACCAAAACCCTTAACAAATGCGTATTTGTGGAACATGTGCAAACTCTATACTAAATTATATGGTTTTTGTTTAAAAACTGTAGGAGTATTTAAGAGACTAATAACGCACCGTTTCATGAACCTTATATGGAAAAAAATATAGCAGAATAAAAGCAAAATGATTTGGATTTTACGGCAGTGCGACACAACATAGTTCATATAGCGCGGATGAAGGATGCGGGATGATGAAAAGAAATGATGATGATTTCAGAAAATTTGAGTTCGGCTAATTCCACTCGTTGCAAAGCAGCCGATAGGATCAAAATCACCGATTTGCCTTCATTTTAGTTGTTGGCAGAAGGAAGGGATAATATTTGACTTATAAAAAGAAAACATTCCCTATGACAAATAAGTCCCAGAAACACGACAAGGTAGGAAGGTCTCTAGAACTAGTCAAATCATTTAAAGTTCAACTGGCTTGTATTTCTACGCGACATTTAAGAAGGTCAAACTCCTGAACACATCTGCATTTGTGGTATATGTGCAAACACTCGGACAAATTATAAGGTTTTGATTATAAACTGTAGGAAAGGTTACACGGACCAAGTTTTGCCATATATGTGGACAGACGGACATGGGTAAAAACTGTATGTTTCCACCTAAACTAATTTAATGCCTCTGTCTAACTGCTTTGACCCTTGTCAGACATCCAGTTACTAGGTTTCTGATACGGGTCTAAACCTTTTGTTTAATGTGGACAAGCTACACGAGAGCTCTATATAATCCTGATATTGATAATCATTCAAATGTATTACTATCGAAATACGTATGCGCTTGTAGGATATAACTTCGCACACATGCTTTGTATCTCTATGTATCGTGAAGAAGTTTCAACAATGAATGGTGAAAATGGCTTTTAGTCTTAACCTTTTCCCCCGTATAAGTGTCTTTTATTTATTCCTCCACAGAAGAAAATAGATCAAATTTGTACAGGTAACATGAGGAATAATTTCTATATCGTCGTAGATGGTAACTTAAAGCAGGCTGAAAGTAAAGCAAAATGCGTGTCAAAGCGCATTTTGTTTTACTTTCAACCTGCTTTAGGTAGTCACACACCTTCAAAACTAGAAGCAGGCTATGGGGTAAAGGGTTAAGCTATGTTGACATTCAGGTGATTATTTGACAAAATTACAAGTAGTTTCCCATTCTCTTTTTAATGAATACTTATTAGAATCTTCTTCTCAATATCATTTTATTGAAATGTCAAGTTCAGGGTAAATATGATGATTCATTAAACGTGTTTTTTTAGAAATACTTGAGTTATCTGGTGTTTCTTTTTACCTCTTTTATTCTGATGATTGCTGTCTGTATGTGTTGATCCTCACTCTCAGACAAATATCTGAACCCTTGTAAGAACTCTATCATTTGACCAATGTAGTGCTGTATATCATTGTCTTGGACTTTACAATTAGAAGCATGAAGAACACCATTTCGAATCTGAAGCATCTAAAATTAATTTAAACACATTAATAAGAAACATAGGTATATATAGGACATCAAGAAGCAAACATACAAGACAAAATATTATATAAAATTATTTTAAAATAGACATGTGTGTATAAGTAACATATGCCTCAAAACCAGTAAAAGCAAAACCGTTATTAGTCCAGGACAACCTAAAGGCTACAATAAACCAAGGTCAAACTGGTCAAATTACAATATCACCATACTTACATAACAAGAGCATCGCAAGCCGGTGCCAATGCTCGGCTTTTTTATAAACAGAAAGAAGTAACAGTGAGATATTCTTATTGTGTTCGTATGTCTTGATTATTTGTCGATCTGTCTACCGTGGAGCTCTAAATGACATTGACCATTTTCGGACAAGATCCAACTTTTACTGAGCTCAAGAGCTTCTTGCGTTGGGTCCAAATGCATAATATGAAGTCTCTAGCCACATTTAGTTCAAAAGTTATGACCAATGTTAAATTCACTCTATTGCACCTCTAAATGACTTTGACCTTTGTCGGACATGACACAACTAATACTGAACCCAAGAGCTTTTTGCATTGAGTACACATGCCAAATATGAATTCTTTATGGCGTTTTGTTTAAGAGTTGTAGCCAATTTAAATCAAGCCTATTTGACCTCTAAATGCGATTGACCTTTGTCGGACATGACCCAAGTTATACTGAGCTTAAGAGCTTTTTGAGTGAAGTACTCATGCAAAATATGAAGTCTATATCACAGGCAGTTCAAAAGTGTATTTTCAATATTAAATGCATCCTATCTAACCTCTTATGACCTATAAATGACCTTGATCTTTGTCGGAAATGACCTTAAGTCAAACTGAGCTCAACTGCGTCTTAAGGTGAGTGCACACACAAAATAAAGTCTGTATCACATGTAATCAAAATTTATGGCCAATGTTAAGTTTTCTAACGACGAAAAATTAACAACCATGACACAGACACCGACGTGATTACAAAAGGTCGTTGTTTTCTTCGAAATTGACGAGCTAAAAGTCTACCAAACTACAAGGTAATTATCAAATTCTAACCTCACTCAATAAATCATGTCTGCTAATATGGCTGTTCTCCGTGAAATGCCGACATTTCTGCAACAATGTCAATATAGCTACTATATCAGCATCCTTCAATGACTGGCATTTGCTGTAACCAGCTGGTAGATATATCTTACACACTTCCCAAGGAACTGTGGGCCACAGCTGGGGATTACAATTCTGTGGACAAAGTCCACCTTGGTCCTCATTTTCCATAATTTTCCGTAACCATGAGTTACATACTTGACATTCCATAAACCATTTGTCATTTGAATCTTTCTTTATATCTTCACCATTACAAGAGTTGTTGCACACTGGTAATGCTGGTTCAAAAGACTGGAATATGCGACTGTGGAAATGAGTTGTTTCATTGTTGATGAAATCCTCTAAGCCTTCTTTCATGAACTGTAGAGATAAGGTTCCTCGTAACCAGTTGTTATACTGTTTGTCCTGGAGCACTGTCCCGGCAGCCATTCTGTAGCATAGAAATATGAATATCATAATTATATAAGTTTGTTACAATGAATTATTGTATACCTCAATATAAATAGTAACAAAACTGCCGTTGACTGTCTTTACGAACGTCATTTGACCAATCGATAATGACCGGCCGGGACATTATGGATAATCTCCCCTCAAAGGTTTACCATGCAACTCGTTGATGTTAGCCACTTTGATCTTTTCAAACATGGCAGGAAAAACAGGGCTACCATTTCTCCTGATTTTTCCTAAATCTCCGGATTTTTCACCAGTAAATAGCAGCTTAAAGCAGGCTGAAAGTAAAGCAGAATGCGCCCTAAGGCGCATTCTGCTGTACTTACAGTCTGCTTTAAGAAGTCGCATGTCAACAAAACAAGAAAAAGGCTATTGGGTAAAGGTACATTTTGTTAAATCGCACTTGAAAAATGTAAGTTTGGAAATCTTAGGATTTTTCATGTCAACTTATGGCAGCCCTGGAAAAAGGTTTCGAAGTCATTGTCATATAGTATTCTAGAACTGGAATTCTGAGACGGAAAAGGTACGGTTTCTGTTTATACAATGGTAAAGTAAAGTTCTATATCAAACTTATTTATGATGACAAAACATATGGCTCCTAGAGTGTTAAAATGCGTTTTGTTTATTTTGACTAACTGAGCTACTTTTTAGTCGATATATCCCATATTCAGTTGTACCTTTAGAGTACTGTTTTTCAAAAACTCAATTTTGGGTAATCTTGGCAACTCTCAACACTTTCAGTCTATGATTCAAAGACAGATGTTAGTTTGTTAGCGTAGAGCCAGACAGATAGTAGTTGGCTTCTGTCAATGCATTGTAAAATAGCTGCCAGTTTGGTGAAAGTTGATAGGAACAGGTCAAGAGCATGTAATTGTATATGTTATCGAGAAGTATACCCTGAACAAAAGTTGTAAATCAGCTGTTTAACATTGGATTCTCTGTAGACACAATTCCATGTTCTGTGTATGTCTGGGAAAGCACTATCAAAGACATATTAAATAGCAAAACTAAAGTAAGGAAAACAATTAAGAGGTTCGCTTGAAAGATGTCAATTACAATATTGGTTTCGAGTATTATTTGTTCAAAATGTCCCCTTTCTTCAATGGAGATAATTTTGAATAAGCCCTTTTCAACGGACGATTGTTCACAGGCTGCTAAATCTAGAGCTTTTTATTACTGACCATTTTCATGAGAAAAACATGACTGCTGTGTCGCTAATGACTTGTAAAGCAGTTACTATTAGACCTATCACTTAATATATGCATACCTCCAGTAGGGTATTGTTAAAGGATGTCAACGTTTTACGATAAAGTTGATGTTTGTACAACATATGAAAAGTGAAATACCTCGGTTGCTCCAAAGATATGCTCTGAACAAAGTTTTTCAAGAATTAAACTTATAGGTACCCAGAATGTGATACACACACCAGGTTTGGTAATACTAAATGACAAAGGGCAATAACTCCAAAACTACTGATGACAGAGTTACTGTTCTTTAGCATTGCACTTGCGGTCAATCTGATCTATCTGTATATGAAGTGTGAAGTCAATTAAAGAATAAACAACATTTTTTGTCGTTTACTAGAGTATGGACCCCTTATCTTCGCTTGGGGGAAGGTTTCGAAGTAAACTAACACAGCCAAGCTAAGGTGTTCATAGTTTGGTAAATGGTAAAAAATATGTCTTTTATTCCTTGTATTTATATTTTATGTTCTTCCTTGCCATCAAATGTGTATTTTCACCAGATTTGTTTACATGTATTTTTTATATATGAATACATGTATATGTCACGGGGTGAGCCGTTCCATGGTTTGTCAATGTTCATGTTTCTATGTTATATGTCTTTTATATGTGTCATACTCATGTGTAGATCCTTCATATTCATTTAGATCCTTCATTCTCATGTAGATCTTTCATATTCATGTTTAGATCCTTCATTTTCATGTAGACCCTTTCATTTTCATATGTAGATCCGCCCATGCTCACATTCATTTAGCTCACCCCATAGTCATGTAGATCCGCCCATGCTCATATAGGTGTATCTAGATTCATGGTCATATACTTACTAACCAATCATTTACTTTCAAGTTCAACTAACCCTTAACCTTTTCGTATAAAATAGCCACACCAACTTGCACGTGCGCACTTTGAATTACACAGATCGTTACTCACGTACGTCTTGAGTTTGAATTGTATGCGCCTCAAATTATTTTCAGGTAAAGTGACTGTTTTATTGCTTTAACATATAAGAGCTATTATTTCATTCATCTATTCATGTATGTTCGTCGCATTTTCATAATATTTCTGTATCTTCTATGTATTAATTGGTACTTTGAATTACACAGAATAAGATCGTTACTCACGTACGTCTTGAGTTTGAATTGTATGCGCCTCAAATTATTTTCAGGCGCTACAAAGGTCCCTTTGGTGCCAGACCCCTTTTAGTCGATACCCGGACAGAGACAGAGCTATGTATCTTTGCCCGGCGACATTTTGGTGGCCAGTGTGAAATTTGGGCGATGGTCATTGGGACGAACGAAGCATCCATGTTACGTTGCTCTGTTTTCCTACGGTAAAAGTGCAGGGAAGCCCACGTGCGTTTGGTTATTTATGGAACAGCTTTAATGACGTCACAGAGGATTTCCAATGTCTGCGGGTTAAACCCAGGTTTAACCCCCCAGTGGTTGTTAATAATTAATTAATTTATAATTGATTATTGATTGCTACTGACCGTACCAAGGCGGGCTCCTATATTCACTTAGCTTTATTTTTGTCTTGCGTGTTGTTTTCTGTTTGGTGTGTAGATGAGAGAATAGTGTTGCGTGTGCGTGTGGTTGTGTGTGTGTGTGTGTGTGTGTGTGTGTGTGTGTGTGTGTTATGGTATGGCTGTGTGTATGTTCTGCTTTAGAGATGGGCGTATTGTTTGTGTTGCGTTTCCTGCTTGAGTCTTCTTTCGTATTTATTTGTTGTTTCGTCGAGGAGGATAACTTTTACATCTATTCTAAAGTGGTAACTAGTGTCGCATATCATTGTTTATGCCACGTAATCATTCCGTGATTATTATGCACGCCATTCTGTTAAGTAATTACCAGAAACTCAACTGTTGACAGACTTGTCAGTGTTTGGCTGAAGAGCTACTGTACCATGTGTTTACATATTTGACAACATGTCCAGATTCCGCTAGAACTGAATTCCATCATTTAATTAATTAATATTCTTCACTGCAAGATTATAACGCGTGAACACCTGTGCGTTACTTCCAGCATACATTGTGACTATTAATAGAGACTAGGCTAGACCAGTGTGTGTAATTTGTAAACACTGTGTTGTTTTCAAGTGATTGACTGAAGGATTGATTGAGCAAGGTCATGCCTAAATAGAACAGACTAATATGTATTTAGGCTTTGCCTATGGACGGAAAAAAGCAAAATTGTACTAATGAAAACGGAATAGATCTATCTCCAGTGTGTGATCAGCGCTCTTGTATCAGTTCGTTGTGTATTCCAGATCACACTCGAGGCTACGTTTCTCGTGACTGAGATCTGTATTACACAACCGACTCGAACTTTTATTATAAACCTAAATTGTTTGGGACAAGATCTATATGTTGTTACCCAATAATCAAATAGATACATAAGTGTATACAATGTTAAAAGTTAAAACTCCTCCGTACAGCTATATTATCAGGGCTGCCATTTCTCCGGATTTTTCCTAATTTTCCGGATTTTCCCCCAGGTTATGGTAGCTTAAAGCACGCTGAAAGTAAAGGAGAATGCACCATTAGGCGCATTCTGCTTTACTTCCAGTCTGCTTTAAGTAGTCACATGCCAACAAAACTAGAAATCGGCTATTGGGTAAAGGTACGATTCGTAAAATCGCGCTTGAAAAATGCATATTTGGAAATCTTAGGTTTTTTTCATTTCAACCAAGTTATTAGATGGCAGTCCTGTTTTATAATGCAATCTGAAACTATTTTTGGAAGTCATATGACCACCAATAATGACGTCGTTATTTATATTTGATGACGTGTTGGTAATCCGTTATTTTTATCGGTTCGATTGAGAAGTAGCTTTTTGCAAATAACGTTCATTTTTAGCGTTAAAGGGTATGAATTGAACTGTTTGAAATTTTGTCATTTTGGAGGAAATCAGTACAAGTGAGTGTTGTGGGTTATTCATTCTTAAACTGGTTTAAAAATATCACCGAAATCGGGAATTCCGAAACGTCACGCACAACTCGTCGTAAACGCCGTGACGTCATCATCCAAGATGTCAGCCCCCATGTTTTGTAGTTGCCTAGTTTTGAGGAAATTATTCACGCGCAAATCAAACACTTTTCAAAGTCTGTCAGTGATTGAATAGAATTGGAATACCTTTGATTTTATCACGCATTACTTAAGAACGGAAAAAAGGCAAGCCTTTTTTCCGTAATAAGTGGTGTTTATATCATCATCAGACTTTGACTTGAATAATTTCATTGTTTAACTTGAGTGACAAATATTTATTGAAAAGAACATTTAGAGCTTTATGAATGTATTTTTGATGTATATTTTGTTTAGATTTACCTGATTTTAAACATTGTGACCTTATTTTGCAGATTGTTTAGCATCAGATAGATCATGTATTATCTTGGTGTGTGTGAGGAATGGACTATGTGTGTGAACCCCAGCACTTTGAGCACCTGACACCTATCAGTTTCACAGAAAACTGTTTGCATTGGTTTTGGTGAGCATTAACAATTAACCATTACTAACATTCCATTTTCATTGATCATTCCAGATTATCCTATTCAGTATAGTAGAGTAGACCTGTCATTTAGGGTAAAAATAGTATCCACCTGTGCATAGTTGTCTTATCATAATCCTGTTTCGTACCGTTTTTGTCTGTTCTTTCCTCCTGTTTTGTCCTGTATCGTACACGTTTGCTTCTGTTCTATCATCCTGTATCGTACATGTTTACTTCTGTTCTATCATCCTGTATTGTACCGTTTAATTCTGTTCTGTTACTTTACTTTCCGATATTGCTTTACTTTAATTATGCTGTAAAGTAAAGTTAAAAAAAAAAAAGAAAAAAGCGTGAACTGTTATTTAATATAACAGGGTACACTGTATCTTTGATTGTATTGGAATCATTTTCAGTGGAGTGAAATTAGCTTGGTCTTAAAGATTATCTGTAATTGTTCAGGTTGGAGAGGGGAAGTTTTGTTTGCAGGTTGAAAAGTGTTGCTTTCAGCTCAGATAACTTGTACATGATAACTTGATATACTTAATTGTCAAAGTTGATTGCTTATGAGGCAGTTGTGTTGTCTTTTGAGATCATTGGAGTATCTGTTTGTCTGTCTGTCTGTCTAGAATCATACAGAAAGACTTTGTGTTCAAACTCATATTTGTTTCAGTCATTAATTCAAGTAATTGAATTGTGATCTTATGAAAGCAGTGTGAGATTGAATTGTAGCAAACATTCATTTTGGAGTCTAATCTGAAAGTTGTTTAAATCTAGTTGGATGTTATTGTTTACTGAGAAAGTTTATTGAGAGAATAACTTATTGCAAGTGACTTTGATCTCTAAATTGTGATTTATTAACTTTTGATACATCAGTTGACATAACTTTGTACAGTGGAGCTGGAGATTTACAGAATTTCCTAGCTTTGATGTGTATGACAGATAATTGCTAGAGCACTAGCTACTTATCTGTGATACTTTACTTCTTACTTATCGCATAGTGTAGCACCAGACCCTGATTGCCATCCAGATCCGGTGTATTGCAGGCAGCATTTGTTTGAAGTCATTGAAGGTAAACTTAGAGTACATATAGTTATACCCAGTACTGATGTGATTGTTTTCTAGACTTTGAAATCAATGTATTCTTGGCAAAGATTAATTGCAGATGATTTGCATATGAATGCTTTGGCAGATATTATAACTAGTTTAAAGTGAACCCAGTGCACAGTGATATTTGACTTTCACTGTTATTATCTCAATAGTTTCAGTGTGCATAAATATACACTTCATTATCTAACTTGTGTGATGAGATAGTTAGTGTTTGACTTTGGAAAGCTTAACTTTATCTAAAGCAGTCTAATAAAGCATTTGCATAGAGAACTTTGCTTTTCTTTTTGTATCTGCTTATTAAGTATCATACTTAGAGGGGAACTGACTAGTATAATAGTGTTATTACTTAGATAGGCAATATGTCTTTACAAGACTTTACAGCAGATTTAAGCCCTATTCAGAGTGAGGCATTTGAGTACTTTGCAGACCAGCTGCGACAATCAGGTGAATATAATGTTACCCCTTTAACCGTACAGCAAGCTGAAGATGTGCCGCCTAGACCGCCTCTTCCTGCAGGTGAGTATAGTACAGCACCTAAACCCCAGCTACCAGAGTATAAGCCACCGAGTGGACCATCTCTTCCTCCAGGTGGGTATAATAAGGCACCTAAACCCCAAACTCCAGAGTTTAAGCTACCAAGTGCACCACATTTTCCTCCTGTTAGGACTTTTCATTCAACACCATATAGGAGTAGTGACTTATACAGATTCCCTGCGCCTACCGCCCGTATACACACATTGGAGGACAATAGTTTGAAGTTTGGAGAATTGACCTGAAGAGCTTAATGGGGAGTTGCGTCTACCCGGAGCATATACTTCTGGAAGCTATCAGGAAAAGCCTTAAAGGGAAAGCACGGTCAACTCTCTTGTACCTAGGTGAGAGTGCTTCAGCCTCAGACATCTTGGTGGAGTTGGAAGCCATTTTTGGAAATGTTGCTTCAAGCGAGACATTGAAAGAGAAGTTTTATGCAGCCAGACAGGAGCCACTGGAGAGTGTTGCTGAGTTCAGTATAAGACTGGAGCATCTGCTGAGCAATGCGAATGTTCACCTTTCCCCAGATGCCAAGAATGAGATGCTGAGGAACAGTTTATGGTCTGGACTGAGAGAAAGAGAACTTAGGAATGCAGCTCGCTACAAGTTCGAGAACATCCTTAGTTTCACCCTGCTCAGGAAGGAGATCAGAAAGATAGAGTTGGAGTTGGAGGGACCCCCAGCAGTGACTGAGCCTGCCAGTGCGAACATGACCTATGTAGAGTCCAAACTACTTAAGCAGTTAGAGGGTGTAAACGGTCAACTCAAAGGATTGGGTGGCAGGATGGATCGGATGGAGAAAGAGATAAAGGAGCTTAAGGCGGGTAAGAAGGACATTGGACAGAAGGAAGGGCATAATGAAGGTGGACAGGAGCAGAAGAAGGAAACTACAAAGAAACCTTTAAACGAGAAAGGACTTCCTCAGAAGAAGGTCATTAGGAAGTCTAGTAGAAGAGGACCCTGTTCTTGTTCCTTTAGTTGGACTAGCGAACCATGTAGATGTCATGCTGAATAACCATCGTTGCAAGTGTTTGATCGACTCGGGATCCATGATAACAACAGTTACCCAGTCCTTCTTCATATGGTGCAAGCTGTGACTGAACCCAACGACAGAGTACACCAGTTTAGTGTCTGACCTCTTCAAACAGAAGCTTTTCCAAGGTTCCAGTTCGAATCTGCAATTTGTCTGCACGACCCATCTCTATTCTTCCAAGGAGCCTCTTGTGTGACCTTCATGGAGTAGATGTGGTTAGGAGAGTGGACCCATTTGAAAAGGAAGCAGCTGTACCCAGAAATGCTGATAAGTCATTGGCGGAGTTAGGGATTGCCATTCCTTCAGACACCTTGTCCCCGAAAGAGCGTGATAGGACTTCCAAGTTCCTTGAAAGCTGGAAGCATATTTTCTCAACGGGTTTGACAGACATTGGATGTGCCAAACTGGTGGAGCATGAGATAACCCTTACAGACCCGACACCATTTAAGGAGCCATACAGGCGAATACCACCGGGAATGTTTGAGGAGGTTCGTGAGCACCTGAAAGAGATGATTGACGCCGGCGCCATACGGGAGTCACATATCCCCTTCTCATCCAATGTTGTACTTGTGCGGAAACGTGATTCAAGTTTGAGATTCTGCATTGATTTTAGAAAGCTCAACAACAGGACAGTCAATGACGCCTACGCTTTGCCACGAATAGAGGAAACCATCGACACTTTGGCAGGATCCAAGTATTTCTCAAAGTTGGACCTCAGATCAGGATACTGGCAGGTGGCGATGAAGGAGTCGGACAAGCACAAGACAGCCTTTTCAGTGGCCCCCCCTTGGATTCTATGAGTGCAATCTTATGGCTTTTGGGCTCACCAACGCGCCAGCGAGTTTCCAGCGTCTAATTGAGCGTTGTATGGGAGAGCTACATCTGAAGGAGTGTCTGATCTACCTAGATGATGTGATCATTTTCTCCAAAACGATGGACGAACACTTCCGACGGTTAGAAGCCGTCTTCGAGCGCCTGGAAAATGTGACCTCAAGCTCAAGGGTTCCAAATGCGAGTTTTTCTGCACCAAAGTACAGTACCTTGGACATATGGTGAGTGCTGAGGGTATAGAAACCGATCCAGCTAAGGTAGAAGCACTGAAGTCTTGGCCTGTTCCCTCAACTATTAAGGAGCTACGGAGCTTTCTAGGGCTTGCTAGCTACTGCAGGCGATTCGTTCCTGGGTTTGCACAAATTGCAAAACCATTGAACGATCTGCTTGTTGGCCATCCAACCAATAAGAAGGGAGACACCAAGAAGAAGGCAGCACCATGGGTTTTGACAGAAAGCCAGCAGAAGGCATTTGACAGTCTGATTGCTCTCCTTACATCTCCTCCTGTACTTGCATATGCAGATTACCAGAAGCCATTTATCCTGCATGTTGATGCAAGTTCTTCAGGATTGGGCGCTGTACTCTACCAAGAGAGTAATGGCTCGGAGAGAGTGATTGCGTATGCAAGCAGAGGTTTAAGGCAGAACGAGAGGAACTACCCAGTTCATAAGCTTGAGTTTCTAGCTTTGAAGTGGACAGTAGTGGATAAGTTCCATGACTACTTGTATGGAGGAAAGACCTTCAAGGTCAGGACAGACAACAATCCACTGACCTATGCATTCAGCACTGCCAAACTTGATGCACTGTTTCACCGCTGGTTAGCTGCACTTGCCACATACAACTTCACGATACATTATCGTTCAGGTGTGCAGAACATTGACGCTGATAGACTTTCACGCCTTCCTAAACACCCTTCAGAGACTGAAGAGCAGATCCTTTACCCGGATATCTTGAAAGCCTTGTTGCAGTGTCAAACAGCCAGTTGCCAGGATAACCCTGCTATTGAATGCCTTGCCTTATCCCAGGAAGCCGAACAGGAAAACAGTCCCAGGATACTCCATTCAGCAACATAGACTGGAAAGGTGAACAGCAGAAGGATCCTTCTATTGCTAGAGTGATTCAAATCATCAGAGCGGGACATAAACTGACAAGACGACAGACTGCATTAGAACCAGAGAATGTCCGGAGACATTTAAGAAAATGGGGAAACCTGCAGGTTAAGGATGGACTCCTATACAGGAAAGGCACCGTCAGTGGCAACACAGTTTCCCAGTTGGTCTTGCCAGAGGTATACTATGAGATTGTGTTCGTGGGTCTTCATGATGATGCTGGACACCCAGGCAGAGAAAGGCCCATGGCTCTCATCAAGTCCAGATTCTTCTGGCCGGGAATGGAAGATTTCATAGAGAAGAGGGTGAGGAATTGTCCTAGGTGTATCCGGCGGAAGCGGTCTGAGATTCGAGCTACGGGACTGGTACCTATCCAGTCGACATATCCTTTGGAAGTTGTCTGTATGGACTACCTTACATTGGAGATGTCGGCTGGTGGGTATGAGAATATACTTGTTCTGACAGACAAGTTCACCAGGTATGCGCAGGCTTTTCCCACCCGTAACCAGACAGCTCACACCACTGCGAAAGTCATCTTCGAGCAGTTTGTCGTACACTACGGGTTTCCTAGTAGACTACACAGTGACCAGGGAAGGAACTTCGAGAGTGCTGTCATCAAAGACCTTTGTTCCATTGCTAACGTGGACAAATCCAGGACAAGACCCTACCACCCTCAGGGCAACGGCATGGCTGAAAGGTTCAACCAGACCTTATTGAATCTGCTTGGCACCCTGGAAGAGGACCAGAAGTCAGACTGGAAGAGCCATGTGCCAACTCTTGTCCATGCCTATTATGCAACCCGGCATGAGAGCACTGGTGACTCCCCTCATTTCCTAATGTACGGGAGGCATCCGCGATTGGCAGTTGACGCGTTCCTGGGGATCGAACCTGACAAGTCACCAGCGAACAGAGACAGATCCAACTACCCTGCTGCTCTTAAGAAGAGGTTGGCATTCGCTTACGATGCAGCTACAAAGGAAGCTCGGAGACAAGCTCGGCGTCATAAGAGACGGTATGACTTTCGGGTAAGAGAGACCAAGTTGGAACCGGGGGACAAGGTCTTGGTGCGAAAAGTAGGTCTTCAGGGTAAGAACAAGCTTGCAGACAGGTGGGACAAGGAAGTTTATGTGGTCATCAGTCAACCTAACCCGGATGTCCCAGTTTTTCATGTCAGGCCTGAGCATAGGAGATGTGTCCCTAAGACCCTACACAGAAACCTGTTGCTACCAATCATGGGGTTGCCAGCTTCAGCTCGTGTTGAACCGAGGAGACCAGTGGCATCTCCAGTGTTATCTCCGGTGGCATCTGTGAACACCATAATTGCACTGGATCCTAAACCTCCCGTGCAGAAGTATGTCATACCCCAAAGGCGCTTAGACCCGTATGCTTCTGCATTCCGTCCACGTCATTGGCAGACTTCCAGGATAAAGGCATTTTAGAAGAATGAAATCAGAGAGTTCTCTAGTGTGCAGTACACACTGAAGTCTATAATATAGTTCAGCTGTTGATAGTGTGCAGTACACACTTTAGTTTATAATATAATTCAGCTATTGATAATGTTTTAGTGTGCAGTACACACTTCAGTTTATATAGTTCTGTTGAGAACTACAGAATTTTTTTTATCTACTGTTATACTGTGTTTATACTGTTATTTTATAGCTCACAACTAGATTAGATTTTTGAGATTTGTTTCTGATTTCTTTGAATCAGACACATATAGATGTATTGCCTGTATATTATTAAGCATGTTTAGGTAATTGATTTAGTGTTCAGTTATGTTGTTTGCTTTACAGCTTACTTTACCCTATAGCAGTTAGCTCAACAGTTTGCAGTTTAAGCTTTACAGCTTATTTTGCAGTTTAGCATTTTAAGCTTTACAGTTTACTTTGCAGTTTGATAGTTTAAGCTTAACAGCATACCTTACAGTTTTGCAGTTGGCTTAGCAGTTTACTTTAGAGTTTAGCAGCTTGCTTATCATATTACTTTGTAGTTTATCCAAGACTTAAGATGCAGTGAATAAACATAAGTTTGATGGATACTTAAGCCTAACAGCTTCTTTTTCCAGTGTGTATTGTTTTTCTATAGTCTCATATATTTATTGGTGTAGTTTGTATTCCTTAAGCTGGCACTAAGTTGATGTCTTTGAATTGCATTGTTTGAAAATTTATTTTGGAATGGTTTTTGACTTTCGTCATCTTCAATTGGATGAGGTTGCGGATTGCAAATCGTTCTTGTTTGTGTTGCACTTAATGGTGAACAAATATTTGACGGCAGTTGGCCTTAGGCCTCTTGATTGAAATGCATTCATATGTTTTTTTTAAATGTCGGGACGACATTTCCCGAAGAGGGGGAGGATGTCACGGGGTCAGCCGTTCCATGGTTTGTCAATGTTCATGTTTCTATGTTATATGTCTTTTATATGTGTCATACTCATGTGTAGATCCTTCATCTTCATTTAGATCCTTCATTCTCATATAGATCTTTCATATTCATGTTTAGATCCTTCATTTTCATGCAGACCCTTTCATTTTCATATGTAGATCCGCCCATGCTCACATTCATTTAGCTCACCCCATAGTCATGTAGATCCGCCCATGCTCATATAGATATATCTAGATTCATGGTCATATACTTACTAACCAATCATTTACTTTCAAGTTCAATTAACCCTTAACCTTTTAGTATAAAATAGCCATACCAACTTGCACGTGCGCACTTTGAATTACACAGATCGTTACTCACGTACGTCTTGAGTTTGAATTGTATGCGCCTCAAATTATTTTCAGGTAAACTGACTGTTTTATTGCTTTAACATATTGATAAGAGCTATTATTTCATTCATCTATTCATGGATGTTCGTCGCATTTTCATAATATTTCTGTATCTTCTATGTATTAATTGACACTTTGAATTACACAGATCGTTACTCACGTACGTCTTGAGTTTGAATTGTATGCGCCTCAAATTAATACCGGCTAAATATGTTTGATATATGTAATCTTGATGTACCAGCCATTCGATCTCCAAATATCTCAAATATCTCAAATACATGTATTGTACGTGCAACGTACAAACTCAGGCTTTTACACAGTAACATTCTCTCTGTGCTTAAGAACCCTCAAAAGAAACTAAAATATAAATTGCAACTTGAACATGCTTATTCAAAGTATATTCTAAACAATTATGTCGTAGATGTTTTTATACATCCTATTCACACTTAGCAACGCGATACCAACGTTAAACAGCTGACTGCTTTGAGGCGATTTCGCTTTCGATACTTGGATTCTTGGATTTTTTCTATCTTTACAGTAAGAACATTGGACCTATTTATGCTTCACTCGTTACTTGATATAGATCTAATAATGGATCACAAATGTTTATTTAGAAAACAGTACCGGTATCTTGACATAGACATCAGTCGCCAAGCGGTAATGGTTGTCGGTTAAAAAGATTACGTAGATGGGTTAACGTAATCACGCAACCAGTACGTAACGTTGTCGTGCGTACGCGACCGGGTCTTGTACGGTCTCTGACAGACCCCGTATTGTTGTACGGGTTCATTAGATTTGGGAATAGTGTGTCTAGAGCAGCCAAAATAGTTTCTTATTATCAGTGCTAAGAAGCTTATGTTTACTTTTCGGTGTAAAACCTGTAAGTGAAACGTGCAAAGTAAGGAACACGTTTATCAAGCTTGGATCCGTAAAGAGACATGGAATTTGGAAAACAACTGCTTAATCGTTGTCCGCAATGAAATCGTGATAATCACGTGTAAATCTCACAGCAGCATGTACGTTAGCAAAACAGATATTCAAACATAAAGTGTAAAGGTTTCATTTTGGGTCAGTGTATTAGCTAAAACACTTTGAAAGTTAAGACAAAACAGCAAAATGCAATTACTCCCTAAAAACTGAAGACACAGTTACAGTTCTTGTGTAGCGCTTGTAGTCCATGTATATGAAGTTTGAAGTCGATAGCTTTTATACTTTGAAAGTTTTGCTCCGGACAAGCCAACTTGGAAAACAACAACAAAGGTAGTCCGGCTGCAGACAAGGATAATTTAGCTTAAACTTGCTTGGAGTTGTATAGAAAATGTTTTTGTGTTTTTCGGTAAAATAGACCCTCAGCATTAAGGATCTGATGGTTGACCACTTGTCATCCTTGAGCATTTCCAGATATTCAAGATGGCGTCCAAGATGGCTGCGACCATGTATCTGGCTAGTTGTTAGGTTTGATTCCATAAGCTTTAACGGATTATTCAGCAAAGTATAGCTCAATTTCATCTTGTGTGACATTATTAAATTTCTAAATAGAAATAGAAATAACCCATCATTCAAAATTGCGTCCAAAATGGCCGACAAAGGACCATTTTTATGTAAAATAAAATGAAAAGTAAGTGCATCACTTTACAAGGCTTAGATTTGCTCCAGTTTTTCCCGCCGTGATAATATAATTGTTTATAATTAATAATAAAGCATGACAATATCAAGTTGGCCATTAACTAATTCATAACTGAATTATAAGAGACTGTCTCCAGAATTCAATATGCATAAAACATACAGAGCGTAAGTTTACATTGGGGTAGTTCATGCATAACGATGTAAAATGCAGATAGATATGCAGATTTCAGATAGACAGAAAAGTAATTAGTCAAGTCAAAGCTCTAATATTATCAAATAGATCATAGAACCCAATTACCTACCTTTAATATATAAATTTCACTGTATTTTCAAGCAAGGATACTGAAATTTTCATACAAAAATAAAGTTCTGTTTTTGCATAACTGTGATATTTATCACCACATATCATCTTTTTTATTAGATATTCTAATTACATGTGAGCTTCTTAGGAACAGGGAAATAAATGGGTAAAAAGGATACCAATAATTCTTCTTGGGATGCAAGCCTCCAGATAACTGTGATGTAATATTTTTTAGTAAAACACTATGTACATTATTCCTTTTCACTAAGCCTTTTAACAGGTATCCTGTAAGCTTCTAATGTGGTACTGCTGCAGCAAAGAATCACCATCGCTTTGAAATATTGCTGAATGAGTACATGATTATACAGACACTCGACTGAACATTCCTTTGGCCTAACCATAGATTAGAATAAGAAAGAAAGACATCACAAATATAATTTCAAATATAAAAATTGCTAATCACATGGTCAGACTATGGAAGAGATGACCAGGTCCTGTGTGTCCTTTGATGACAGAGGAGCATATAGAACAGGTTTGAGGACATTCTAGCCACATTTAGCCTAACAAAGAATAAAGGACACCCGCAGCAGTTGACACATAAAGGCAGGATCATGTTAAGAAGAACTAACTTAATTGCAAGCTATATTAAGAAACTAGGCATGACTCTTTGTTTTTAATAATCAATTACAGTGTGCAAATTGTATATCTCCTTTATACAGGTTGCTGTGTCCGACATACTCATACATTTTCAAGTTCCCAATACATGCTGAAACATGAATAGTATCCAATTTATATTATATCCCACATCATACTATAGTTTGGAGAAAAAACAACAAACAAGGGCCACCATGGCCCTAAATCGCTCACCTGGTACACCATGTAAACCTATAGTGACCAAGATTATGACTGAAATTGACCCACAATCAACCTTTAGAGTGTTAACAAGGTTTTTCTATAATTTGACCTAATGATCTAGTTTTTGACAAGACACAACCCACATTTGATTTTGACCTAGATTTGATGTAGGCAAATGTTCTGAAAATATTTCATTCAGATCTAATGAGATGTGTAGCCTCTAGAGGGTTAACACTGTTTCTCTTTGATTTGACCTAGTGACCTAGTTTTTGATCCGACATGATCGACCCATATTCGAACTTGACCTAGACATCAATTAGGCAAACATTCTAACCAAGTTGCATTAAAATCCAATAAGATTTGTAGCCTCTAGAGTGTTAACAAGGTTTTTCTAAGATTTGACCTAGTGACCTAGTTTTTGACCAAACATGATTAACATTCAACCTTGACCTAGATATCAATGAGACAAACCTTTTGACCAAGTTTCATTAAGATCCATTGAGATGTGTAGCCTCTAGAGTGTTTACAAGGTTTTTCTAAGATTTGACCAAGTAACCTAGTTTTTGACCAAACATGACCAACATTTAAACTTAACCTAGATATCAATAAGTCAAACTTTCTGACTAAGTTTCATTAAGATCCATAGAAATGTGTAGCCTCTAGAGTGTTAACAAGGTTTTTCTAAGATTTGACCTAGTGACCTAGTTTTAGACCGGACATGACCCGAATTCAAACTTGACGTAGATATCAATAAGCCAAATATTCTGACCAAGTTTCAATAAAATCAATTGAGATTTGTAGCCTCTAGAGTGTTAACAAAGTTTTTCTATGATTTGACCTATTGACCTAGTTTTTGACTGGACATGACCCATATTCGAAAGTGTCCTAGATTTCATCAAGACAAACATTTTCATGAGGTTTCATGAAGATTGGATGAGATTTGTAGCCCCTAGAGTGTTAACAAGATTTTTCTATGATTTGACCTAGTGACCTAGTTTTTGACCTGACATGACCCACATTAAAACTTGACCTAGAATTCATGAAGACAAACGTTGTTATGAAGTTTCTATGAAGTTTCATGAAGATTGGATGAGATTTGTAGGCGCTAGAGTGTTAATGAACAATTGTGAACAAACGGACGGACAGACGGATGGACGACGGACCCGACGGACATCCAGTGATCCTAATAGCTCACCTTGGCATTTCGTGCCAGGTGAGCTAAAAAAAGCTGACTTTGACGGCCATTCTGATTGTCATTTTGAAAACGAATCATATAATTCATGTACAAAAAAACGAATTAAAATTAATGGTGACTCAAGTTTAAATTCATCTCAAAGTTTGAAATTTTCTGCAGAATGTGATGATTTAGACACATCGACATAAGACTAATCTTTCAAAGACACTTATTTTATAGTTCGAATTAATTCTTAAAAAACACCCATTTTTTTAAAAAGAGTCTAAAAAAATGGTACGCCTGTTGAATAGATTATATACTCACTTTTTCATTTATTTTACATGAAGTAATTTTTTAAAGCTCCATATCTTTTGAAGTACCTTTGTTGAGACTTTTAAGGCCAATACGTTCACCAATGTATTCCAGTAAAACATTTAGATTAAACGACACATATTACGAAAATCTAACACTTAACGTTCATTCTTATTTCAAATCAAAAGGAGATAATTTGATATTTTAAGACTTTCTAGTCTTGATAACGCCATGAATATTGCGATGAATGAAAGGATAATGTAATTCTATTTTCTTTATACAATAGTTCTAGCGGCTGAATATGAGCACCATTGTTTCTCTTCTATGGAGAACATTTCTAAGCAAACATGCTGTTTTCAGAAAAAGAGTTATCGAACTGATAGTTTCAATACAATGCAGGGCTCCAGATAAGAGGGAGTAAACTGCACAAATACACCATTTTCTCACTTATTTTAGCATAAAATCCTATGGTGTTACTACTCATTAGAATCGTCTCTTCGAGACGATTCTAATGAGTAGTGACACCATAGGGTTTAAAGCAGAAATAAAGATTTTAATTTTTGAAATACCCCCCTTATCTGGAGCTCTGCAATGTGCCAGTTATGTAACCACAATGATTTCATGTCGTCAGCCCCATTCTATAAAACAAAAATTAAATACCGTTTATGTATGAGACGCTGATAATTGAGAATACAAAGTGGGTACTTTCTTTTTTGGTTGATTATATGATATTGAAGAAACAAATATATGTATTTTCGTATTTTGTCGGCCATTTTTTATGCCATTTTGAAATTTACGGTATTATTTTCTCTATGTTTTGGTTTTAAACATCTGAAAAATATTAAACCACTTAAATCTTATTTACAGTTGAAAATGTACCTCATCAAAACTGTAAGCAGTTTCATTTTTATTCCCAAAACCATCTTGGACGTCATCTTAGTACAATTTCGACGCCATTTTGAATAAAGCATTTCTATTATTTCCATTTAGAGCTTTAATAATGTCAAAAGTCATGCAAGTGAACTAGATCTCTATAATATGCTGAAAAAAAGTCTTTCAAATGCATTGAATAAAACCCAACAGCTAGTCAAATACATGTCGGAGGCCATCTTTGACGCCATCTTGAATATCTGGAAATGCTCAAGGATGACCGACTGTCATACATCGGTTTCTTGATGCTGAGTGTCTATCTATAAAAAAAAAAAAAAAAAAAAATTCTATACAATTCCAAACAAGGTTTACTTGTCCGAAATTGTACAGAGCTGTTTAAAAAATACTGGTTGAAAAAAACGACACCAGAAAAGAAATACGAAATTTTACGTAAAGACTCGGGAATTTCCGTAGTATTCGTCTGCAAAATCACAGCTCGATTGACACTTGAATGAGTCTTGACAGACATCTAATTAACGAAATACAGGCTACAAGACTACAAGTCATGTAAATTATGTATTGGACATCAGAAATAAGAGTGAGTACATCTTTTTGGAATTCTGTTTATTGTTCTTTGTAAGTCATGGTCGTCGCTGAAGAGGTGGTTGTTTTATAATGCAAGAACATTACATATTACCGGACAGTATCCGGGTCCCGGACAACGCAGCAACAAACCATATTTTTGTCCCATGTATCATTTTGTACCCACGACATGACGTTTTCGTGCAAGTTTTTCTAAAATAAGTATGACCAGGGCTCATTTTGACACAAATCCAAGTGACCATGGTGACCTGGCTTCAAATGTAAACATTTTAGCACACCAAAATGTTCAATGTCCAGGATCTCTGTAATTTTTTCATGCCTACAATATTGAGCTCTGCTAACATATGGCGGGTAGGCATCGGTAGTATTCAGTGCTGCCATTTCTCCGGATTTTTCCTAAGTATTCGGATTTTTATCCTAACAGATCATAGCGTTAAGGCAGAGACTGTATAAAGCCAGAGATACACGACTCGACTGATTTATACATACGAGACCCTTGAGCGAGATTTCGCGAGAACAGGTCCTCGCGAGTTATATAAGCTTTAGCCACGATCGGGAAAAAAGTCGATATTTGGAATTACTTATCAGTTGCTGCGTTAATACGGTCTACAGTTATTTTACAATACAAACATTCCTTAAAGAAGCCTCTTTTTCGAGGTTTAACACAAAAGAATAATAAGAATAAAGTCCGAGCATAAATTAACCCCTCCGCGCATCGCACACACGTTAATTAGTGTTTGGAAAATGCAGATTCAATGAAAAGTGACGGCAGTTTGCACGAAGGTGTGAATGGACCCATGGGTGGCCTCATTAAAATTTCAAAAGACGGAAAGAAGATGAACATTTTTACTTGACAAAACCAGCACTGAAAACAGTACATAATACAGTTTTTTTTTTTTTTAAATTAACCTTAAAACGGTGAATTCTGGTGGCATCTGAGAACATTCATAGAAGAAAGTTTACTTCAAAAGAACGATTGAAATATCCTTTATGAAATGCCAAAAGTGGTTTCATAAGACAGAAAGAAGATGCAACTTTTCTTAACGATACTTGACAAAACCAGCGCTGAAAACAGTACATAATATGGTGAAATCTTTTGAAATTAACAATAAAATGGTGCATTCTGGTGGCATTCTGAGAATATTCTCAAAAGAAAGTTTACTTCAAATGAATGATGTAAATATCCTTTATGAAACCCCAAAAGTGGTTCAGAGATAATGATACTACATGTTTAATATTCATAGTATAAACTGTCCCTGTCATTGGGCATAGCTCATGGGGAAGTTAATAAAATTGCGACAACATGTACACTCAATGCGCAGTTCATCGGTCCTTGATGTACTCGATTATACTAAAATATATGTTGTATTCCAATATTGTTTACAAATTGGGATGGGTTTAGATTAAGCTTTTTAACTTCGATTTTGGGTGAAACTCAAAGGTATACCTATCAGGCTTCATTACAACAGGTGAGCGGTATCAATGCCTTCAATGCCCTCTTATTTACGATTAAATTCAAGGTTCTACTTTTACAATATATCACAAAATGACATAGTGCACATTGAAACTAACTCTCCCCACAAACATTACATTGACAATTCCAATTAAGACTCGTCCACGTTTTACTTTATTTAAGGTTGTTTATACAATTTATTACAAAACGTCAACAATGCAGAACCTGAGCGTGTATGAGCCCTCTGACCTGGATATTCGCTGTTTGTACAGAACAAGTTTTCCAGTCACTACTTAACTTTTAACATATTCAATTTATTACAAAAGTACACACAGTGCAGGCCCCAGAAGCTCTTTATGCACTGTTTCAGTGCAGATCGGGATAAGAGGGTTCATTTACAAACCCTCTGGTCTGGGTCAGCATTGCTCGTACAGGACAAGAGTTCTGGTCACTAGTACACTGCAGTTTACTTACAGTTAATTCAAACTTAAATCATTCTCCCTTAACCCTTTGAAACCTAGTCCCGCATTTAGGCGTCCTTTTCAAACAGTATGCATGTGAAAAGTGCACTTGTCCTATGCAAACAGTGAACACCCAGATCAGAGGGCTCCTTACGGAGCCCTCTGATTTGGGTCTTTACTGTTTGTCATATCGCAAAACATTGACAAAAACAACCCTTAAAGGTCAGAAATGGACTATACTTAAATGGAAACTGGGATTGTCCATTTGAAGTTTCAGGGAGGAAAGAGTTAAAACATCAAATGAACAATTCCAGTGACACTAAGAAACGATTTTTACAATACTTTATATAATGACAGACAGTGTAGACCCTGATCGAGGACTTCTGAAGGATTAACCCTTGTACATACGCCTCTAATTTATTCATCCACTGAAAAAATTATTTCTTATTTAGACAGTCACGCATATTTACCATAAGAAATACATTTTGTATTTATAGCCTAGTATAATTGTAGATGGTAACTTAAAGTAGGCTGGAAATAAAGCAGAATGTGCCTGAATGCACATTCGGCTTTACTTTTCAATCTGCTTTAAGTAGTCACATGTCAACTAAAGGCAGGCTATGGGGTAAACTGTTAAGTAACTGTCTTTTCTCATCTTTCTGTAACCAGTGTAAACGATGCGATGGTCGCAGTTTTGGAATGAATCTATTCTTCCCAACTTGCTTTTCATGGTGACAGTAACAGTGCGTGATCTGTATTCTTAACCAGACTTTCATTTCCATAGGAACCAAACTCCTGCTGCCAGGGTCTAATAGGGAACATGATGCACCTGTTAACTGTGATCCGAATCACTAAAACGCTTATTAGGTTGAAATAGCTGTAAAACAAAGCGCTTAGAAAACATGATTAAACCAGTGTAAGGGTGTATTGTGTGCCCCAGGGCTATAATGTTATCTAAATAAAGAAGGCACCCCGCAGTGTCAAGACAGTAAAATGTAGGGGCCAAATAAGGGGCACACGCCAATACAGTAGAACCGTAGAGCTTAGTGGTGTCTCAGAAGTTAAAAAGAGTAAGTTAAAAAAAAAAAAAACCGGCTCAGCTGGGGGGGCACGTGCCCCCTGTGCCCCCCCGGTAAATCCGGGACTGGGCTATCAACAATTGATTGAAAGTGATCATTCGATAGAGTTTAGAGAATAGATAATAAAATCAAATATTGATTTTATTGAAATAATGCATTTTATTCTATTCTAAGTAAAATAGCAATGTTTGTATTAAAGGCAGAATACTACGGAAATGTGCGTCTAAAACGTGCAATTTCTTATATGTGTGCATTTTCTATGTATTATTAAAATTAGTGAAATCGCGTGTAAGAAGCCTGGCATATGTCCCCACTTGGTAAAGAATCCTACTTAAATGTGTCAAATTCTTATCTTGTTGGTTTACATTTTAAGCGGGTTTGTTTACAAATAAGACTAACGGTTTGGTTCGTAGGATTGCGTAAAGGTCATGTGATTAGTACGAAGCGCGGCGATAATTCATATACACTGTGTGACGTCATCCGAACCAAGCCGGAACATTTCCGTTATGATTCGTCTTCGATCGAATGTCAACAAAACAGATTTAAAAGTCAATTTGTTTCCACCAATTTCACGGGCTTGTAAGCAATGTTGCCTCCATAATCATCGGGCATTACTTCATTTTATAGGTTTAGATTACGAATGTGCCTACATTTTCAGGTTTTAAAATTGCGGGATTTTGGATTGCGGGATTTTGGCAATTTGACAGTTATGTTGGGATTTTAATCTTCAGATGTGCAATTAAAGTCAAAAAAATATAATCTGATTTTTTTATTGTCAACTTTAAGATTTTAGTTACTAAATTTATATTAAAATTTAAATTTCTCTTTTTTTTAGCTCACCTGGCACGAAGTGCCAAGGAGAGCTTTTAGGATCGCTGGATGTCCGTCGTCCGTCGGTCCGTCTGTCTGTTCACAATTGTTCGTTAACACTCTTCCGGCTACAAATCTCATTGGATCTTCATGAAACTTGATCACAATGTTTGTCTAGTAGAAATCTAGGCCAAGTTTGAATGTAATCATAAACTAGGTCACTAGGTCAAATCATAGAAAAACCTTGTTAACACTCTAGAGGCTACAAATCTCATTGAATCTTGATGAAACTTCATGACAATGTTTGTGTCATTGATATCTAGGTCAAGTTTGAATATGGGTCATGTTTGGTCAAAAACTAGGTCACTAGGTCAAATCATAGAAAAACCTTGTTAACACTCTAGAGGCTACAAATCTCATTGGATCTTGATGAAAATAGGTCAGAATGTTTGTGTCGTTGATATTTAGGTCAAGTTCAAATATGGGCCATGTCCGGTCAAAAACTAGGTCAATAAGGTTAAATCATAGAAAAATCTTTTTAACACTCTAGAGGCTACAAATCTCATTGGATCTTGATGAAACTTAGTCAGAATGTTTGTCTCATTTATATATAGGTCTAGTTTGAATATGGGTCATGTCCGGTCAAAAACTAGGTCACTAGGTCAAATCATAGGAACATCTTGTTTACCCTCTAAAGGTTGATTGTGGGTCATGTCCAGTCATAATCTAGGTCACTATAGGTCAAGTTTGCCATGGTGTACCAGGTGAGCGATTTAGGGCCATAGTGGCTCTTGTTTTGTATAATCAATGATTAATCGAAGTGGTTTGTCCAATTACATGTATATATGTTGATCGATAATGAAAATCAGTTGATTATGAAACCCTTTGATGAGGACATAATTATTATGCAAGAAAAAAACAATGACAAGCCTTGAAAATTGAAAATTCTGCATTAAACAATAAACAGCCAATATTGTGTTAACCAGCCACTTAAAGTGTATTAGTAGCAGTTTTTGATACAGGTTATAGCTTACTTAATACAGGACAAAGGTAAAGCAGATGGCCAACAGGTTTGTTTATTGAAGTATTTTGATAAAGGTTGTGATTTAATCCTTTTACTCCATCTATATGCCTATTTACACATTAACTTCATTTCTCCACTGGAGAAAATAGTTACATTTTATACAGAAATATTATTTCATGTGCAATATTTCCAATATCCTAGCAGATGGAAGCTGAAAGCAGTTTATATATGTTGATTATACTTTGGTACCACCAGTGTTTAGACCTCAGGATCCATTAACAAGAAAGTGTATTTCAGGACATACTTAAAAAAAACACCTGAAAAACTGAAAAATGTGTAAAAAATCAGTATAATGTGACTTGGAAAAATTAAAAAATTGACAATTCAGTATAATGTGACAACTTGGCAATACCTCAGTTACCATTTTCAACACTTTCTGAGAGCCTGCTTGCACTTCTTCTAAAGCGACCTAGTGTTAGCAAAGAAATCTGATGGAATGATTGGACAAGTTGGAAGATTAGCATCTACTGCTGCTCTGTTTTGTTGCAGTTGACAGAGGTAGGGAATTTGAATTTGAAGCTACAGACAAAAAATATGCTATTCGCTGACTTTGGTGATTGTTTATGGCAATGTATTGAACTGTTGATTAAATACACATATCTGGTATTATCTTTTAGCCGTGATGTCCTAATCTGTCAGTTTCTGCACCAATCTATATAAAATGCCAGGAATTGAAATTGATAACAGCACTGACTTACTCTACAGTCAACACAACTTCAAATCAGGAGAATTGCTGCTATGTAGAGACCTATAATAAACACATCAACCTGTTTTTGTGTAATTGGACAAGAGAGATAGCCTATCCCTTCAGAAGCATGCATTTAGTAACTCATTATGTAAATATCACTATGATGAGTTCTTTGCTGTGTGTTTTTGCTTGGATGATTCCGCCCAAAGAGAAATGAATTCAACAACACCGGCAGAGGACAAAATAATTGGATGAATGACAAAAAATGGATAAAACTGATGACATCAGTTTAACAAATTATAATGAGACAAGTGGACCAAGGAGGATAAAGTAAAGGAATTGAGACAATGGACACTTAAAGCTGCTGTCAAGACATTGTTTTGTTATCATATTATGAACATTCTCAAAATGGCATTGTCAGTAAACTGTCTGTAAACTACACTAGACAGATCTGACAATGCATGATATGATATCAGATTCTTCATCACATCATATAGAAAGATAAAAGTATATCTTGAACTGATATCTTGGCAATGACCAATTGATACTTTCTATGCACCCAGAATCTATGATTCGCCGGCATATACTAACGGAAAAACAAACAAACAAACAGACATGACAAAAACTGTAATATCGTTTTTGTCCTGTTTGTTTGTTTGTCCATCTGTCTGTCTGTCTGTGCCAAAAACCTTAACCTTAGCTATATCTCTTGCATTATTGCACACGTGCCTTTTATACTTGGCATATGTCTTCCCAGTGGCAAGACCTTTCCAACCATACAAACCTTTTAGAACTTGACCTACTTTTGTAAAAATCTTTAAATGTCTATAACATTTAAACCCTTAGGCCTAGGGCTTTCATTTTTTCGTATGTATATTTCTTGAATCAAGACCTTTGCAACCATACAACGCTATTTGACCATGTGACCTTGACCTGGACCTTTGACCTATTTAATCAAAATTTAACCAAAAACCTTAACCTTGGCTATAACTCTTGATTAATGCAACTGGGCCTCTTAACTTGGCAATTGTCTTCCCTGAGTCAAGACCTTTCTAACCACACAACTCTCTTTGCCCTTGTGACCTCGACCTTTCACTTACTTTTGTAAACATCTTTAAATGTCTATAACATTTGAACCAGTAGCCTAGGCCTAGGACTTTCATATTTTGCATTCGTGTATCTGGGACACGGTCTTTTTTTATCAAAAAATATGATTGAACTGTTTTAGATAATTACCCAATTTGGCAAACTGTTTTATTTTCATTTCCAACATCTCACATAACCTTAAAAAGTCAATGTCTTTCATTAATATCCATTTTGCTATGCTCTTGCTTTAATGAGTAACATTCAAAAGAGCAAATCACAGCTTATTGAACAACAATTTGACTTAGCAGAAGACACTTTACATGGGAAATAATAGTGTTTGGCATTATTATTCAAATTAAAAGGAGGTACATTTGTAATAGAAAAAATTAGCTTGGGGAAAAATAGTTCCTAAAAGTTATAATTCACTGAAGATTATAACAGTATAATATACTGAGAAAACTCTATAATTCACTGCTTAGCATAAAAAAAGTTAAATTTCAAAGCTCTATATCTTTTAAAGTAATATCAACTCCAGTTTTGTTTGTGATTGTAAAGGCTCATATGTTCACCAATGTATTCCAGTAAAAACATACAGATTGAATGACACATGCACTTAAGGTTCATTCTTATTTCAAATCAAAGAGAGGTAATTTTGTATTATAAGACTTTCTAGTCTTGATAACACCTTGAATATTGCAATGAACGATTGTCTAATGTGATTTTATTTCCTTTAAGAAATAAAAATAGCTCCTGAATATGAGCACCATTGTTTTTCTTCTATGAAAAACATTTCTAATCAAAAATGCTCTTTTCAGACGAAAGAGTTTTAGACCTTTGTTTTTAGCTCACCTGGCACAAAGTGCCAATGTGAAGTATTTTTAACGTCATGTGTCCGTCGTCAACAATTTCTTTAAACCACACCTCCTCCTAAACTACTGGATGGATTTTAACCAAACTTGTCAGGAATGATCCTTATATAGTCCTCTTTGAAAGTTGTTCAAATATTTCCGATCCGTTGCAAATTTACATAGAGTTATATAGTGAAATCTTCAAACCTCTTCTACTCTGAAACTAATATGGCTAGAGCTTTGATATTTGGCATGGTGTAACTTCTGGATGTACTTTACCAATATTGTCCAAATGGTGCCGTTCCGTTGCATAACTAGGTCATGGGAGCTAAAAATAGATTTTTTCAATAAAAACTTAAACAATCTTCTTGTCTGAAACCACATACCCTGAGCTTAGATAGTTTGCACAAAGCATCATCTTCAGGTCCTATATCAAGTTTGTTCAAATTATGTCCCTGGGGTCAAAAATGGCCCCGCCCCAGGGGTCACAAATTTACATGGAGTTATATTGTGAAATCTTCAAACCTCTTTTCCACTGAAACTAATATGGCTAGAGCTTTGCTATTTGGCATAGTTTAACTTGTAGATATTCACTCTACCAATATTGTTCAAATGGTTCCAGTCCGCTGCATATCTAGGTCACAGGAGCTATAAATAGATTTTTTCAATAAAAACTTAAAAAAATCTTCTTGTCTGAAACCACAGTACACCGAGCTTAGATATTTTGCACAAAGCATCATCTTCAGGTCCTCTATCAAGATTGTTCAAATTATGTCCCTGGGGTCAGAAATGGCCCCGTTCCGGGGTCACAAATTTACATAGAGATATAGACTGAAATCTACAAACCTCTTCTTCACTGAAACTAAATAGCTAGAACTTTGATATTTGACATGGTGTAACTTCTAGAGGTACTTTATCAATATTGTTCAAATGGTTCCGGTCCATTGCATATCTAGGTCACAGGAGCTAAAAATAGATTTGTTCAATAAAAACTTTTAAAAATCTTCTTGTCTGAAACCACAGTACCCTGAGCTAAGATAGTTTGCACTCAGCATCATCCAATCAGCAATTGGCACAATAGTATTGTCATAATTTCTCAGCTTTCCAAGGTATGTTACATTTACATCAACGGTTTCCAGGTGAGCGATTTAGGGCCGTATACGGCTCTTGTCACTACAATTTGCCAGTTATTTAGCCACAATGAGATCGATGTCATGTCGTCTGCAACTTTCTATAAAGCAAAAAATAAATGCAGTATTTATGTGACGCTGATAATTTAGAATACAACAGTGGGTACTTTCTTTTTTGGCTGAGTATATGAGTCAATATTTTTTTATGTAACAATTCTGATGTCAAGGATGAGATTATTTTGATATTCTCTCTGAGGTTAATGGCTTACACTATAGCACCATGCATGTCTATAATGTGGAAATATGTTACATAAGGGGCTTAAATGTACCCAGGTTGTAGAGGTGTGGCGTATATTTAACACCATTGCAAAACTATTTCCTTGATGTAACAATCCTTTAAACAAGTACAATGTCATTAAATGAATCAAAACAATTTTATTAGGTGTTTCATCACAATAAATAGCATCTAATAGATTTCCTTAATAGTAAATTTTGCAAATTATATCAGCTGATTTTATTTTCCGATCATGTACGGTTTGCGCCTAAAAAACTGTCATAATTGACATTTTGTTTTCACACTGACAAAACATTCAGAACTTGAACATGATTCCTCTGATATTCCATGCTGTAGTATAATAAATACAATCATTTAGAGCAAAAGTTACACCAAACTGCCATTGCCTGTGAATTTTATTTGTTAAAAAGAAGATGGTTACATCAAGGAATCTGCAGCTACAGCAATGTTACATTAAGGAAAATACAAAGATATATCAAACGTCAAAAGTTTGATAAACATTAACAAACTATAAATAAAACAATTAAACATTTTATTACACTGATTAGCCATTGCTTACTTAGTATCAAAACTAGGGTTATTTGAAAGTTATTCCATATTATTAGCAACAGGCTGTTACAGTAAAGAAGCAACTATGTTACATTAAGGAAATAAATGACTCTTCTGATTCATAAACCTTAAAGAAGAGTTTGAATGCCAACTTAGTATACATGTAGTCTCTTCAAGTATAAATGCTTTACTATGACATTCATTTCGGGAAGTAAAATACCTATGCAACTATAATTTTACATTCCTGTTACATCACTGAATTTATATTGTAACAGCGAGGATTACAATATCAGTGTGTACTTGATTTGCCAATTTCTAAATGAAAACGGATGCATGATATATCCAACAATGAGCAGAATACATGAATCAGGATTTCCTGTCTAGTTTGCACTTATTTTTAAAGACTTGGGGTTACTGTAGCTTATAAGAAGCAACAAATAGTATAAATGTGTTACAGAAAATATATAGATATATTAATTCTTTGATGTAACACAAATTAGGCTCTGAAATAAAGGCTTACAATACAAAATTTATGCCATATGTTTAGTTTCTTGTAAAAAATAAATGGAAAAGTTTAGGTATTTACTAATCCAACATAAAAATGAAAATATTGAACTGTTTTGCAATTTGTTTTCCTTTATGTAACAATATATTTTCCTTGATGTAACAGCTAAGGAAAATAGCAAAGTTTTAGGAAGAATATGTAATGATTTCCATAATAATAACTGTTGAAATAATGTCTACCAACTTCAAAAAGTGAATTTTAAAATTCTGTATAAAGTTTTCCTATTTTATTAATATCTTACAGCTGTTTTCCTTCATGTAACGAAACACCTCCTTGATGTAACATACGTTTAACAGGATTTGTCCGGTGACTAATACTAGTAAGCAAAAGCAGCTTTTTTTTCTTTCATCACATGCTACCCCTTATAAAAAGTATTCATTTCAATGTAAAATACCGGTTTACTTGAAAGATATTTTCTTTTATTAATTTTTGGTCTCTGGTTTCCTTGAAATAACGGTTTCTGGTCCTTTATGTAACAATTTCACTGTTACATCAAGGATCGTTACATCAAGGATGTATTTCACCTAAATGACATTCTAACCATACTAATTTACACTAAATACTGGAACCTTATGACACAATTTATCATATCTCAAATGCATACATTTTGTGCAAAAAGAGAATAATGATTATTGCAGTCAAAGGCAGAATAATACATCGTTACATCAAGGAAGTGTTCAAAATGTATGGTACCAGCCTCAGTACTAAAATGGTCAGTGATTCCTTATTTCAAATCACGATCTTACAAAGTCTTTCTGCCATTGTTGCCTCAATGTTCACTCTTCAAAATGGAGATGTTTTGCTATAAATACCTAAGGAAAGCAACTCTGTACTTAACTATAATTGGCAATTGTTACATCACTGAACAGGATTCCAGGTTCAGTGATTAACAATGAAAAAAAGTATTTAAACTGAGGAATTCCCACAATTTTATGGTTTATATGAAGTCAGATATAGTTAAAGTTACCTATATTGGCACACTACTGAAATATTTCAGATATTTCATAGAAAGTCTATTGATTAAATCAAAATAACTACTTTAGGGACACTGCAAAACTGACTTTTCAGCTGTTTCAATGTCAAATAATTAAAAGATTCTGCATATCTCTTGCACTTTTTTTGATAAAATGTGAATATAAACACGTAAGTATTAGTTTAAGATGACAATTATCCCTTGTCCGAGTATGATCTTTCAAAAATTTACAAGGACATGATTTTGTTACATAAAAAAATATTGACTCATATACAAATATTAGAGATCAATTTCTTTAATTCTGTTTCCAGATTTTAAAAACGATCGTGGGTAAACCCCATTGAAGGCCATGCCTTATTTCATATTAAAATGTACCATGCAGACGTGGTTTGCATCCGTAACCCATTTATGTCATTGACCCTATATTTAGAACATAAGAAAACAGTGTACTTAAAACAGACCGCATTGTGTGGCGTCTGATCTGAATCAACACTGTTTGCTGTGTAGTAATAGCCTAAGAGGTATGCATCCTGATAACTTCGATGTTGTAGATCCGGATATAATTAAGGGGTATAGATACAGATATAAATAAGGAGTATAGATACTATTCTTACTTTGATGAATAGGTTTTACTACTAGAGTAGTATGTGGAATGTTAAGCTGAATGCATATGTAGGTATCTCGGTTAGCAGGGCACATGTTTGAATCGTGTGACCATTTAACCCTTTACCCCATAGAAGCGACTTTTAGCGGATATGATTTATTCATCCGCTGAAGAAAATAGTTCGAATTTAATCAGTAACGAATATGTATTATAGGGAATATTTTCTATATTATAGCACATGCTAGCTTAAAACAGGCTGAAAGTAAAGCAGAATGCGCCCTAAGGCGCATTCTGCTTTACTTTCAACCTGTTTTAAGTAGTCACCTATCTTAAGTACTAGAAATAGGCTATCAGGTAAAGGGTTAACTACCGGTAATCAGCTTACTTTGACCATTTATATACTCATCATTTTAACGACGGGTGGTCAGCACGCTTTGGATGAAAAGTACACACTTGGCAAATATCAAGCCATTAGTTACAAGGTAGCAACGGAGCGCCTTTTTTCGGGTGTTGTCTCCAAACAATGGTGCAATTTCTCTTAATATGTTGGCTTTCATACTGTATATAGAAATAGTCATCCCGTATCCTAGGTTAAAGATCAGTCACGTGAGGTTTTAGGCGGTTGCAGGTCAAAACGCCCCCAAGTCAAAACGCCCCCAAATTAGTCAAAACGCCCCCACAATTGGTCAAAACGCCCCCAATCCCTAGTCAAAACGCCCCCATTTATATATATCTCTTTTTTATGCTAAATGAAATATATAATTATAAACTTTTAGTTTCTTTTTATACCACTATTAATCGGTAATTGTTATTTTCATATATTTTTAAGGTGATTTCAATTTCCCGGACATTGTTAGCCGTTAAACATGAGTATTTACTGCAATAAATGCTGATATACACTTACAGAAAGTGAATATAAAGTAGTCACCTGATCTTTAAAAATAGAAACAGGTAAAGGCTTAAAGTCCATCTCCATATTTTATAACCTCATTTTTTAACAACCGTATACTTTATCTACTTTATGTGTGTTGTTAATTATCGCCACGTGTTTGCCGAAGTGCTGAAGTGATTACCAAAGGTGTGAAGTGTAAGACCAGTACATGAGTGTTTATTCCTTTAAAAACAATCATTGATTTCAGGTCAGGTGTCGTCCATTTGTAACAATTGGTGTCTGCTTTTATTTCTCAATTGCAGGTGTTTGACTTGTATAAAGTGTCAAACATTTTGGATTCTGATCAGATGCCGTGCTGTGAGGCGTCTGACCAGGATCCAAGCTGTTTACAATTCAAATGGCACTCGGGAAAAGGCAGTGAAGAGGTTAAGTAAATAAACTAATACTGTAAATATTAAATTTGAATAAAGAATCTCTTTCTTTTATTAAAGAAAATGGTTATGTGACTTTAATTATCCATTGGGTGACCGCTCAACACGTCAAGTTTATAATATATAATTAAGATGATGTGGCGGATCTCTTAATCTACTTTATACGAATATTTATATGTGACTAAGATGGTGTAGTAACTGTAGATCACTTTGTACGAATCTGAATAAAATTATATTCTGTTCTTATAGTCGGTTCAAATGCCTTTATGGCTTATGTTGTCTATTGTATGTCTTGCCGACTTAAAATTTATCTTATCTTAAGCAGATGCTATTAGCTGCACGTGTGCAAACTCATTATGTGATTACAAAAGGTGTGGATTCTAGGTGAGATGTCTCCTGTTAGTTGGCTAGAGAAGATTTTTTTGTTTTTAACACGTTTTGTTACTTGTATAAATGTCAACATCTACAATTTATTTGGGGGAAAATGATAAAATATACATCATACTATAAATTGGAAATAATTTTGGGATCGGGCCACGCAACATCTTTTATAGGGGTAGATGTCCAGATGTGTAACACACATGATTATGACAGGTATAAATATACGTATGTTTGGTCTTTTGGGGGAATAAATGTTAAAAATACTTTAATATGGTCATAAACTTTGATTACATTACTATAAAACATATATGAATGCCTATTATATGTAGTAGATTCAACTCGTTTTGGTTTGGGGGCGTTCTGAAAAAAATATGGGGGTGTTTTGACTAGCATATGGGGGCGTTTTGACCAAAATGGGGGCGTTTTGACTTGGGGGTGTTTTGACTTGGGGGCGTTTTGACTATAAATCGTTTTAGGCTATATAGCCTAATATATCCAAGGGTTTGGGGCAGTTCCGTAGAGTTCAGAGAGGTGCATTTGACTATTGAGACGACAGATCAGTTTCTTGAATAGTTGAGTTTACGCCAGGCAGAGCTGAATGAGGTTGAAACATCTGCTGCCATTTAGATGCGGGCACAGGTACTTGACACATACTTTATTATCTATGATCCCCCCCCCCCCCCCCCCCCCTTAAAAAAAAAAAATTTTTTTTTTTTACTATACTTCTATTATAGATACAAGGTAAACAGCGCAATTCAACACCTAGTCTTTACTATCGACTTAAACTGATGCTAAAATAGACTCGATCGCCGATATTCTCTTGTGGTACCCTCGGGAAATGATTAATTTATCAATATCTACTTTTTATTTCATCAAATTCCGTCAAATAACGCCACAGTACGTGAATTATAACGAAAATAAGCATCAAAAAGTTTTATGTCGTTTTCATGGTACATAGCAACAATGTACATGTAGGGGTGATCTGTTATTTGTCCACAATAAACGGCCTATGCCACTGGAACTTTCACCAAATATTATAAATCATCTTTAAATGAAATATTATCAGTTTTATATAATTTACATAGAATGCAAAATTAAAAGAAACTTTACCTGTTTAATTTTGACCAATAAGATCGCTCCGTTCATTCGATTCATTCCGGTATTCAAAATGGCATTCACAATGAAATGAGTCTTTCACTTGTCAATTTCGTGCCAAATTACATGTATATTTCATATAGCTGATAGTGAAGAGGGTCATGTTCCGACACAAACGCATTTGCTCTAATGAAATTAGGTGAACATTCCAGCCGTAAAGGCCGTTAAATGTGCAAACAGACTAGATTACCTCTTATTTTGGGCAATAAATTCTGTACCAAGAGAACGACATAAAACTTTTTGATGCTTATTTTCGTTATAATTCACGTACTGTGGCGTTATTTGACGGAATTTGATGAAATAAAAAGTAGATATTGATCAATTAATCATTTCCCGAGGGTACCACAAGAGAATATCGGCGATCGAGTCTATTTTAGCATCAGCTTAAGTCGATAGTAAAGACTAGGTGTTGAATTGCGCTGTTTACCTTGTATCTATAATAGAAGTATAGTAAAAAAAAAAAAAAAAAAATTATTTTTTTAAGGGGGGAGGGGGTTCATAGATAATAAAGTATGTGTCAAGTACCTGTGGATGCGGGTGTCGTTATCTACACAACGCTGAGTATTGAAATTAAAGCATAACAAGTAACTTGTTTGTTTTTGTTTTTTGTCTTTACGCCTAAGAGTCTGAACGGTAATGCTAAAGCTGAAGGGAATTTCAATATAAAACAAAATGAGCACAAACATTTATACCAGGCACCCCTTTGATTAGTCCTATAAATAAGACCTGACGTAGCTATTTCACATTTTTACATTTTCTGGTACGTCAGGTTTTATCGGCTTCCCCTCACAGGCACTCGATGACAGGATCGATATACATTTCCGTGTCCCTTCTCATATATAAATAATACACCTTGTATTATTTATATATGAGAAGGGACACGGGAATTTATATCGATCCTGTCATCGAGTGCCTGTGCTTCCCCTTAGTTGTCTTTAGCAAATCACGACAAGGATCTTTGTCGCGCGTTTGACGAGGTCCTGTAAATACAAACCACGTGCTATGGCGAAAAGAGAACACTTCTTCGATTAACTAAATATTTTTCTACCGATACATATGTGTAAAACGGAAAACAATTACCTCTTTCCACAAGAAATCCAAACTTAATTCCTTGCAGGTCGAACTTTTTCAAAGTTACTCCATTATGGCTTCTGATAGAGCCGAAGTTTGCCGAATGAATTTATGCAAATTCATACCCGTTGCCGGTGTCGCGTGTGATCAGCATGCTCTATGAGAACCTCGATCCCCGGTTCCGGAATGCGTTTCTCACGCCCTACAGCATGAGAATCACATGCCCTATGAGAATTGCAAGCTGCTATGTTATTACTCTTAATTAAAGCGATGCGCATCTGAAATGTTGTTGAAAAGTCTTCATTTACAAAAATGATAATATTATACATATTTGTTCTCAGTATTTACATTTAAAAACGCTGAAATGTACAAAGATGGATATAAAGAGTGGTAGATATATATGTGTCTCTCTCTCCTCCCCCCCTCTCTCTCATTCTTTCCATTTGTATATATAGGAAGGAAAAGATAGAGAGAGAGAGACATATAGATATATATGTAGAGATAGACAGATGGATAGATTGAGAACGAGCAGAAAAGAGATTAATTGAAGGAGAGAGAGGTAGATAAATAGAAACATAGATGTATACCTTTTTGTCACTTTCTCTGTGAGATAGCCAGTAGCGTTTTAGTACTCCTTGCAGGGTGTGATTTATGGCCCTGGAGTTAACATTTGGAGTAAGGGGCCGTTCGGCCACTTGTGTATCGTACCTGATCCTTGCAGCGTGTGATTTATGGCCTTGGAGTTAACAGTTGGAGTAAGGGGCCATTCAGCCACGTGTGTATCTGAATTGCTCCTTGCGGTGTGTGATTTATGGCCCTGGAGCTAACAATTGGAGTAAGGGGCCATCCAGCCACTTGTGTATCGGACTAGCTCCTTACAGCGTGTGATTTATGGCCCTGGAGCTAACAGTTGGAGTAAGGGGCCATTCACCCACGTCGGTATCGGACTTGCTCCTTGCAGTGTGTGATTTATGGCCCTAGAACTAACAATTGGAGTAAGAGGCCATCCAGCCACGTGTGTATCGGACTTGCAAAAATAAACCACAACTTCCATGCCATGCAATTCACGACTTGGTCTATTTTGAAAAAAGTTTTAAAAAAAGAGTAAAGTCTCGGCGTCGTAAGGATCTATTCTATTTGACAATATTAGTATTACTAATGCTTAATCATATAACCGAAAGTCAATATTTATTAATAAAAAATTAAAGGCGAGATAAAGCAATGCTAGTTTTCTTTCTATTACGACCACTGAAAATAAGGCTAATTTGTAGTATGAAACACAGGTGACAGCTTAAAGCAAGATCAAAGTAAAACAGAAAGCTGATAAAGGAGCTTGCTGTTTTACACTCGCCTTGTCTTAAAAGTCGTGCACCTGCCTTAAACGTAAAATAATTGACTAAATTTAGTGGCCGTAATTGAGAAGTTTTACTTTACTAGTATTTTATGCTCATCTGTTTGTTGCTACATGCGCCCTCTCTCTTTCCATGTCGCCCGCTCTCTGTTTGTCTGTTTGTATCTTGTATACGTTTCTTTTTGCTTTAGGTCGGTTTGTCATCTGTTCGTTTTGAATTTTCTTTGTCTGGCTTTCTGCCGTTTTATTCGAAATCTGTCTCTGTATGCCCCTCACTCTCTGTCTGCCTGATTGTTTCTGTATATGTCATTGTGTGTACATGTGTCTCTCTCTCCTCTCCCCTCTCTCATTCTTTCCATTTATTTCTGAATGTCGGTGTTTCCATTCCTCTTAAATTTTACATGTCTGTCTCTATGTCTGCCTGTCTAGTTATGTCTATCTTTCTATCACTCTGTCTGCTGTTATATTTTTCTTTTTTGTTTATCTTTCAACGTCGCTGACTTAAATGCACGCTCACTGTCAGTCCGTTCATTTTCCTGTACATGTGTGTTTGTCACACTCGCTGTATGTCTGTCTTCCTGTCTGTCTGTCTCTCTCTGTCTAGTTGTCCTCTGCTCTCTTTCTCTTTGTTTGTCTGTATCTGTCTGTATTTCTGTTCGTCTGTCTGCCTATCTGTATATTTGTCTTAAATTCTATTTGCAACATTGTATGAGATACATGTATTTATGAAATATAAGCATTTTAGGTTACCTGTGGTTAGATTTCGATGACAAAAGAGGGGGTTAGCTCTAGCCTAGGTTATTCTAACCACGTCCAACTTATACATTTAAAACCTTAAAAATATTTTAGTTCGATTGGTCTTATATGACGGAATGAGTGTAGGACAATTCCCCATCAGGAAAACACCCCACGGGGACGATTCCCCACTATTAATCATAAAATACATTTAATTAATGGGTGCTAGACCTAAATGCAAATTAAACATGTCATTTATAAAGCTTTCAGTGTAAACTCAGTTCACATTGTTGTGTTATGACATCCAGTAATTTGGCTTCTGAGCTTAATCCAAACTATTTGCAAATGTTGACCACAGGGAGATTGTAGAAAAAGCGCCCTATTTTTATAAGGTATTTTTACATTTTTGTAGAAAAAGCGCACTATTTTTTATAAGGTATATTTACATTTTGCACTCGCAAAAAATTATACTAGTAAGACATATCTATGTTATGCAAATGAGCACATCAGGATGGCATTTGTAAATAGTGAGGATCCAGATCAAACATCTAGTGACTCTGCATCTGATCTGAATGTACACTATTTGCAAATGTGAATCACAACACCTAATCACAAGTTCCAAACGCATGATAATCACAGCATAATGTACCACATTAAAATGCTGAACACAATTTGAAGCACGTTTGCAAACAGTGTCCATCTGATCTAAATCTAGACTATTTACAAATGGCAATCATAGCACAACCCCTTAATGCATAGTCTCTTGCTTCTTTTTGAAGACAGGCGACCACTTAATGCGGAGTGGAAGTACATCAAGGCACATTATGCATTACTTTCAATCTGCTTTTAAAAGTGGTAAACTATCTTCAATACTTGAAATTGGCTATGGGATAATGGCTTAACGAAGTTTAACCAAGTTTACTGATCAGGATAAAGTCTGATCTTGATCTAAACAGTTTGACACTAATCTCAATGTTTCAATAGTAAAAAAAACACATAAAATCATTTAAACTTAAGAGCAGAAATCCTAATATTTCGGAAAAAATCCGTAGGTTTGGAGAAATAAAGAAAACTCCAAAGATTTCGGAAAAATCCGGAAAAATGGCAGCCCTGCAATATTTTTTACAACCAACTGCGCTATTCGATCTCTGTCAATAAATTCCGTCGTGCTTACTGATCACTGGTGGTCATGGACGTTATCAAGACCCCCTGCGCAGCGTGCATCTTGTGATTTATGGAGCTATAACCAATCAGCAGTTGTGTGTATCTGGTTTTGGCAGGTAAATCACAGTTCATCGGCAATCGCGATTTATCTGCTCATGAAGTTACGACTGCATTGGGAAAACAGGCGAGGTTAATCAATTAACGATTGTTTCAGCTAAATACGTATATGTTTTATGTATTTTTAAAGCACAACGACTAAGACTTTCTGAGATCTGACCGTCTCTGTCTGTCTGTCAGTCTCTCAATCCATCCACACATCAATCTATCTATCTATCTGTCTGTATGTCAGTCTGTCTTTTTTTCTGTCTATATCTACTTCTTTCTCTCTATTGGTCTGATATCTCTCTTCCTCTCTCTCTCTCCATCTCGTATCTATCTAGCAGTCTGTCTGTCTATCTCTCTATCTATTTACCTCTTTCTCTCAATACATTTGTCCATATGTGTGTGTATGTGTCACTCTCTTTTTCTCTCTCCCTATCTCATCTTATTTTTTCATATGTCTGTGTTTATCGATCTTCTGTATATCTGTTCCTGTCATTTTCTATCTACATGTATTTGTGTGTGTGTCTGTCTGTCTCTTCCTCTCTCTTTTTCTATCTATCTACCTATTTCTCTTTTCCTTTCAAACCAGACAAGAAGTTAAAATAGCATATACCGGTGTGTAGGTGTGAATATACCCAAATAAGGTAAAAAAGTGACTAGCTTGCAATTCTCATGACTGCGACGAGTCTGACCAGAAGTGATTTTAGCATATATTGGCATTTGTATAAGGCAAACATCCGACAGCTTGCACTTTTCAAGCTGCCAAAATTCTAACCAGAAGTGATTTTAGCATATTATATATTGGTATGAATATACGCAAATATACCAGCAGACAGTGATAGAAAGATAGACATAACTAGACAGGCAGACAAAGAGACAGACATGTAAATTTAAGAGGGATGGAAACATGAGGCCAGCTTGCAGTTCTCATGGCTGCGTCATGTCAAACCGCAAGTGATTTTGGCATATATTGGTATGTATAGACCCAAATAGGGCAAAAATGAGACAAGCTTGCAATTCTCATGGCTGCGATAAGTCTTAACGCAAGTGATTTTGGCATTTATTGGTATGTAAAGACCCAAATAAGGCAAAAATGAGACAAGCTTGCAGTTCTCATGGCTGCGATAAGTCGAACCACTAGTGATTTTGGCATATATTGGTATGTATACACATAAGGCAATAATGAGGCCAGCTTGCAGTTCTCATGGCTGCAACAAGTCAAACTTGTAACACCGGCACGCGCGGCTGCTATGATTTTACGGATCAAAGATGTAGACGAGATATTTGCATTCTATATAGCCGCGTATATTATAGCGTAATTACACTGTAAAATAAAAGGACGCCGACGCGTAAAAACGCGTTCAATTTTATTGTTTTTGAACGCACATGTGTTTAATTATGAACACATGTCCGTTCAAAATGTTATCCACGACTGTCTATTGGTCAGGATTGGGTGTTCGATAGGCGTTCAAAAATTATAATCCGTTCAAAAGAAGTTTGTCCGTGCACAAATTTTGCTCGGTTTGGGTGTTTTAGCTGCTCTGTTGTGTTTCGAATTTTAAAATGCATATTTGAAATGCAAAATAAATTCTGATATGGCTTTTATTAAGAGTGTATCTAAAATCGGTACTCCTGTTGAACGCAAACGTTCAAAATCAGCACGCCCGTTGAACACATGTGTGTGCCTACGCGGCGAGCGCGTGGAGCTAAAAATAGAACTGCTGAGATATTTATTATCACAGAGTTCCACGCTATACGTGACGTCATTTCTCAATCTTGAGCCCGCCATTGAAGTCTAATTCTCGGACGCCTAGCTGCATTGTTGGATGTATTCATTGTTTGAGTCTATTTAGAGGTAAATGCAATATTTTCTTTTGTAAATAGATCTACTCGTCGCTTGTACATAGATCTATATATTATAATAATTCTTTGTAAATACATGTTAGTTGTTTTAATCAGTCTGAACATGAATGTAAACATGACAGTTACCCCACCCACTGAAATAACCAATGCACTGTTGAACATGATGAAATGCCCACCATTCCCTTTAATAGTGACGAGCACGCCCTTCACCACCAGAACGCGTTATACATACTGCATTTACAAGCAAAGCACAACATATTCCAGAAACATCTATAAACACAGTTGTAACGTCTACCACTACCAGTCCGTTGCTTGAAAACCAGGATCAAAACATAAAACAGGAACTTAAAAAGGCTGCTCTGTCTGACCTATAAAATATTTTTAAAGGCTGATCCAGATTTAAGTAATGAAGTATTCATTTTAAAAAATCCAAACAATCAGGTTTACCACGTACCTAACATGCAACCTCTTATTTATACATTTTTATTATCATCTTTTCAGTTACCTTATGAATTCAAGATAACCATTGGGCAAAACAAGTGTTAATAGGGCGACAGAAAATTTGGAGAATCTGGCACACGCTTGCCATTGCTTATAGTGAAGCCACTCGGACCAGACGCATTTGAAGAAGATGAACAGGTATACATTCTTACTAGGTTTTATAAGTTAGTTTATAGCAGCTGATCACAAGGTAATACACTACAATGGTTGCAGATAAAGCCTTGAAAACAACAAATAATAAGCAGACTTTTTTTAAGAAAACCCATCAAAGTTTTGTAATCACCCACATGACATGACCCAGCTTTGTCTGGTAGAACTTGGCGTTGTGGCTTGGCAGTTACACCGTATGGAGCATATTCAGACGCCGAGTTACGCAGCGTCAAAATGGGCTTCAAACTGTTTTCAAATGATATATCAGGTCATACCTTTTTTGTTATGTTTTCATGTGTTTATCTCCTTGCCTCTTGAAGGTAGATTATTATGTCATAAATCCACAATGACATGTATGCCCTTTTGTCATAGACCTAGATGAGATTTATAACCCACTTATTACCTAAGAGAAGACCATAAGAAATTTTACAATCACGTTGGCGTCAAAGAATGATACTGTGACGTCCCCCTTGAAACTTCAAATGGACAATTACAGTTTCCAATTTAGTCTAGGCCATCTTTTACTAGATGTATTAAGGGGCTGTCTTTTGTAAATATATTGTAAAATGACAGACGATGCAGACCCTGATCAGATGACTGAATTAATTGTCCTGTGATCTTGGTCTTCACTGTTTACATAGGACAAAAATTCAATTAATAGGTTTACTATTTCAAATGGTTAATATTATTTAATATACTATTTTTCTTGAAAATTGCTCAAACTAGTCAGTATTGTTTTGTTGTTAATTTCATGAAATGTACTTGTATATGTGTTGAGGGCCTCATTAAAGATTTATCTTTATCAAATTAGCTCTCTCGTTAAATAATGACTTTATCAGCTATATTATTATTATTAAATTTATTATAATTATTATTATCCATTTGTGCAGGAATCACATACTATTGATCCAACAGCAACGGAAGCATATGGGTACATCGAAAGTGAGACAAAGTATGACAGGTATTGGCAGGGGCAGCATCATCACATCTGAGGAACTAAGCTGTTATGGTTCACAATGTAAGTACTATATTCTCAAACATGTTAATTTAAACACAAATGTTTCACAGATGAGGTCTAAGAATGGCTCCTACAAGATGGCCAACATATATAGGGTCAGTGGATATCCGTGACAACTTTCAATGTCATTAGGAGATCAATATGACAAATTTAAGCTTCGTCATAACTTTGAAACTACATGTACATGTGATAGATACTTAATATTTGGCATTCGAACTGAAATCAACTTTGGTCATGTCAGACAAAGGTCTAGGCCATTTAGAGGTCATATAAATTACAAAATATGCTAAATTTAACCTTAGGTATTTAAAACTACATGCGTGTGATAGAGGTTTCATGATTGACATGTGTACTCCCCTGTAGAAATTATTGAGCTCGGTACAACCTTAGTCTTGTCAGGCAAAGGTCAAGGTCATTTTGAAGTGGTCACATCAGCAGGCATTGTGTTTCACACACATATCTTGCTTGGTGTGCATTTATGAATTTAGCACACAAAAAAATCAGGCCAGGGGTAGAAACGCAAGGGCAGTCAGGTTACAGGAAACAAATTATTTTTAAGAACGAAGCATAAAATTACATGTTCAAATTTGTCTTAATTCTTTTTGAAAAAAGAGAACATTTTCTACATAATACAGTAAAAGCTAATCGGTTAAAGCAAAAATCAAGTAACAGAGAATAAAATGTTTGGTCTGATCCAGCCTTTTTACTGTAGGCTATCCCTGTGGACGAGATCTCCAAAATGTTGAAGACTTAGGAAGGATCGCCACCAGCCTCGGTGATATTCAACGACGAAGCACGCCAAACAGCAGCTTTCATTACTGCGCGATGAGATGACTATAAAGTGTTACGGAAAATGATCAATGGTGAAAATGTTGCAGCTGGTGGCTGTGTACTACATATTTGATCTAGACTACCTCAAGGCATATACCATGTTCCTTGGTCTACTACAACAGTTAGTAATGGAGGAAAGATTTGCCAAGGAGTCCTCCAAAAGGTTAAAATTCTTTCTGGAAACTATCAGACCTGTATTCGAAAAACTGTCAAAGGAACACAACAATTAATTAAGCTGAAAACTATATAAACTGAAGAGAATTTCTAAATCAGTGTGTCACTGAGTGTCGCCAATGCACGTATACATGTGGTGCTGATGCATTCAATATTTTGACATGTTACAAGAGTGACTGAAAAAGTGTCATAAATTTTAATTGAAATGTGCAATACGTATAGGCATTTTCAGTGTTAACTTTAGAATCACACCAATTCCCAGTGAAAACGTATGAGTCCCTTATGCGTGTATATTGTACAATATCTTGAAGTTGAAATCTTCTGAAAATTGAAAAATTTCAGGGTCCTTGCTTATAAAGCGTTTGAGTTGAGTCTGAAATTGTTCTCAAGCCTTTGATTGGTCAGGTTTGAGCAAACCTAGACTTAACTCAAACGCTATAGAAGCGCTTAGCCTGCTGATAAAATCTGCAGTGCACAAACTTTAAGGAAGTCATTATTAAATTGTGTTGATGATAAAAATGTACAATATCAACTTTGTAAAGAGATCTACTCTAAGTTGTGAAAAATAAAGATGTTAAATAAAGGTCAATAAAACAACTACATGTACTCTTTTTCCAAATTAGTTTCTTACGGCCGTATGCTGAAAGGCAGGGAACTATTTAATCTGCATAAAGGAAACGTCATCGGAAGTAGAAGGCAGGCACTTTCAAGCTTAAAAGTTGCTTTAAATTGCACATTCAATACTTTAACAATATCTGTTCAAACGTTTGCAAACATGTGTTCAAAATGCGAATGTCAGGATGTTCAAATTTAAACACGTTTGTTCAAATAGTGTTCTAAATGATTGAACACTAATCGTTCAAACTTGAAGTAGCATGTGTTCAAACGAGAATGCCAGGGTGTTCAAATTTAAACATATGTGTGTTCAAACAATGTTCTAAAACTTAACACAATTCCTTTGAACACGTTCTACATGTTCAATATCTGTTGCATCGATTTTGAACGCGTCACACGTTTATAAATAGAACACCAAAATGCGTTCAATTTTGAACACATGGTGTTCAATTTGAACAATTTTGAACGGGATGCGTTAATATTTGAACACTATGTTGAACACCTAGCGTTAAATATCAGAACACTAATTGAACACAATGACGCGTTTGGACGCGTTCAATAGCTGTTGCATTATTGCGTTCAATACGTGTTCTAGTTTTTAACACTTGAATTTACAGTGTACGCAATTCTCATCAACGTTATTTGTTTCCCAAATATGTCGTGGACTCGTGGCGCGTATGAATGTAAGCCACTTATAACATTTATGTCCACATTGAAAGTAAATCTTCTAGAAAAGGTTATTGAAATCAAAAAATGTAGAAACTGACGGGTAGCAGCAGAATTTTCTTAGTTTCTCCGGACCTACGGACTTATTTTTTTTCGGATTTCTGGTGTTAAAAATCTTAAAATTTGGAATTGTATGCGTTGTTTTTTTTTTACTTACGAATCATTGATATGGGTGACAAACAGTTTAGATCCTGATCAGACGCGCGTTACGAGACCCGGATCCAAACCAGGGGCGTGTCTGGGCTTACGCACTCACGCACGTGCGTAAAGTTAACTGATAAAGTCGAAAAATTAAAAACGCTAAAAATGCAATAAAAAATACCACCTTACCCGGGTGAGGCATAAATATTTATTTTAAAAAAGTGTCTTTAGTCTACTTCAAATTATACACAACGCACATAATTCACCCTCTGATAAGGTTTCAGGTTGTTCACTACTCAGTTTACGAGAATGTAAATTTTACCTGGTAAAATTGCCCACAACAATTTATGGTGTTTCTTACAATTTTAACTATTAGTGGCAGAGTTTTGACATAGATTTATGTAAGTATTGTACCTGTTTTGAATGTGCGAAACGCCCCCAGAACGCACCAGAGACCAACTAGAAATCAATTTTCCCAAGGGGAGCATTCCCCCTGGTAAGAGTGTGTGCACTTATTGGTCAGGGTAGGGGTTAGAGACAAATGGCCAGAAGATAATCTATCAAAAATATAAAAGATTATGCAGTTCATGTTATTTAGGAGTCGAATTCTTACATAAATTTATGGTAGTAATTTACCTGGTTTGGATGTGAAAAACGCACCAGAGACCATTTAGGAGTAAAAAAATTCCCAGGGAGCTTCCCCTGGACCCCCCTAGTAAAGTTGCATACACAAAGTTTGTTTAGCTACGCCCCTGACGTGTGCCCCAATCGTATTTTCCTTCATACAAAGGGGGAGGTCAGGAGAGCAAACATCTTTCTCTGTATTTTGATATGCATTTCAAGCACTCATTCAAAAGTGTAAATAAGTTGTGTGCATGTATGTAAAACAAGTACAATAGAAGGTAAAGTCAAGGGAAAGTAAACAGACAAAAGTGAAACATGAATAGAGGATAATGCAATTGCAGTTGGTAATATAAAAGTTGGAGGCAGGAACATATATATACGTTCATTGTCAGTGGAGGGGAGGAAAAGGCTAACACATGTCGGAACCGTACGGACATAGTTGGTTAGTCAGGGAAATTTGATTTTAGTCAGGGAAAAGTCAGGGAAATGTCAGTGAATTTTGCTTCACTAAAATTGTGGACACCCTTTTGATTAAATAGTTTAACAGTTTAATTCAAGTAAAGACTATTCTTATAGCTCTAATAGTTTGTGTTTTGATATGTATCTAAAAATGATTTATGTATTTTATTACATCAAACAGCCGTAAATGCAGTGTGAGTGGTATCTAGAATATAAAAAAAAACACCTTCCAAAACGATAGTTTAACTATCATTTTAGAAAGGTCTTCTACATTCAAAATACCCCACAAAATGCACCCGGACCCCCCCCCCCCCCCCCCCCCCCCCCCCCCCCCCCCCCCCTAGCCATGGTGCGTATATTCAAAATTGGTCCAGACACGCCCCTGCAAACATATTGATAGTATTCTATATGGCCTGGCAGCGAAGAGTTAACGGTAAGATCCCTGAAATCGCGCTCGAATTATAGCCCTGAAACAACAAAAAATATGCTTATCTTTTAGGCTCGACAGACAATGTAAAGCACTAGCCTCTCCCAGACTCTTTAGAGGTTCCCATCGCCACTGTGCCAGGTGGCGAGTCTCTACCCCCCCCCTTTCAGACAACCCCCCCCTTTGGGTCTCCTGTTGAACTCTGCTTCCTCGGATTCGAGCTTGTTGTTGTCTGATTTCAGACGTGCCGTCTCGTGGTAGACAACGAGCTCGTCGTTCTCACCATGCTTTTCCTCTCGGCATCGCCGAGTTTCGCCGGGGAGTGAGCCTCGCTCATAGAGGAGTTTACTTCTCCTGGAGACGTAGCACAGCCTAGCAATTGTCTGGACCGTTCTGGACCCAACTTGCCTTTCATGTTGCAAGTGTACACGCGACAGTCCCTGTGAAGTTTCACGTGACTGGAGTGCGGATACTTGGGTGTCAGCAGAGAACCGAAGTTCTTACGCTGACTGTGGGAAAAGGTGATTCGAAAAAAAGGCAATGCTAGTTTCACCTTATTAAGCTGAAATGCTACTGCAGGAGGACTGAAATGCTTTCTGCTTGTGCCGGTGTAACGCAGTAGAATGACCCATCCCTACTAAAATGACCCATGGGTCATGTCACTACGTAGAACCAGGAACGTAGATTAGAACAGTGACCCGAGTCATTTTACTACGTACAGAAATGACCACAGGCCGTAGAAAAAGGACCCATAGACTCATAGTATAATTACCCCCTCATGGTTTGGAGTCATTTCTCTACGTAGTATAAAGACCCGGGTCCTTTTGCAGGGGTGGGTCATTCTATACTGCGTTACACCGGCAAAGAACCGTCTATTGACGGCTCCTTTAAATAGCGACTACCACGCTCTTTGGTAGTCGAGTGTCAGATGTTTTTTTTCTCTGACAAGTACGACCAACTATAAGATCTCTGATGATTGCCAGGAATTCAGGTGGCAAGGATCCTGCTTTTAGCGTCCTTCTGCCCCTGCTTTTCAAGTGCCGCTTTCGAACAGCGACAATGTATACCGTGATAATTAATATGAATCATTTCGTTTTCTAAGAAGAAGTGAAATCCTTCTAAGTAGTCGAAGCCAGAGTTTTCTGTCAAATCCAACGGGAATTGGAACAGAAAACGAGGCGGTATATAGACAGTTTTTCAGAGTCTACTCGCCCCAAGGACGCACCCCTAAGACTCAGCCCTAGGGACGCGTCCTTTCTTCCGTCTCTTGCACCTCGAACAGGAACTCCAGAAGGAGTAAGGCTTCTGCTCGTCAGGTTTTTCAATTCAGAGCCATGCCCTTCGGAATTTCGATAACGCCAAAAGTTTTCACAAAACCCATGGCGACTGTTGTATGGGGCTCTTTTTAGACGAAATAATGCTGAACATGCAAAGTAAAAAAAAAAAACATATAAAGAGAACGGTTACTGGACGTTTCGCTACCCATAAATTGTCGCTACCCTCATTTTTGTCATTATCCTTCGTACTTTAAATTTAGTGTAATATACGAGCATTTAAAATGATTAAATTAAAAAGTTAAAAGTTGCAGTGGAAAATGAAATTTTTAAAGGCGCTTCTTTAATTTCAATTTCATGCCATTACGTTTCTTTGTGTTATACAGGTCAGCTTCCGCAAAAATCCAATCAGTAAATCATGTTCCGCATTGTAAAAATAGTAAAAAAATAATATTCTCTTTTATGGAGATTCCATGGGTTTGGAACCAAATTAATAAATATATAAATCTCTCATGTTGACGCGTGGCGTCTGACAAATATTTCGTCAAATTCATGTTGGATCCAGATTATTAACTTAAATCACTTATGTGGTGATTCCAGATACAGATGTATCTATCTGTATCTATATGGTGATTCCATTGGTATGGATCAAGATTAAGGAATAAAAATATCTAATGTGAACGAGTGGAGACTGTGCAAATATTTCGTCAATCTGTCCGTTAGTTTTGATCCAGATTAATAAAACAAAATCACTTTTAAATATGATGATTCGATTGGTTTGGTTCCAGATTAATAGCATCTTAAAATGTAGGTGGACGTGTGGCGAATATTGCAAATATTTTGTCAAAATTTGTTTTTATATCTATCCGTTAGTATTTATTCAGATAAGTCAATAAAAAGTTAAAAACTCTTCCATTTCTTTACGTTATTTCGGATCCAGATCACGGTAAATAAAAATCCAATTACGTGGGAGCTTGGTGCCTACATATTTAAGAGTTGTGAAAAAATAAAACTTGGTAGCGAAAATACCAGCCGCGAAAGCCACAAGGTTGCAATAGGTGGAGGCCGGGGACAAATTTTTTTATGTCATGTCAGACTTTAAAAAAGAGTGTTCTTGAGCGGGTTACATTATCAAAAATGTTCTTTTTAGAAATTTAAAGAATAATGGGCTTATTAGATCCCAGCTCATTGTTTGGAAGAAGAAGAATCTTAATCAAGGTACATTTATATAAAAGAAAAAAAAACGTAAATATTTCGTCTAAATTTATATCCTTTTTTTCCTATTAATCCGTATTATGGATATAACCATGTACATGTATATAAACAACAACAACAATCAACAACAATGGTGGCCGAAAGTTCAAACGATAGGCATGCGTATGCATATTGTTGGATACAGAGTTGAAATGAACAAAATTAAGAAAGGTAACGGAAGAATATTGTATATAATTGTATTATTTATTGTTACAGCATGGTTACATAGCGCAAAACAAATATTGGTGTGAACAAATATTTGCTACATACAACTGATGGGACCCCGTTTAGACGTTGCATGCATGATAAATGTAAAATGAAAATATCAGATTAATGAAAGTTGACTGTTAAATAGGGGCATGTAGATACATCTAAATGTTTGGACTACCCTTTGATAAAACATGTACTCATCTACTTATCCAATTTATAAGCAGAGAAGAATCCCTGGACGAAAAGTATTTAATGAATGACTAAACTTCTTTCGCTCAGTATATTTAGTTTTTAATTAAGTGTGAAAGTGACTGTACATTTTTTAACTGGATTTTATTTTCTGTTAGAAAATCTAGATTGTAGAGTTGACTTAGATTTTAGTCTTTCTGGATAAATCTACTTATAATGCATTCAAAATGCTTAAGACCAGGACAATAATCATTATATTATATATCCCTCTCCCAATAACCCTATCTATCTATCTCTGGATACTGCCAACCCCTCTTGCGAGTATTATAGGCAGGAAAAAGTGCACGTCGGAGTGTTAGTAAAGTGAAAGAGTAAAAGGACCTGGCAATAATTGTTGTCAGGAAAGAGTGAATCTAAAGGATCAACTATTCAACAAGATCAGTTCATTAAAATATTAGTTAAGTGAAGGTTCTTAAAAATGTGAGGTTAAAAACACTGCATACGAGGCTAATACTGCACTCCTACCACTGCCCTTTTAAACTGATCAAAATCAGTAAGGGTAGCAATATCAGTAGGGAGTTGATTCCAGAGAGTGATGCTGTGGGGGAAAAACGAGTATTTCTGATAGTCTGAATTTACTTGAACTTGTCTTAATGTTAGAGGGTGCATGTGCCTTGTAAATCTGGTAGGTGTTTGTATGTATTGTGGTAGAGGCACAGCAACTAGGTTGTAATAAATCTTGAAGAACATTATCAGTCTACAATCATATCTACGATGTTCTAGGGACCTCCATCCCAAACCCTCCTGCATAGCGGAGACACTAGAGAGAGGGGAGTAGTTGTGTAGCACCCATCTGGCTGCGCGGCGCTGGACCGTTGATATAGACATGTTTACACAATGAATACAAATTCCTGCAACAAATAACATCTTTAAAAATACTTCTTGTAAAACATATTTCTTGTTTTTGTTGTGTCGGTCAAAACCTATACGTATGTTCTTGTGACGGCATACCGAGTTTAGATAAAACGTGTATCTTGTATTTACTTAACAAGCTAGTCTTGTAGTGTACAAACAAACGGAAATCTGAATATTATATGCAGACAAAATGGCGATCAGCTATACGTTTAGTAAAGAAATAGCTGGCCACCAACGGCCATCGCTCGCAACTTGGCTACCTTGTCTCTGCATACTGCACACGGGGTTCAAGCTGCTAACTGTCACCGCAAACAGTTGCAACTGAACACAGCCCAGTACAATGTTGGTCACATGACAAATCCGTTTGTACAGCCCCAGTCGTTTTAGTTTTTTTAACATTTACAATGTAATTTTGTATGTAATTGAATCATTATTATTTACAAACTCATATACTCAATAATCAGACATGCGAACGAAAAGAGATTCCTTAGTGTCTGCCTTTCAAAAGTTAGAATCGCCATTAGTGGTTGAAGCCTATTATCCTTGCTTCTTGTCAATTCGCCAATTTCTTGTCAATTCGCCACCTAAGCAAAACTTAGAATTCCGTCACGAGCAGGCTACTGAGGATGTCCGAAAACTACGGAGGATATCCGATTACTAGGACAGTTTCACTAAGGAAGATTTAAAGCGCCGACAATGCGAAAGAAACAGGAAAAATAACAATAATTAAAAAAAAGTTTCAAATCAACGGACATGTTGGTAATTTTAACTCTACATGCCCGTTGTTACTTTTTTATTGTAAAGTTGTAAAAGTTATTATTTACTTTTAGAAAATTAAATATTTCAAACTATTAAAAAATGTTCAAATTTCATGAAACAAACTATAACATACTGACAGAGCCAACATTGACCTAATTATCGAACGACCAATCAGAGGTGGCGAATTGACAAGAAAGCATCCCGGTGATCCAGAGCAATGACCTCGTTCGAAAACGGTACAGTTATCTACATTTGTATTTATTTCACAAGTTTTTTTTGTATATCTTCGTGTTATTGAAGGTTCAGCTCAGAATTAGATCTATGAACAAGTAAGAAATGTTACACCAGAAAGCGCATGCGCGGAAAATATAGCTAAGGGTGGCGAAAACACAGGTAAACAGGCTATATATCAAACTCTTACCTTGCTTGTACACCTTTAGTAAAAAAAATATTGTATTCATTAATTTTCCATGTGTCACGTTTTTCAGAGGGAGAACATCAAAATGTTATGATCAAGTCCATACATATTAAGCTTTTAAACTAACGAAACTAACTGCGTATTTATTTGTCTCCTAAATAGTTTACCCGAGTCGATAATGTCCACGTCGATATCCGCCGCAGATCGGTGGAACGAATTACCCAAAACCCCACAAACCCCGGAATTACCCAAAACCCCATCTGAAATCTACTGTATGGGTAGTTTACAGCCTCAAACCTTGAAATATCTATAAATTATGTTATTATAAGGTGAAATAAGTTCAGATTATACCCAAAAAAAAGAATTGAAAAAAAAATTGAAAAAAAAAAAAAAAAAAAAAATCATTTTTTTTTATCCCTCTTAGAAAGGGTTAAATCACACGAAATGGACGTGATAATGTAGAAATACAAACATTACCTTCGTAGCACATTTTATATGTCCGTGTACATCCCATTCAAACGAGATCAGCACCGGTCGAAGTTAATCCACCACAACCCCATTTATTTTCACATCTCGACCACAAAGCCCGCCTACAACTCTTTATAAATGTTTTGTCAAGCAACACGCACTAAACAATTAAAGACTTTCTTCACCGGTAACATTTGACAATCTTTGAAAACTGCCGATTCTTGCCTGATCCGCACCGGCCCTAGTTATTCCATCACAAACCTCATTTATTTCCACATCTCGATAAAAAAAACCTCTAGAAGTCTTTATTAATGTGTTGTCAAGCACCACACACCAAAACATTATTGAATTTCGAATCCTGAACCCTATGACAGTCTTTAATAGCATTTACCATGACAGTGTGTGCATTTTAACTCTTGGAACACTCGTCACGTATATATTTGTCCTTTGTAAACAGTGCACTTGTTGAAAGTACACTTGACACCAAGTAAAACGGGTAGACCCAGATCAAAGGGCCCTAAATATCTCACTATGTGATTTGGATCTACATTGTTGTGATATATCGTTCATAGTCTCATGAATTTTTTACAGAGTCTAGACAGCGAGAGAGAAGAGATATAATAGAGAGAGGGTCCGAGACATAGAAAAAGAGAGATATGACAAAGGTAAGAGAAATATAGCAAAGAGAATGAAGGCTCTTCTTTCTTTTGCTAGTTTCTGTCATCCTCGTCATATCTCTGTCTCTCTGTCTCTGCCTCTATTCTCACTCACTTTTCTCCAGCTCTTTCGCACTCTCTGTCTTGCGAGAGAGAAAGAGCGAGAGAGAGATAGAGAGAGAGAGAGAGAGAGAAATTCAGAACAAATTCAACTCGCGAGCCGCAGGATAAGGGTTAATTGCAACATCAGGTTCACTGATCGTTATCTACATCTAACAACTACCCAGCTGTGTTAATTGGTTTGCAATGAACATTCTCTGTATGGGTGTGTGTATTGATACCAATTATCACAGTAGGGGACCACTACCTAGGTGTACACCCAGCAGGCACACAACGTCGTAACGTTGATCAACCTGATTTCAACCATGGACGACCATCCATCGGTAGCCAATTTACTGCCAACGTTGAATCAACGTTGAATCAACGTTTATAATGGTCGTAGATAAAAAATTAAAAAATACTGAAATTGAAATTTCTGATTAATTATATCGCAGTGTTTAATGTCTAACCACGTCAACTATGATTTATCGTTAAAATAAATTCAATTTGGAAAATCTAATGACAACGTTGAATCAACGTTGATAATGGTCGCAGTTGCCAGGGGCGAAGCCTCTCATGAAAATATAACACTCTTCACGAAATGGATTAAATTCAATCGTATACTGAAAAACACAGTAACTCTATAAATTTATGCGTATAAGCCACTTAAAAAAGTGGATTTGAAAAGTGGCGTGATGATGCAATTTTCGTCCCTTTAAGATGAGTCTAGCCTGATCCACACCGGCCATAGTTATTCCACCACAATCTCTATTTATTGTCACATCTCGATTAAAAAAAAAAGACTTCTCAAGTCTTTATTCATGTTTTGTCAACCACCACACACTAAAACATTAATGAATTTCGTATCCGGAACACTGTGGACAGTCTTTGAAAAATAGCAGTTTACTACGATTTCATTCATCCTCTATAATCCGAAACATTAGGTGCCGTGTGTCCTTTGAAAACAGTGCACTTGTTGAAAGTACACTTGACACCAAGTAAAACGTGTAGACCCATTTCAAGGGGCCCGTAACTGATGAAAGCGTAAGTGTGTGCTCGAGTCACGCATTCATATTTCTGTAAACAGTGTACTTGTTGAAAGTACACTTGTACAAAGAAAATAAAACAAATGTCGTAGTAACATCACCAAAGTTCGGAAGGAGATACAGTACAGGTATCAACTAATTATGCTTGGTCGGCGTCTTCTTCCTCACAAAATTCGCCTATGTGATCAAATGTGCGCTGGAAACCACAATCTCCTGACTACATTCTTTCTGTCTGTCTGTCTGTCTGTCCGTCCGTCCGTCTGTCTGTCTGTCTGTCTGTCTGTCTGCCTGCCTTTTTAAAGTATTAGCGACATGAATCAGATCAGAATCTCATTCAAGAGCTCTCTATTCTAGATCTGCACTATTAGTAGCAAATAGTGCAGAAAACAAGCATAAAAAGCCCCCAAAGTATGGCCTCAAGACGGTACGTAATAATCAGTAATTGGTGACCTATTAACAACAGCCGTGCTTTACCGCGACATAGGGCACTGCGCGCCGTTACATAAGCAGCGATATCACAAATGGCTTTCGCTCTGCGGGATACCAATTGCAATGTATATTGTACCCGCACACTATATATGCACCCAGCACCATAAATCACATGGTTTTACAGGCAAGGTACAAAAGAGATCAGATTTGATATGAATAGCTTGAACCCAGCTCAGCCGCAGTGTAACTTAACGCTTACCGTTCTAAGGGCGACATGGGCAATATTTGCAAACAGATTGGCTCCAGATCAGACGCCGCGTTGTCGTGGTTTATAGCGACTTGGCTTACAGTTGCACAAGCTTGTATCTAGACCAGCGGAACAGAGACCACGTAACGCGACGTCTGATTTGGAATATGTTATCAAGTTTAATTAAGATCCTAAATTAGATTTTGCTGCTTCCGACCCGAAATATTTTAAGCATACGACATTTCAGAATGATAAGGTTTGAAACGAAACTGAACTCCAACCTGTTTGCTACTTTATTACTTTAGTCATATAACTCGAACATATTCAACAATAGAGACGAGTATATTTGTTATGTGTATAGAATAAACCATTAAAGATTACAAAGTGAAAAAGTCTAGAGTCGACCGATCAGGGTCTGCACTGTTAGTCATTAACAGCAACCCATAAAAGTCATCAATGTAAACGCATTAATTGGAAACTGGTGTAAAGGGGCGATTTGGGTAAGTTTTAATTGAGAAATAGTATCAGAGTATACATTGTTTGCTAGGACATTTTTTCGGCGTAGCTGGTCTGATTTCTCATTGAGCCTCAAACCTTATATGGCCCAACCAATCGTGAATGACCAGAAATGAAAGCTTAAGGACACGTGCTTAAAATCGAATAGTCTGATTGGGTAGCGGTTAGACTTGACTACTGCCTTTTACAAATTTGTAAAATAAGAGACACAGACTGTTATAGGCTGATTTGCTATGTAGCGGTACCAGTAGTAAACACGACTTTCCGCTACTGCTAGTGAGTTATAACCGAGAAATTTTACGTGTCACGACCGTTAGGTAGTGATTTGAATGACATAGTGTTTCTATTTTAAGATATGACATATTGTCTCAAATTCGGCAATGATTTGATGCGTTCTGCAAATCAGAACGAAATTGTTCATAATAGAATTGATCATAATTTTAATCTAGTACCAAGTATATGAAAAAGAAAGAATAGCAGTAACAATTCAGTGAGATTACGAGAAAACTGGCGTTTGAATTTAACCTAGATATCGAAAAGATTAAAGATTTCGTGCATGATGGGTATTTTTTGTGTTAACACCGTTTTCCTCCAGCGCATGCGCAACTCTGTGACCTCAAATGTAAACAAACCGTGATTTTTTAACGCGATCGCAATCTCTTGGTTAAATGCGAAAACACAACAACACGTAGATACCTAAAACCAGGGATAATAAATAGTCTATTTATTATCCCTGCTAAAACGTACATTGCTACACTTTGTAGATATTTTTATAATAAATCAGAACATAGAACTAACTCTACAAGACAAATCCATACACGAATTCTTGAAGCGGACACTTGCTGAGGGGTCGTTTCAAACAATTCATATTCGGCATATTTCGGGGGTGCTTTCCAAAAATCTCAAATCAAAATCAGGTGATTGAGAATATTTAAACAATCAAACCATATTTAAAGTAACTAACAAAAGAGCACACACATACGAATTTTAGTAATTTATGGTATCTACAAATTACAAAATAAAAATGATACACGTAGATCTAGACATGGAAGTATAATTCCGTGATCTAGATCTGTCTTTAAAAATTCTAATCACATTCAGTCACATCCTAGGAAGAAGTAAGTGCAATTCAATTGGCTTATAAAGATGGAAGTGGAAAATTGACCCCCTGTGAACCAAGCAATAGATCCATGTGCAAACTGTACCTTCTGTCAATAATTCTCCAGTAAATCTCTACAACCACCTCTGAAAAAGTACTTATTGAAGGAATAAAAACAGCTGACAAACAGCTGACAACTTGCAGCAAAATGTAGCCCGATCAAAAGCATAAACGTGTGTAAATGCTCTCTGCTGTACTTTCACCTTCAGTCTTTGAGAGACCAACTGCCTTAACAAACTAATGATTAACCTCAGATCCAGTAGTTTAATGATTGCAAAAACTCATTCTTGGCGACTCTCAAGACCTTCAGTCTTTGGTTATATGTACGTGGTCGTAGATTACTGCGCGTGTCTTATTAGATAAATATTAAGCTTAATATCCTGATTTACCATCCTATTTATTGCAACTTGGATAAAATCAATTCCATATACATCATTACCTTAATTCACCACCCATTCCGCCGAATATCTTTTTTAAAGATATCTCTTGTTTATTCTGAAATACATGTAGATAAAATTCCACGTTTTCAAATACATTGTATTCTACTTTTGAGTAAATGATTTGATTAATATTCCTAAAAGGAGGGGCTTTACTTGAAAATGCGATGAGCTAAGGATTAATGGCTGACCAGGGTCTAAGGTGCTTGTTAGGGCTTCTATGTGTTATTGAAGCTACGATAGACATATAGATACTTGATCATTATCATACCTGCATGTTGTTTTAACCCTTTACTCCATAGATATGTATCATAATTAATTTTTTCTGTTCTCTAGTAGATGGTATCTTGAAGCGGGCTAAAGTAAAACAGAACGCACATTTGGGCTCACTATGCTTTACTTTCAACCTGGTTTAAGTGGTCACCTCTCTTCAATACTAGAATTATACCATTAGTTAAAGGGTTTAAAATATCCGTGGTATCTCTTTTGATATATAATTTCAGTGGTCTAGATCTTTCCTACTTGTTAAAACGTCGTTTTATTATTGCCTATATCTATAGAATATTCATGTGTAAATAACACATCTTGAATATTCAGTATGACACTAATGTATAATTAATTTCAGTTTGATCTTTAAAATTCTCTAAGTAAACAGAATAGTCCCTGTGTAGAGCTCCTACAGGTACTGTATTGTCTTTTCTGGATCCACTCTGTTTACAAAGGTTTAAAAATACTGATTTTGTTCCCTTCTCACATAATGCGTGTTGTATATATGTTAATTTTGTTTGTGGACCATATTGAAAATTGGTTTGTTTGTTTGTTTCCAAATATGTAATCCACATGAAATAAAGTCGTTATTATTATTATTATTATTATCATAAGGGCTAATATGGGTTTGGTTATAATATTAGAATTTTTTTTATCCGAGCCCAGTCCAATATTTCACAATTGTTCTTTAGAAAAGGCGATTTAAACAAAGATGTGAAGAAGATTGCTACTATACTTGAAATATATCGATAATTCTAATTAACCCAATTAAGATATTGGACGTTAACTTGATAACATAATGATCAAGTAAATAGTGTTTTAAAATAATAAACTATCAATCTGGATCAAACCCGTTTACAACTGCCAGGTAAAGCCTGTCGTAAAACACAGGTCTACCATATCGCACATCACAAAGGAATATGACATTACGCAACCGAACACAGAAGCCGCACTAGCCTAATAAAACTCTCCCAGCTGCGTGCATAACCGATTGTCTATGAAGTGCATATTTGGGAACTGTTCGCCACAGGGATCCCGCCTTAATAAAATCTCAAAGCTACCCGTGTTGCTTGAACATGCGTTTTTGACTTCTGTGCCCGCATGCTGCTTTTGTTACAGGTCTACATACATTTTAAGCAAAATAATAAAATGAAGGAAAAAAAAGCACCTGGTTTGGTCGAAGACTTTGGATTAACCCTTTCAACATTGGTCACCAGTATTGATGACTATTGCAAACAGTTTAAATATCCAGATCAGGTTGCAAAAAGGTATACCCCTAGATATATATTAACCCCCCCCCCCCCCCGCTTTCCCTTTTCTCCGCGCAAGGAGCTAAGGATGCCTCTACACAGCCATAAGAATTCTGAATTCATGCAGACGATGGTGTGAAACATAGGTTACTTCACAAAGCAGCGTGAAAATCATGGTGAATCAAGGTTGAGCTTTACTTTCATCATTCATTAACCAGTCACTTGCAATATTTTTGGATAATGATCTTTATTGAATGTTTGGTATGTAAGGTAGACTGAAACAGTTGATATGTAAAAAGAGAGACCAGTCTATGGTTTAACTTAAGATGACAGCTGAAAATGCAGGATAAATGTAATTCAAGAAAAAAATAATGCAGAAAGCTTCTCCGCGTTATGTTATCACACATATCTTAAGTGACAGTATCCATGCAAAGTTTCTAAATGGTCCTTTAACCCTTTTCTCCATAGCCAGTTTCTAGTATTCTACAGGCTTAACAAAGGCTGAAAGTAAAGCAGAATGCACCTTATAGACACATTCTGCTTTTCTTTCAGCATCTGATAGAACATAGAAAATGCTTCTTATGATACATAATTATCCATGACTGTAGATATTGGAACTATTTTCTTCAGTGTTGGAATAAGTTAAATGTGTACAATTGAGTATCTATGGAGTAAATAGTTATAACAAGTTTGACTGCATGAAATTGAGAAAAGTTGGTCAAAAGCTGTTTGAGATTGACATTGGTAGAAACATAAGGATTTCGGTGTCCTTAGACCTATAACTGACTCTTTGCATGCTGGGTATATTTCCCGTCTGCAACAAGTGTTGTCTGCTAACTTTCTAAACATCGAAGTTTCTAAATTTCTCTTCCAAACAATATCAATATCTTCCAAACAATATCAAAGTGTCAAATAATTTTGATCCTGTTCAGATGTCGCATAATGCGGCATCTTACCAGTATTCAAACTCTTTGCAAAAGTCTATATCAAGGTCTTTTACTGCTACATGTAGCATGCGAAGAGTTAATTCTATACGATGTATATAGATGTTTCATAAACATCAGTTGACAGAACTCGATCATTGAAATTTCATTCTAAATATTTAATTTTAGAATTATAATAAGCAACATATTCAACCCTAGAAACGAGGGTAGAGCTACCAATTATTTAAAAATGGCATACCTGTGAAAAGAAACTATGTCCAATGCAAACAGTGTAGACAGTAAAACATTTCTTTTACGACCACTAAAGATATTTAATGCAGGTGGTTGCTTTAAGCAAAGTGGAAGTAAAACTCCTTCATTCGTTTTCTGTTTTACTTTCACATTGCTTTAAGCTGTCACCCTGTCTCTTATTAAAAGTATTGGCCTTCTACATATATTAGTGGTCGCAATAGAGAGGTTTTACTGTAGTCATAAATGGACCAAACTTAATTCGAAAATGAAATTATTCATTAAAGGTTTCAGCAGGGCTGCCATTTCTCCGGATTTTTCCTAAATCTTCGAATTTTTTTCTAGTACATGATAGCTTAAAGTAGGCCGAAAGTTAAGCTGCTTTACTTCCAGTCTGCTTTAAGTAGTCACGTGCCAACAAAACTAGAAATAGGATATGGGGTAAAGGTACGATTCTAGTAGTATCAGTCATGGAAGGTACAAAAAGATTCAGAGGACAGTGGACAGCAAGCTGGGTGCGAAGCTACGACGTGGTTTTATCCATCTGGAAAAGGATGTGGGTTCTAGTATGTTCCGCAAAGATGGTGTGCATCTCAATGATACAGGGAACACGCGAGTACTGCATGTCCTACGGAAAGTCCTGAGGTCGGTGACGTCAGCCTGAAAAAAGGCCCTTTTCAGGGCCAAACATTTAACCAGAAAGGTATCTGAAAGAGTCTAACCCCCCCCCCCCCCAACACTAACCCACCTCCATCGACCCCCTCCCCCTTCAACAAAAAGGGCATGAAACTAAGCCCATCAAAAGAGCCTTTTCCCAATCTGGGAGATCTGGGAGCATAAAAAGCAAATAAAGCTCAAACCTGACTCAGCTTCAGGTCTTGATGCATATAACATTTGGGTAAAGTTATTAATATCCTGCAAATAGTTTTCCGAGAAAACTACGGACAAGCTTTCAGTTATAGCATATTTGAGTACATCAAGGGCAGGTAACTCTGTAACGAAAAATCGAATGAACCTCAAACTCGACTCAGGTCCAGATCTTTATGCATATAACATTTGTGTGAGACTCATCAATATCACTCAATAAATTTACCGGAAAACTCCGGACAAACAAAATGTGGACGGACGAACGAACGGACGGACAGGGCCACGCAAATAAAAGTAAGTAAATATTTTATTATTGTGACATGTGCATAAAGCATAATGTTATAAACTAAGTATACAGTTTAAACACAATCAATTTGCATCCGGTCTAAAGTCACCACATTTTAAACATAAATGTCTTGCGTATCTTTATATAAATTCAAATAGTTTATATAGTTAACATGATACAGTGGTGAAAAACGAAACGAAATGCAAACCATTGCAATCACAGATCACCGCAAACGTCGTCGATTCTTTTCGACGAGTGTCAATCAGACGAAACTTCGCTTCATTAAGTGTCAGCCGATTTGGAACCTGATCAGACGCCGAGTAACTCAGCGTGTAATCTGGATCCAAACTGCTACGCTTGGCATCTTCAAACGGACCACAAACTCGTCCTTCGGAAAAGGATAACGATATCCCATGTAACAAGCACTTTCATTTTCTCAGAAAAAGCTTATGTGAATACATTGTATATCAATGATATGGTTGTCATTGAAACAGACTGATTTCAATAAACACAAATTAAAAAATGCATAATTACCAACAATGTTAAATACTTATCTTTCCGGATCAAATTAAACGAAACGTAAACGCAATTAGCAATAAAATATGAAAATCACAGTTCATTGCAGACGTCGACAATTCGCTTCATAAAGTGTCCGGCGATTTGGAACCTGATCAAACGCCGAGTGACTCGGTGTCTCATCTGGATCCTTATTGTCTGCGCTTGGCACCTTCAAACGGACCACAAGCCCATATTTTGGGCACAGAATTATACACTTTTGTATAATTCCGTGTTTTGGGAAAGGATAAGGATTTCCCATGCAACAAGAACGTACATTTTAGAGGTGGGTGTATAAAAAAAGCGTGTTCCGGCTCAAACACCATGCTTTTTGACATTTGACCCTAATCCAAACTGTTTTCAATTGTAAATCACAGGGAGGTGGTAGCATTATTATGTTAAGGTATGCTTAGCTATATATGCATATATACACAACATTAAAATATGTTTAGACATGTCTACAGCCTGCAAATTAGAGCTTTGCGACGACATGTACAAACAGTGTGGATCCAGAGATAACACCAAGTGACTTCCATCTGAAAAGTATCTGCACACCATCCAAAAGGTTATTAATGACATACAGTCACCAGTTCCAAGCACATAAATACCAGCAGAATTTACAATCTGAAAGTTTGAATGTGTGAATCCAAATCAAACACCCGGTAAATTGGCAGGTTGGAGGTAAAGCATAGTTCTAATCTTCTTCAAGGCGCATTCTGCTATACTTTCAACGGTAAATGTGGAAAAAAGAAAAGAAATTTACTGACCAGTTACAACCAAGTATATATGTGTATGAACGGAATAGGCAGATGTTATAGCAGTCAGTTTTGAACCTGGTCATTTCCAAAGCAGCTTTAATGACTGTTCCATTATTGTTGGCAAAATCGCATATATATTGTCCTTTTGTTGAATATGTTCAAGTTATATGACTATTTAAGTAATATAGTAGCAAACAGTTTGGATTTCAGTTTTGTTTCAATCATTATCATTCTGAAATGTCGTATGCTTAAAATAGTTCGTCTTCGGAAGCAGCAATATTATATTTCGGATCTTAAATAAACTTATAACATATTCCAAATCAGACGCCACGTTACGTGGTCTCTAGTCCGCTGGTCTAGATACAACTGTCAAGCCTGTGCAATTGTTAGCCAAGTCGCTATAAGCCACGACAACGCGGCGTCTGATCTGGAGCCAAGCTGTTTGCAAACATTGCCCATGTCGCCCTTAGGACGGTAAGCGTTACGTTACACTGCGGCTGATCTGGATACAAGCTATTCATATAAAATCTTATTTCTTATGTACCTCGCCTGTAAAAACCTTGTGCTTTATGGTGCTGGGTGCAAATATGGTATGCAGGGACAATATACATTGCGATTGGTATCCCGCAGTGCGAAAGCCATTTATGATAGCACTGCTTATGTAACGGCGCGCAGATAGTGCAGACCTAGAATAGAGGGCTCTTGAATGAGATTCTGATCTGATTCTACACTGTTCTATTCAGATAAATGCACTAAAATAATATTATGACATAGACGAGTCTACCTCGCTCAAAGCCATACGAAAATATGGTGAAGGATGTAGTAAGGCAGCTAAGTGGGGAGATTGTGGCAGACATTGTAGACCCAGGTAAAAAGCTCATAATTGAGTCCTCGGATCAGGATCTGCACTGTTGGTCATTTTGCAACAAACTGCAGAAAACAACCAGATCTAGCTTTATCTAGATTTAATTTAGAATCTGGATTCATCCATTTAAAGTATTAGTGATGAATGAGTTAGTCACGATCTTCACTGTCGACACGTCTCGAATTTCTTGGATATTTAATGTGGTCGACATGTCAAGATGTGAGTATTATCTCATTACAATATTCATATATATTTTTATTTTGCATATTTTTGCATGTATATATTTATTTCTGATTGCTATGTAAATACATGTATGTTGTCTGTTTGTATGCTTGAACTCTTCAGTATTGGAGGAAATAAAGAAACTAACTAACTAGGTGTCTATGCTGAATCTAGACGGTTTGCGAATATTAACCATTGCATGCACGTGAGCACTAGTTCGAGAAAATATTTACAGCATTAGAGAAGCTAAACACAGCGCCCAACGCATCTTGATTATCATTTGCAGTCAGTGTTGCTCCGAATCACACATCGAGTAATTTGAAAGGCTTTAAATTGCTTCAAACAATTGTCGTCTCTTGTTTTTATTTCTCAATTTAAACTTGCCCAAATCGCATCCTTAACACCAGTTTCCAATTAATGCGTGTACGTTGATGACTGTTATGGGTTGTTGTCACTGACTAACAGTGCAGACCCTGATCGGTCGACTGTGGACATTTTCGCTTTGTAGTCTTTAATGGTTTTTTGTTTGCAAAAACACATATATATTGTCTCTATTGTTGAATATGTTCGAGTTATATGACTAAAGTAATATACATGTAGTAGCAAACAGTTTGGATTAATTTCTGTTCTGTTTTAATCCTTATATTCTGAAGTGTCGTATGCTTAAAATATTTCGTCTTCGGAAGCAGCAATAGTATATTTTGGGTCTTAATTAAACTTTATAATATATTCCAAATCAGACCCCGCGTTACGTAGTCTCTGGTCTGCAGGTCTAGATACAACTGTCAAGCCTGTGCAACTGTAAGCCAAGTCGCTATAAGCCACGACAACGCGGCGTCTTATCTGGGGCCAAGATGTTTGCAAATATTACCCATGTCGCCCTTAGGACGGTAAGAGTTAAAAGCCTATATTTGGCTCAGCATGATGTCTATTGGACTGTATATTAAGGTAGATACACAATTGTTACATCATATCATATTACCCAGAGGCACATAGGGCATCATGGGTACTAGGTATTAATACAGTTAGATAGGGGATCTAGCTGATCCATTTCAACATTGTAATGTTGTTGTTTACATATAACGATAAAAATTGGCCTTCACAAAACCCCCAAAATTTTGCATCTAGATCATTTCCTTTAATTGTCAAATTGTCAAGACAGTAATGAAACTTTTTTTCTACACTTTTTAACATCTGTATTTTGTCAACTAAAAACTGTCGTATAAATTATATTTACACAATTTTTTCTAGACGATTAACCCTTGTTTTGAACACAGGTGACAACTTAAAGCAGGTTGAAAGTAAAGTAAGCTGTGTTTTACATTCACACTGCTTTAAGCTATCATAGGATAAAGAATCTATTTCGTATACATATGTAATACTTAATTCTTTGTTTGAATACAAGTGACCACTTATAGCAGATTGAAAGTAGAACAGAATGAGCTATACTTTCAGCCTGCTTTAAGCTACCATCTGCGAGGCTAAACACTCTATTTATAGTAGTGCATAGTGTGATTTACTTTCAGTCTACTTTCAGCAATGATAAAGAACATAATACATTTTGTATGGTACTGTTTTTTTCTTCAGTGTGGGAATAAAGTAAAGGCTTAAAAGGGTGTATTTATTGAGTAATGGGTTTAATCCACGAGGAAAAAGATTTCCACTGTCACATCTGTGTCTATATTATAAGCACTAAATGTTCACATCTGCAGATAAAGGCACTTAAATAATATTATGAAATAGACGAGTCTACCTAGCTAAAAGCCATATGAAAATATGTAAAGGATGAAATAAGGCAGCTAAGTGGGGAGATTGTGGTTTTCAGCACACATTTGTGAGGAAGAAGTCGCCGGCCAAACATAATTAGTTGATGCCTTGAACTGGACAAGTATCTCCTGCCGAACTTCGGTGATGTTACTACGACATATGCTTTATTTCCTTTGTACAAGTGTACTTTCAACAAGTACACTGTTTACAGAAATATGTATGCGTGACTAGAGCACACACTTACGCTTTCATCATTTAGGGGGTCCTTGAAATGGGTCTACACGATTTACTTGGTGTCAAGTGTACTTTCAACAAGTGCACTGTTTTCAAAGGACACACGGCACCTAATGTTTCGAATTACAGAGGATGAATGAAATCGTAGCAAATGCTATTTTTCAAAAGCTTTCCTAGTGTTCCGGATACGAAATTCATTAACGTTTTGGTGTTTGGTGCTTATCCAAACATTAATAAAGACTTGTAGAATTTTTTTTTTTATCGAGATGTGAAAATAAATAGAGATTGTGGTGGAATAACTATGGCCGGTGCAGATCAGGCTAGAATCAAATCAAATGGACGAAAATTGCACCATCACGCCACTTTTCAAATCCGCTTTTTTTAAGTGGCTTATACGCATAAATTTATAGAGTTACTGTGTTTTTCAGTACAAGATTGAATTTAATCCATTTCGTGAAGAGGGTTATATTTTCACGAGAGTCTTCGCCCCTGTATTGGTTCCCTACTGTGATAATTGGTATCAATACACACACCATTATCAGAGAATGTTCATTGCAAACCAATTAACACAGCTGGGTAGCTGTTAGATGTAGATAACGATCAGTGAACCTGAAGTTGCAATTAACCCTTATCCTGCGGATCGCGAGTTGACTTTGTTCTGAATTTCTCTGTCTCTCTCTCTATCTCTATCGCTCTTTCTCTCTCGCAAGATAGAGAGTGCGAGAGAGCTGGAGAAAAGAGAGTGAGAATAAAGGCAAAGACAGAGAGACAGAGATATGACGAGGATGACAGAAAATAGTAAAAAGAAAGAAGAACATTCATTCTCTTTGCTACATTTCTCTTACCATTTGTCATATCTCTCTTTTTCTATGTCTCGAACCCTCTCTCTATTATATATCTTCTCTCTCGCTGTCTAGACTCTGTAAAAAAATAATGAGTCTATAAACGATATATCACAACAGTTTAGATCCAAATCACATCGCCAGATATTTAGGGTCCTTTGATCTGGGTCTACCCGTTTTACTTGGTGTGAAGTGTACTTTCAACAAGTGCACTGTTTACAAAGGACAAATATATACGTGACGAGTGTTCAAAGAGTTAAAATGCACACACTGTCATGGTAAATGCTATTAAAGACTGTCATAGGGTTCAGGATACGAAATTCAATAATGTTTTGGTGTGTGGTGCTTGACAAAACATTAATAAAGACTTCTAGAGGTGTTTTTTTTTCGAGATGTGGAAATAAATGAGGTTTGTGGTGGAATAATTATGGCCGGTGCGGATCAGGCAAAAATCGGCTCAAATGGACGAAAATTGCAGCATCACGCCACTTTTCAAAGATTGTCAAATGTTACCGGTGAAGAAAGTCTTTAACTTTTTAGTGTGTGTTGCTTCACAAAACATTTATAAAGAGTTGTAGGGGGGCTTTGTGGTCGAGATGTGAAAATAAATGGGGTTGTGATGGATTAACTTCGACCGGTGCTGATCTCGTTTGAATGGGATGTACACGGACATATAAAATGTGCTACGAAGGTAATGTTTGTTTATATTTCTACATTATCACTTCCATTTCGTGTGATTTAACCCTTTCTAAGAGAGGTAAAAAAAAAATCTTTTTTTTAAAAAAATTTTTTAATTTTTTTTTTTTTTTGTATAATCTGAACTTATTTCACCTTATAATAACATAATTTATAGATAGTTCAAGGTTTGAGGCTGTAAACTACCCATACAGTAGACTTTTGATGGGGTTTTGGGTAATTCCGGGCTTTGTGGGGTTTGTGGGGTTTTGGGTAATTCGTTCCACCCGCCGCAGATAAATATGTTTGTTTATGCGTTGCGTCGTACGATAAGTGCTTTACATGGCTAAAATCAAGGCGTTCTGTTTCCAGTGTATATTTTCATTATATTCAAACATGAAACCGATACATATTTCACAGGTTAAAATAAAACGAACATTAAAATTGTCGTGAAACGATTTCCAAATTATGATATGATATAGTTGGATATAAGTTTAGGTTAACGTACTAGATCTACTAATTAACACCTGATTGTTATAGCTAGCCAGTGTAAGAATTCAAGTGACATCCGGGTATAAAGATAACACAGAGATTTAGCATATGTGTGGATTCGAAATGTGAAACTTAGTGCAAATGTCAGTGGTGTTTTCAGTTGTATGCGGTAATTATACACGATTTGATTCTTGCTATTATTGATATAACCGCATTCCAGTGAACATTATATAGTTACAGTTCTAGTGTTCTACAAAAGTGCGGAATAATGAGGTTCTATTGATTGGAGAAGATATAGCCAGTCAAAACTTGTTTTGTAAGCCTTTTATGGGGGATCGTGTCCATTGGAAAATTTGTGCAATTTTGAAGTAAATGTTACAAACCAAATAAGATATGGATTTGCTAACTAAGTGATTCAGGACGAAGAGGGGTTTCTGGTTAATTCCGAGTACGTACGTGCCAAACTCGTTTCGTACCGTGGGGGTTTGGCGTTTCGCATTTTGCATCTGGTAGTTTAGCTAAAAAATCCTAATATTAAATTATTCTTTTTTAAAATAACACATTTGAAAATTTGGATATACGGTCTGGCCATCGAATACGTAGAATACGTCTTAGGCAGGTGTTTATGCAGACCTGTAGCTTATCGTCAAGGTTATTGGTGTGCCTCCGTGTTTCTGAGCCATACAGAAACACTGTTTTGACATTGGAGTTTTAAACATGGCTAACAAATAAATATGATAATAGTCTAGTCTAATGGCTACATTAGCTACTGTGATGTAGCATAACAAGTAGAAAGTTCCACGTTCTAGACGTTGGCGTCAATAGCCGTTACGTTATATCAATTTATTTATGTTTTACGGTGAATTACCGGGAAATAGCTGTGGATCATCACTTGATATTATCACTGCTTCAAGCAGTGGGATTATCGTCACGCGTGCTCCTGTTACGAATTTTCTCCGTAGGACTCCCCAAGAATCGTAGTCAATTGTATCTTATCGTTTAATTCTGACAGCCCGATTTTTCGAATACCACTCAACGGAAGAATACAAATCCAAGATCGGAAGTAAAGACATAATTCCGATAACGTCAAATCAATAAATCAGTGACGTCATTGTACGGCAAATTGCCACAAAAACCTGTTCGATATAAGTTTTGGGTTCCACACGGGGTAAAAAGTTTTCAATTGACAAACAATTTAGTTCCAAAAATCGTTTAAAAGCATAAATGAGATCGAATTTAATTCATTTCGTGAACGTCAGACTGTTATATTTCACTCGTGCCTTCGCTTCTCATCTTCGCTCAGTGGATAAGACACACGCTGAGACGTTATCAGCCCGCAATGCACTGGAACACACGTATCCTCTATGTTATTACATTTAGTTAAATGTTATAACATTGATATAATGTCAACGCCTAGAGCGCGGATTACATTTTCTACTTGTTATGCTACATCATAGTAGCTAATGTAGCCATTAGGCTAGAATATTTTCATATCTATTTTTAGTCTGGTACACATGAACAAATATGGGTATAGTGGCTGAACAAACAGCGTTTGCTAGTGACGTTAATGTCACTCTTTAGAACGTTAGTTGTTTTGATATACGCTAGAGAAGTTCCGTTTTACCATGAACATGTTATAGTGCGTTTGTATCGCTAATGGAACAAAGATTGGTGGTCCACGCTATGTTTTGGATGATTAACATGTACTAAACGCGTTCAATGTGCATTTAACATGCAGTTTACGTTATTGTTGTGCATTTAATTTTTCTCAGAAAAGGCAACGTTGATTTCATCTCATTCCATTAACTGATTATAGGAAATGCACTGTGCAACATTTTTTGCAGCTCCGAAGTCTGATTTATGCGATATAAAGGCTTTCATTTTCTGTTTCATGCGAGTATAGATACGAGTGTCAAACAGTTTGGATCTTAATCAGACGCTGCATTACGCAAAGTTGTCCTTCTGCGACTTTACCGCCGAAAATGTTAATGTCATTAAGAGGTCATGATCACATAAGGGGGAACTTTTTTTTACAAACACTTTGATTAGGCTCTTTTTATTTCAATGTATACGCTCTTTTGCTACCCTATTACTTCAGTCAGTTTGTTTTTCTTTATTATTCTCAATATTTTTTTATTAGTTTTGTCACAGTTCATTCAAATTCATGTATTCATCAGGTTGTCCATACAAGTGCATATACCCTTTAAGTACATGCCCAGTGTTTATGAGACTAGCTTGCAATGACGAGATCTGCAAATGCGCCCATTTCGGAGCTGATTTCGGCCGGCGTTGAATACCATGTACATGTTTATTATAAGTTAACCCTTAGCCCGCCAAATAAATTGTCGTCTGCTATATTTCTTGTCTGCTTCAAGTTTCAAAGTGCTTCAAAGTTGCTCAAAATTGCTGAAAATGTTGTCCGAGTGTCAAACAGCTTGGATCCGGATGAGACGCCGAGTTACTCGGCGTCTCATCCGGATCCAAGCTGTTTGCATATGGAGCTATAGTCGTGAGTGGCAGGCTAAGGGTTAAAATACATATTTATGTGCAAATCTGGCAGTTATGCGTCGCGCATTGTTTTAGTGAATAAGAGCCAAATTAAAAGACAAATTTCATCATCTCATCTTTTTTAAATTATATATTTATTGAAGGGATAAAGAAACGCAGGGTAAATTTTGCAGACGAATCTCGCTAAGATGTCAGGTAGAATGTTCAATAATTTTGGGCAGGAATGAAGAATGTTTGAATCTGAACTAACAGCAAGATGATGATTTGTACCTGGTGAGGGATTTAGGAATAATAGTATGGATTAAAAGTTTATCCCTTGTGATCTGAATTCAAAATTGACTGTGGAAATTGACTCGTCCATACCGCATAATGTCCCCCATTCACTCTCAGTACAGCTCTTATTCTCCTAGGCATAGGGTTTATAAGGGAGTTTATCCTCCTCATTTGGATATTGGTTCAGTCTTCCAAGAAAGCTGCCCTGGGATGGGAAATCGTTGCAGGAAAAATGTTAAAGGTCCCCTGCAACGTCGGTATACACAATGTTGATCGTCTTTGCGAAATAGGGAGAATATGGACGCATCAGTAAATATGACTGCCCCCCACTGCCTCAAAATGTATAATCTGGGTGCATGTTCCACACTAAAACCACTCAAAGCGATTTAATTATTTATGTTTATAGTACAACGTTAGTCACGCAATTAAACATCAAATGGTTCGCTCAGGACTCCAAGAACGCGCTCGCGCAATCGGCATGGTTCCGACAGACCATTAAATCAGACATGTAAGTTTGCGTTAAATTCTTGATTAGATTCTACGACTACATGTTATGTACATTTGAAATTTTTAATGATAATCATTCTTTTCATTTCCACACATTTTCATTTTAGAAAGAAAGCGGCAACATAATACGGCCGTGACATCAGACCAGAACCAAAATTAATAAATGTCTTTCCTGTATAATTGAAAGTTAAGTATGAAATTTGGTTTCAATTAGGCATCATCCATGCAGAAACCAGTTTGAGCTGTAAAATTCTATTTAAAGTTGAATAATTGCAATACAAATTATCAGACCATACCCGATATCAGTAGGTTTCTTACCTGTATGATGAGAAAGCTTACTATGAAATTTGGTAATAAGATAATAAATAGAACAAAGTTATTGTAACAAGACTTTTTTTAAAAATATTCTATGTATATAAAGGGGCATAACTCCAATAAAAATCAGCCGACCAAAACCAAAACCAGTGTGTGTCTTTCCTGTACGATCAAAAAAGCTTAGTATGATATTTGGTTTTAATAAGGCAAACAGAAGTAAATCTATAATCTGAAAAACAGTCTGAGCCGTAAAGTACTATATAGGTTTGTAAAGGGTCATAACTCCAGGAAAACTCATTGAACCGTTACAAAAAACACTATGCATTTTTCCAGCATAATATGTAAGCTACATATGAAATTAGGCTACAATCAGTAAAATAACTGAAGTTATAGTCTCGAAATTAGATTTCTTTAAAAAAGAAAAAAAGAAAAAAGCATTTAACGGCATACATAAGATAAAATCCTCCGAGCCCAACCAAAATTGGAAAGTATTTTTCATGTATACTTAGAAAGCTTAATATGAAATTTGATTACAATAGGCCAAATGAAACTTTTTCAATAATAAGGGGGATAACTCTGACAATGTTTAGATACACAGAAAAAACGTAATATATGTAAAGTAGCTGAAGTCCCTATATCACTATATCAACATTGGAAGGAATTGAACAAAGAACAAAAAAGTTCCGGATTTCTTATTTAAAAATGCCAATATTTGACAACAAATGCGGCATAACTATGTCGAAAATATTCGCAAATGTGTAAAACGCAAATATATGAGTATTGTCTGTATAATTTAAGTTTTCAAGTGACTCGCGTCTTTTGCAGGAACGTGCCTATCATAGTCAAGCTTTTGTAAAACGAACGGGCCGAGTTCAAGACGGGTCGCGGCAGCCTCGTATATGTGTCACAACATCGGTATAAGATTATGTGATGTCTATGAGACAGAGATGTATGAAGACAAATAAATACGAAAGACTCAAGCAGGAAATGCAACACAAACAATACACCCACCTCTCAAGCAGAACACACACACAGTCATACCATAACAAACACACACACGCACAATCCCATTCCTCCATCTACACACTAAATAGAAAACAACATGCAAGACAAACATAAAGCAAAGTGAATATAGGAGCCCGTCTTGGTACGGTCAGCAGCAATCAATAATTAATTATAAATTAACCATAAACAACCACTGGTTTCGTGTCTAGGGAGAATATATTTGATATTTACTGTTTCTTTTGATATTTTTCTTTGATAAGTGATGTGATAAAACAATCTTGTCATGTCCTTATTAGATCTATTTTTTGTTATGATAATTGTGATTTTTTATTTTAGAGACATGTTTTATTTCTGTTCGATTTTATGCTTCTTTGTCAATTGACTACTATATGTATGAGGTTTTGATTTATCTATATTGTCAATTTCAATGATAATGATTCTATAATAAGCCAAACATATAAACAATTGTAGGCGTAGCGTTAGAAGTGTCTTTCAATGTTTAATCGCGGCTTTATTATTTTTAACAAGTCTATGAAACTTTCTGTCAAATAAAAAAAAAAAAAGATAAAAATAAAATAAAAAAAAAACTTATAAAATAAGCTCAAAATACTTTTTAACATTAACCCAGGCTATAATTGAAGCCATTGAAGTAGATTTTTAAGTTTTCAAATCATATGTTATTTTCTAAAGCGTTCGAAAACACATGTCTATTTAGTCATTAGCCAAATAAGTAATGTTATTTTTGTATGCAGTGAATTTCTCTTTAAAATGATATATAACACAATCAGTTGTGCACTTATTATATTGAAGTAATTGATCAAGTGCCATTACTTTTCAAACGTCCTTCGTATAAACTTCCTTCCCTAATTTAAATGTCACCATGACCCTAACCATATGCTACTATGTGTGCTAGTCAGGGCCATCATGTTACATTTGACTATTTAGAGAATTATTTAAAGTTATTTTCCACAAAAATTACCATGGCCAGAATTATGATATTTGTAGTGGTTAAAACAGTTCAGGTCTTCTACCTATTTTATTGAAACAAATAAATACGAAAGACTCAAAATCTAGTGTGTTGCATATCTATAATGTTGGAGATGAAAATGTAGTTGACAATACAAATGGCACTGAAATTGATTTTTCCATGTGAGCGTTTTGGAACCACATAGCTTGTTTGGTCAATGAATTGTAAATTATAAGTAAGCTTTCTTTGTTAAAAGCTGTTACCAAATGAACTATCTTGTTCAACAATTTAAGCTGCGAAATAGTTCAAATAAGTTTTACTCGTTTTGGGGACAAATATAGTAAGAAACATTATTTGCCTTTAAGAACAGTTTTAGATATTTAAAAATACCGTCAGTGTTGTGTAAAGCTAAACTTATTGAAGTAGCACGGACATCTCTAAAGACTTGTGATGCAGGATGTCAAGATACTGATTGAGACTTTTTGCATCACGTTATCTAGTTTGCAAGTATCTAAGCAAACAAAATAGATGGGCGTTTTTCGGAACACGTTTGTCACTTGCCAGCAAGCATCAGTCGAACATCCTCTTTCCATAAAAGAAATTCCCTATCAAAATATTCAGTAAAACAGAAGAAATAAACATGAAAAGAGAATGTTGAAAAGGGAATAACTCTTAGAATACTGTTGCAAGTGTTATTACCATTGTGTAATACACTTTCACTTCTCAAGCTCTTTCTAGAAATAAAGTTTCATCTTAAAAGCTTTAGTAGAACATGAATTTTGAAGCGTGACGCAAAATGCATGACGAACAGACAGGCGACGAAAAGGTGATCCCTAAGTATCACCTGCGCCTACAGCAGGTGACACAAAAACTGTATTTAAGACTTCCAATAAATCTCCAATCGAGTGGTCACTGAATATAAGATTAGTATCCTTAAAAATACAGGAGTTTGCTATTTTAATTGTATTATGCTTTAATAGATCACCTATCATTATTACGATTTTTAAGTCTTACAGTCTTGAGTGACTCCTAAGGTTGGAAATTACGCTTTAAGTTCACTCTGGTTCCATGGCTATCATCAGTAGAAAGACGCAACTTTGTTTTCACTTTACTTCTTTTTTATTTATAGGCAATGGACGAAAGACTCAATGATACGGGTTACAAAAATTGGGTGTTGGCTACTCTTGGTATGCTGTTTACGAAAGAAGGGTTAGAACAATTTGTCGATGCAAAGAGCTATAAGCTTCACTTTAGTATTCTCAGTAAAGTAGGTAATGAAGAATGTATCAGTGATAATTGTTGCGACAGCCTGAAGTCAGCGTTTAGTTGCAATAAACCAAACAAGCTCTGTAAAGTTTGTGAGCAGTGGTTTGTTTCGATTGCTACTTTCTGCGAAAATTCAACAAGCTGCTTAAGCCCACAGAACACTAACCATAGACTGTGGCAATCAGACAAATGGGAAGTAATTAAACTATTTATGGCTAGAGGAAGTGCTGGAGACAAGTCCCCTAACGATGCTGACGTTGAAGACATATTGAAGTTGTTTCTGAACTGCACACTCTTCCCTGAACCAAACATCAAGGAATTATCACAGGAGGTAAGCTACCACATGTATATAATATTTAAGGGATAAATATCACAACAGCAGATTTAGAAGTTTTGCTAGTACTAAATTCCTCATGTGGTTACGTAGCCCTGTGCTTAGACTACATGTACTTATTTTTAAACAAAACAACATATCAAAGAGACGGTTGTAACAGGTATTTTTCAACACATCATTTTGTGAAGACATTAACTCATAGGTTTATATATGTTCTCTCAGTTTAACTTCCAATTTCATACATTGCAAAAATTGACAAACACAGGTTTCGGGTATTAAGTTTCTAAACTGAAAGAAAGAAGATATCATATACAAGTCATTATCAAAGGCTGAATAATTTCAATACGGGCTGGAAGATTGTGCAAAAATGTAAATAGCAAAGTTAAATATTGACTTTAACTGTTTTAACCATTTCGCTACCAAATTTGACGTGAGACTTTTACCCCTTCACCGTGTCATTGTCGTCTGCTCTAATTTTGTTGTTTTCAAGATCGTTTCAAAGTAAGATTAAATGAATTATGACTTAAAGCATATCGATACGAGTGTCAAACAGTTTAAATCCTAAACAGACGCCGGGTTACGCGGCGTCTGATCAGGATCAAAACTGTTTGCAAACGCACCTTTTTGCGTCATTGGGAGTGAAAGGGTTAAAATTCATTATAGCTCTCTTTATATAGTTTTTCCTGTTGGTGACATAAGTTGCTATTTGTAAATAGATTGGATCCAGATCAGGGGCCCGTTTAATAAAACTTCACTTTCTAATCCTGCCTTGTGCCATCTCTTCGGAATCGTCTTGAAAAGACTATTCCAAAGAAACATCATAAGACAGGATTAATAAAATGTATTTGAAAGTTTCGACTTACGACAGCATTTGTCGTACGAAGTTTAATGAAAAGAGCCCCAGATGTCATGTAACATATAATGATATCTGAGGCCAAATAAAAAAAAGGACCCGTATCTCGTATTACATGCCAAACATTATTAGGGACGGTCGGAAAATCCTTTTTTTAAACACATACCATAATACGTTTAACTTTTTGATGGAGTATTTTATATATATAAATGTATTAATGTATTTTACTGTGCAGAGCCCTGGTGCATAAATAAAAAACCTATTACTGTTTTCTCACCTTTTCTGAGCTTAAACTGTATATGATCCTAAGAACTCGAATAAGTTTATTGCATTGCAAACATTGTACAGACCAAGTGCCATTCTCATCCCAAACTCTGCAGCTGAGGTTGGTCTACACCAACCACCAAATGTCGTATAAAATACTGCTAAATACATAGAGGATAATCAATTTCTTCGAGTGGTATATTTTTATATCTATTCAAAGAAATTTATTATTCTATTTATTATATACACTTTATTTACGTTTTTACATACAAACACACAAAATTAATTGTTTATGTGCGACGTCACTAAATATAGTGTGTCGTGACCTCACAAAAAGTAATATTTACATTCGCCCCATTCGATTCCATTGAAAAAAATGCCGTTCATTTCGTATAAACACCATTTCTCGAGAGGGCGGGACTTGTGGATAAGTTTCGAAGAGAAATCGGGTCATATGCAGTTTTCATTCGCGAAGTAATCTTTGGAACTTTTACAGCAAACATTTGGCGGATTTTTCAAAAAATTGTTCTTAGCCATCTATGCTTTCCTTTTGGTGAAAACCATGATTCCCGACTAAAATTCCTCTTTATTAATGAGATAAATTGCGAGAAAATTTACATACCTTATAAATAGCAGTTATCTGCGTTTCTTTATGACAAAAACCCCCGATATTTTTATTCTTCTTTAAAAAGGCGTCACTTCCAAATGACGTCAAATCAGCATTTTGCGCCAAACAGTCAAAGTTGTTGACCTTAGAATGTAAACAATGGAACTTATTTTTTTTTGCTTTCGAATGTGCACAGCTTCAGTAATTCGGTCATGGCTGTTCCTTATAGGGTACACGTTATTCGTGTTATCAACTTATAATATGGATTAAACATGCATGCGTACAAACAAAATGTTAATCTAGTATTAGAAATTACAGCAAAAACATTGTAAATATAAGAAATGAACTGATTTTTTTCGTCGTTCAAGCGAAAAGAACGACAGTTTTCTGCCGTTTATTTCGCTTGAACGCCGAAACAATCAGTTCATTTCTTAAATATCATCACTAGTGATGATATCAACTGTGACGATATGAAATTTATCTAACTGAGAAATCTCTATAAATCATCGAAAGGTATATAAAAATGTGCTTAAGATAATTGTGGGTCTCAAATAGAGTAGATCAAGGCTTTGGACTACACTGTTTGCAATGTACTAAGGCAGGTTTTGTCATGCCACGGCTCATACTGAATATTGAACGGTGTTAACCTAGCAACTACTGTTTTAAAACGATTCCACTGCCATACAATGTCTACATTTCAGTATGATTAGAGATAGTGTCTAAAAATGTCAATGCATTTTTATAAAACTTTGTAAAACGGTATATGACTATTAATTTTCGGATGAGTTCAATTATAGTCAAATGTAACTCATTAAAACTTTGTTCACATATTAATAATGACAGAAGGATGTGCACTGTATAAGAACCTTAATCTACGTCCAAAATGGATTATCTCGCCTTTCATGACTTTAATCCATCAGTTTTATATCCATGCAGTGCAGTACAAATTTGTCCGGCCCGTTTCTCGTCCAAGCTTCAATGTAATTCAACGAAACGTCAATCATAAATACCGTATAACATGCGGAAATGCATCACAGAACAACCCATAACTCTGCCCTTCCTAAATATTAATGTATTTCTACTATAAGGCATATATTTTACTGTGATTTAAGGTACTTCGCATATGCGCGTAGTTTCCATACGATTGTTATGAAACTTTTCATGAAGAATGATAATAGCCTAAGAAACAATGTGTGTAAATATAGGCAAAATTTATCGTGTGGTTTGTCTTTAAGGTCTTTTTTCTGACAAAAACCTAGAATTTTGATGATTTTATTTTTCTTAAAAATGAATAAAGCTAATGACTATAATTCTCACCCAATAAGTAGTCCACAACATTCATTACAAGAAAAGCTAAAAACATTTTGAATAAAGGTGTTCAGAAAGATGTTATCAGCTATTTAAATTTAGCAAAATGCTAAAAAAATGAATTACAAAAAACTGACTCATTCAATGTATATTTATTTTCATTTTATTCAAATATATGGTTGATGAACTAGTCAGTCTGAAAAAATTAGAAAATATTACAGTCAGGATTTGTTGTAATAACATATTTTCTTATTAAAATGTGGGATATTTGTTGTTTAGATGCAGTTACCTACCTTAGAATTAAAACTTTGTCATTAAAATGCATTATAATTTATTCATGGACTTGCATACAAGGTTTATTATATTGTTTTAACATAATTATAATGGGCAATATCGATCTTGAAAAGGTTAGCGTATTGATAAGCTTCAATGTGTGGCTTTATAGTTCGATCAAATCGTTTACATGTATACCGATTTAATTGACTTGTAAGTCATTAAACTAAAACGTACAGGTAAATGGACATATACTTGGACCGTAAACATCACTAGTTCTAATCAACGAAGACTAAACATAACATGTCTCTTGATTACTGCGTTATGGATTGACAAGTCAATAAATCGGACACTAAAAAAAATATTTGGATCGGATGGGTCTCGAACCTATGACCTTTTGATTGCTAGTCAACCACTAGACTAACTGCGCTATGAAGGATTATACTAATTCGTATCAACATTTCCTTTATATAAATTTTCTAGTATAAACACGTACGAAAACAGTCTGTGTCGTCAAGACGCATATCCGCTCGCCCGCAAGACCGACTTCCGGTAGCCAAAGGCCTTAACTATACTATACTTTTCAAAAGTAATTTTTAGGCAGTAGCTTATTCAGTTTGTCAGGCTGTCACACGTTCTGGTTAGTCTTTTACTTGTCATTTAGTATTTAAAAGCAACATTTGGTACGTGGTTGATTGATTGATTGTACTTGATGCAATAGCTCTTGTTTTTTACCTAGTATTTACAGGCATGTGCTAACTTGCGAAACATCCTATGACCTGGGGTACTTCTTTGAGCATTCATCGATATTCTTGTTTATCTAATAGTATGTAAAATTTTGCGAAATGTATATGTGTTTCAGTTACTGGGTAAAAGGAACACCGTGATCCATTCAGGAAATATGAGAGTTGATACAACATTCTTAACAGACCTTCTAGACAAATGCTTGCAGTTACTGCGTGCCATACCCACGTCTCCAAACGTACAGGAAGCTATTGCCAAAATATGTGAGGTAAAACTTGCATCTGTTAATAAAAACAGTTTGCACATTAATTTAAAATCCGTATACATCAATTAGGGAGAATGTGTTCATGATAATGATTTGCAGCAATCCCAAGATTGGGGAATAATTTCATTTTAGAAACATGTTCAGATTAATGATAGTTGTTCAAAGGAAGACAAGTGAAAGCTTCATGCAGAACAATTGCAGAAACTTTCTTTACCCATTGAGCTCTAGGGCCGAGTACACTCATCTTATACAAACATGATTAAAGCAAAACCTGATAATCATTCATTTTCAATTGTGTCTATGACAGGTTACTGTTAAAAGCAAGATGGCAGTAAAGCAGCTATAGGGGCTTTCTGCTTTTCTATCATCTTACTGTAATATTTTACAACTGTTGAAACTGTTAATTTGACATCTCATCTGGACCTAAACTGCCTTTACAATACCAGGTACAACAGTGTGTTGGTAAAACGAGATTCAATAATGTTTATAATGAAACCAGACTTGACGATCGGGAAAATTGGATGTGCAGTGTTCCCTCTCTACAACAACATCCAATGGGAGACAAGGATTTTGATCGTTGTTCGAGAGTCTTTATAGGGCTGGAAATTGGCTTTCATTTGCAAACAGCTTTAATCCAGATCAGACGCCGCCTAACGGGGCGTCTGATCTAGATTCAAGCTGTTTGTCATTCGTCATTATGTCTTTTTCTGTCAAAATGTCCAATATACGACTTTGAGAAAAACAGCAGACGAAAAATTTAAGCAGGTGATATTTTAGCCGTAAAAGGGTGGACAGAATTGTCTTGTTTGGGGTACAGCGGCAATCGTTGTTGTAGGGAGGGAGTTGTTGTTCAGGGGCCGTTGTAGAAAGGGAGTACTGTAATTATTTGTTTTCAGCTCCAAACAAACGATCTCTATCTGGCTAGCAATAGCAATGACGAGTTCCGTGCCCTGGAAGAAGAGATCGTATCTTTGAACTCACGAGTGCATCAGCTGGAGGCAGATATTGACAGCATACAGACAACACACTCAGGAGAAATTAGCAGACTAAATAATGAACAGCAACGTGTAAGTTAATCTTTAGAGTGACACGTATTATCATTACTTTTTTCGGCGGAGCTGACTGTTTTCTATTTAGACACACTTAATTTATATTTGGCCACACATTTCAACCAATAATATTTGATCAGAAATTTAGAATTAAGAGCACCTGTTGAAACTGAATAGTCTGATTGGATAGTAGCCAGGGCTCCAGATAAGGGAATTGTTTCAAAACTTAAAATCTTTATTTGTGCATTAAACCCTGTGGTGTCACTATACATATGAATTGTCTCTTCGAGACAATCAAAATGAGTGGTAATACCATAGGGTTTGGTGCTAAAAGAGGTGGGAAAATGTGATTTGTTTAGTTTACTCACTCTTATCTGGAGCCCTGTAGGCTGGTTTATGTCCCATTACAGTTTTACATGATGTGGACTATGGGTGTAAAATTTAGAGATACAGGCTGGCTTTTACTACACACTGGGCTGATGAAATAGGCCACAGAAGTTAATTATGCTTCTATTTTAAGATATGATGATTGTTGTATCTGTACATTTGTGTATGCTATAGTTTGTTTCAAGAAACTCTATGAATGGAACAATAGATTAATGTGAGGATCTCCTACCAGTAGCTAGGATATGAGTTAAATTATTGTTTTGTTTTGCATTTCTGTACATGATAGTTTTGCATTTTAAATAAAAGTTACTGTTTCAATTGAATACTTGTATTTTTTGCTTTTCAATCCAAGATATTACAATTCTTTGAAAACCTCAATTTAATTCAATTTTGCACACCCATCTATATAGCCTTAGTTCAACCACTCTTTCCGCCGAATATCTTTTTTAAAGATATTTCTTGTTATTAAATCAATCAATACTAATGTTTAATGTAGTTCATGTATTGTAAAACGCTATTGAATAACAGCGTGTAAGTTAAATGTTAGAATGAAGCCTGTTTCTACCTTTGAATCACAGTCTGATTTCAGTCTGAACAGGGTCTCCATTGTCTGTTATTTTACATTTGTGGTTAAGCAACCATTAGTGATCAAATTTGGTTAGAATGAAAGGCCAATTTGTAATTCCATTTGAAGATTCTTGACTCAATGTAACTATGTAAGGACTGTGTAGGATAGTTTTTGGTGAGCTAAAACTGTTAGTAAGTTGTTGTTACATTGTTATTAGTAAAGTTTATTTACCCAGACAGTTTCGCAAACTTGCAGATTTTTAGTTATTTCAGGCTCTTATAAGCCATATTAATTGATTAAAACTTTCGGGATGTATCATTATTGAATGTTATACCTTAACACTTTACCCCATACAAGCGCCTTTTAGCTCATTTAATTTATTCATCCACTGAAAAAAAATAGTTCCAATTTTTACAGCCATGAAAATGAATGATAAGAAATATTTTGTAAATCCTAGCAGATGATAGCTTAAAGAAGGCTGAAAGTAAAGTAGAATGTGCCGTAAGGCGTATTCTGCTTTACTTTCAACCTGCTTTAAGTAGTCATGACTTGTGTCTTCAAAACTAGATAAAGACTATGGGTAAAGGTACGAAATCGAGCTTGAAAATTTGGAAATTTTAGGATTTTTCATGATCAGCCCTGTCATCTCCAGTAACAATCAGTCCATTAAAACCTAAGCAGGTGCCCTTAAACCTAGATTTCTGATCATTTTTCTTTGTTGAAACTGTTGATCTAAATGGATATTATTCACCTCTGCTGACAAGAATATGCAAATATGTTTCTTTTCTAGGTTCAGACAGAATATTCTGATGAAATACAGAATCTGACCACCAAAAATAGAGAGGTAATTTCTTCTGAAAGGAAAGTTATTTGAATATTTCGAAGTGAAAATACATGTAACAGTTCCCAATACACTGTTTCTTCCCCTCAACGACTCTCCTAACAACGATTCCCTCCTACAAAACAAAAGTGCTTGCTGCTGTTCCCGAAACAAGACATTTATGTCTAACACATTCACTGCTGCCATATCATTTGCTTAAAAGTGTAGTCTGCCTTTCTTCTCTCAAAGTTACTTATTATTGAAAGAAGATATCATAATGATGATTGACAAACAGCTTGAATCCAGATCAGATGCCACGTTACGCGGCGTCTGATCTGGTTTCAAGCTATTTGCAAATGTAGGTAAAGTCGTTATCTTTCCTCCCTAATACAACTCCCTCCGAATAACACACGTAATAGTTGTCTCCCCTTGGGGTTGGTTTTGAGATGGAGCACTGTACTGCAAAATGACAAGGAGTGCAGACTCTGATAACAGGACATCTATACAATCCCTCTCATCTTGATCTACTTGTTTTCATAGGATACACTACTAATATATTATTAACCCTTTACCTTATAGAAGCGCCTTTTAGCGCATTCCGTTTAATCCTCCGCGGAAGAAAATAATTCCAATAATATACAGTCATGAATATGTATCAGAAGGATTATTTTCTTAATTCTAGCAGGTGGTAACTTAAAGCAGGCTGAAAGTAAAGCAGAATGCGCCTTAGGGCGCATTCTGCTTTACTTTCAACCTGCTTTAAGCAGTCACCTATTTTCAAAAATAAAAACGGGTTATAATGTAATGGGTTAAAGACAAGTACAGTAAAACCTCCCGATGACAAAGAGTACAGACTCTGATAACAGGACATCTGTACAATCCCTCTACTTGTTTTCATAGGATACAATACTACAGTAGAGAATCTGTTATTCTTTCCCGTTTAAATGCAAACGTACGCAAACGCAAAGCACTAAAACGTAGAAAAGAACAACTTTTAGACAATTCTGATAATTCATGTTTATCTTGTTGGCAAACAGTTTGGAGCCTGATCAGACGCCGGGTTACCCGGCGTCTGATCTGGCTCCAAACTGTTTGTATTGTAAATAATAGTTTTAGCGTAAACGCGTTTATCGGGAAAGAATAACAGATTCTCCACTGTAGTATATTATTAAAGACAAGTACAGTAAAACCTCCCTTTAACAACCATTTTGTGTTGAAGGCAGGTGACTGTTGATGTCATTATATGCAATATACAGTAACACCTCTCTATTACGACCACTACATATCAGATAATAATTTCCATATTTTAGGCAGGTGACTGCTTAAAGCAGATGACAGCAAAGCAGAAAGCTCCTTAGTATCTGAGCTTTCTTTTATTACTGAACTGGCACCTGTCACAAATGCCATCAATAAGCCTACATTTTAGTGGTTGTATTTGGGAGGTTTTACTGTAAGTGATTTTACCTGGAAGACATGATTTCCATCCTTAATGTATGACTCAACTTTCTGCGTACATCTTTCCCTGGGATTTCTTATTTCCATTGTGATGTCATAAAAATACAGTTGAAACTAGATACTTCGAACTCGCTTAAATCGACCTAAACAGTAATTCATAAGTTTAATTTCGATAAATCAATCTCGCTTAAGTCGAAAATATCCGTATTTCAAAGTTAAAACGTGGCTTAGCCACGTTTTAACTTTGAAATATGGGTATGTTCGAACTATCGCAAGTAAGAAGTATTGAGTTTCTACTGTATCTTGCATTATCCAAAATGGACCAATGAAATGTCATCTTTAGCTTCAGGAAACCATTGATGCTGATGAATCGTTCACTCTGATTCAGGAACTGTTAGAGAGGGTTGCTGTTCTAGAGCAGATGCAGGTAAATAATTTTGTTCGTTTTATCACGATGAAGGAGAGAAACTAAAACTTTAGCTTCTCTGGCAATTATGACTGAGGAGACCTTTCTGGCAGCTATGACTGAGGAGACCTTTCTGGCAGCTATGACTGTTTTTTTTTAGTAGCTATGACTGGGGTTTTCTGGCAGCTATGACTTGGGTTTTCTGGCAGCTATGACTGGGGTTTTCTGGCAGCTATGACTAAGGGTTTCTGGTAGCTATGACTGGGGGTTTCTGGCAGTTATGACTGGGGGGTTAAACAATCTGACAGCGATGGCTGAGTTTGAAAATCTTTTTTAGCTCGCCGGACTGAGTCAAAGAGCTTATGGTATCACCCAGTCGTTGGCGTCGGCATCGGCTTTGCCGTTGCCGTTCCCATTTCCGTTCGCGTTAGCAGTTTCAAGAAAATGCTTATAACTCACATGTCCCTTGAGGTATTGCTTTCATATTTAGTATGTGTGTGTATATGGACAAGATCTTTCCATGCACACAAAGGGTTTGACCCCTGTAACTTTGACCTTGAACTTAGGGCCGCGTTTAGGTTTCGGAATCTGTGGTTAGGTTTTGAAAAATGCCTACTTTTAGGTTTCAAAATCTGCGTTTTGGTTTCTCAAGCTGTTTTTAACTTCTATGTCCCTTGAGTATTGCTTTCACATTTGGTATGTGTGTGTATATAGACAAGACCTTTCCATGCACACAAAAAGTTTCACCCCGTTGACCTTGAACCTAGGGCCCAATGTTCAGGTTTCGAAAAATGCTTATAATTCATATGTCCCTTGCGGTATTACTTTCATATTTGGTTTGCATATGTATATGGACAAGACCTTCCCAAGCACACAAAAAATTGACCTCTGTGACCTTGACCTCCGAGTCTGCTTTGAAGTTTCTAAATGTGCTGAAGTCGAAATTTGTTGTCTCTCTGACAACTTTCGTTACTCGTAGTCTAGACTCAGGCTACAGCACAGACTGTAGAAGTTTGTGGATCATTTATACTGTACACTCAGTCTCTAGCACAATCATTAACCTTTTATAGATGTCAATAGTATACTATTAACCCATTACCCTGTTTCTAATTTTGAGATAAGTGACCACTTAAATATAGGATATTACATGAGTGTTCATAATTTATTTGATTTATTAAACGAGTCTTTTAGAAAACGATAAAAACGAGGCGACGAGTTTGATCAATCAAATAAATTATTAACACAATTGTTATATTCTTTTCATAATATAACCTAGAAAATTTGTTTCCACGTTTTTTCGGCACTTATTTATCGCAGCCCTTGAAGCCAAGTGAATACTAAGCGCGAAATATGTAGATCTATACAGGAAAAAAGTTGTTCCAAATTAACTCCGTTCACTAGCATAATGGTTATGTTATTTATAAATATATATACATGTATTAATAAACAATTTCATGTAGATTTAATTGGTTCATTAAACTAAAAATATATAAATTGAATCTACCTGAAGGAATAAAGACGTTGGATTTTGAACGCATTTAAGGCGTTTAATGACGTCATAAGTTAACGACGTCGTGGCGTACCTCATTGGCATAATTATTCAACTAGTTATATATGAAAAATAAACAACGGGTGTTATTCAACGCTCACGCCGTCTCTTATGTTATAAACCAGGTTAAAGGTAAAACAGAATGCGCTTTTAGCAGGTTGAAAGCATTCTGCTTTACTTTCAAACTGCTTTAACTCTTTCCTCCCTGAAACTTTAAATGGACAATTCCAGTTTCCATTTTAGTCTAGTCCATTTTAGACTTTTAAGGGTTGTTTTTGTCAATGTTAGGCATTATGACAAACAGTGAAGACCCTGATCAGAGGGCTCCTTTCGGAGCCCTCTGATCTGGGTCTTCACTGTTTGCATAGGACATGTGTTCTATTCACATATACACTGTTTGAAAACCACGCCTATATGCGGGACTAGGGTTCAAAGGGTTAAGTGGTAACATCCACTAGGATAAAGAAATATTTCTTTTGGTATTAAATCAATACTGTATAAAGTGGAACTATTTTCCTCAATGGAGTAAAGGCGTAGAAAGGCGTATTTATAGGGTAATGGGTTAACCCATCCCATACTCATCTGTCATATCGACTATTCTGTTTCAGTACATTTGTTTATGCTCCAGGCTTGTCAGAAATATATTATAATACAAACATTTCCTATCCTGATCAGAGAGCTTCTCTAATTTATGTCTACAGTGTTTGTAAAGGATGAACATATCCAGGTCCAGTACTATGCAGGTCTAAACCCATTACCCCATAAATACGCCCTTTTACGCCTCTAATGTATTCTTCCACTGAAGAAAATAGTTTTCATTTGTACAGTCACAAATATGTGTAATAAGAAATATTTTTATATTCTAGCAGATCATTGCTTAAAGCAGGCTGAAAGTAAAGCAGAATGCGCCTTAAAGGCGCATTCTGTTTTACTTTCAATCTGCTTTAAGTGGTCACCTATCTTTAAAACTAGAAATACGGTAGACCATGGGGTGAATGGTTAATGTTTACTATTCTTGTTTTTTTCCCTATCATTTCAGTAAGAAGAAGACTCCTAAAATGCTGATTGTTGTAAAGATATGTGTAAGTATTGTTGACTCTCTGTCTATCTCTGTTTCTCTCTTTACATCTCTGTCTCTGTTTGCCTGTCTGTATGTTTCTCTTTAACTCTCTATATCTCTCTGTGTCTCTCTCTACCTCTCTGTCTGTCTCTCTTTCTCTCTCTACCACTCTGTCTCTATCTACCTACCTCTCTCTCTATCTATCTCTTTTTCTCTCTCTCTCTCAGTGTATTTGTGTCCAACTCTTTCTCTCCCTGTCTGTCTATTTGTTATTCTTATTTGCTTTATACCGAACGGTTCTGTCAGGCAGCAATGTAAATTCATAATTTGTCTTGACTCGGTGTTAACATATCCCAGACAATTATTGAGCCCTGTGGCTCCGAGGTTATAAAACGTTTTAGTTGAGTCTGAGTGTGTTCCCAAGCATTTGATTGGTCAGATTTGAGCCTAGGCTCTAATCTGACCAATCAAATGCTTGGGAACGAGTTTAGACTCAAGTCAAAAGCTTTATAACCTCGGAGCCTGTTATGCCCTGTTATGTTGCGATCACTGCCTTGTCCTGAAGAGATTATTCTGATAGTCACATCAAAAGCTTTACTGGAGATTTAAGTATATACTTGTCTCCCATATCTTGAGTTTTAACCTATTACGCCATAGTTATGACTTGTTACGCCTTAGATATATTTCTCTACTGAGGTAAATAACTCAAGAAAATGCATCAAAAGAAATAATATGTTCTATATCCTAGCTGATGTTAGCTTAAAGCCGGCTGCAATTTACGTTGAACCTTTTTGAAAAAACAGGCTATGAGGTAACAGGTTAAGGAAAAACAACTCACTTCTCTGAAATGCATGAATTTCTCATATCAAACATGGCTGCCTTTAGCTGAACAAACTAGAAACAGGCTGTTAAAGTTAAAGTTCTGACCAAAAAACAGGTGCCACAGAGCCATGAAATTGGATATGCATTAAATCCAAACATTTACTAGATGATTTGACTTTTATACTTTTCCATTTATCTGCACTTACCTTGAAATTCCGGACTTTGAAAAGTAAAACCATCGCCTTTTTGTAAAAATGGACAAAATCTGGCATATTACAATAGTGTTATCAAGGGTTCTTTACAAGACATATGGCTCGCATGTATGGTACAGTGCTTCCTCTCTACAAGGACACCCAATGGGAGACACAGATTGTGTGTGTTGTTCGAATGGCTCAGTCGTTATAGGGAGGAAACATTAAGACTTGGCTTACATTTGCAAACAGCTTGAATCCAGATCAGACGCCGCGTAATGCGGCGTCTGATCTGGATTCAAGCTGTTTGTCACTCGTCATTTATATTTATTCTATCAAAATGTCCAATTATAATTATGTAACTTTGAGAAAACAGCAGACGACATTTAACCCTTTCCCTTATAGAAGCGACTTTTGGCACATTCATTTTATTCATCCGCTGTTCCAAATTATACCATAATAAATATGTGTCATATTTAATACTTTCCTTATTCTAGCAGTTAACAGCTTAAAGCAGGCTGAAGTAAAGCAGAATGCGCCTTAAGGCGCATTCTGCTTTACTTTCAACCTGCTTTAAGTAGTCACATATCTTCAATACTAGAAACAATGCTATCAGGTAATGGGTTAAGCAGACGGTACTGCAGCCATGAACAGGTTGGACATGAATGTCTTGTTTGGGGAACATCGACAAGGGTCGTTGTAAGGAGGGGGTCGTTGTTGGGAAGGTCGTTGTATGGCAGCACTGTACACTTGTTCTGTTTATACATTCTAGAACCTGATCGTTGTAGGGAGGGAGAACTGTATTTTGTTTTCCATTTTCAGATTCAAAGTCAGCTGAAGAACAGTGAGCAAATTGGGCTGAAGAATCAAATATCTACAAACTTTATAACTGAAGACAATTGTGAACTGTTTTAATCCACTGAGTTCTAGCAAGAGTACATGTACAGTCGAACTTCGATATCTCGAACTCGCTTAACTCGAACTATCCGATAGTTCGACAAATGAACTGCATTGTTTCATACTCGGTTAGGTCGAGCCACGTTTTAACTTTGAAATACGGGTATGCTCGATTTAACCGAGTTCGAGACATCGAAGTTCGACTGTATATGATTTAACCTATTACTCCTTAGCCTGTATTTAGTACTGGAGATAAGTGATCACTTAAACCTGTTTGAAAGTATCTTTAAGGCACACTCTGCTCTTATTTCAGCCTGCTATAAGCTAACATTTGCTAGAATATGGAAAATAGTTATTATCATATATATATTCATGACTGTATAAATGGGAACTATTTTTTACACTGGAGGAATAAATCAAGTGCGTAAAAATGGGCATATATATGGGTTAAGAAGTCATCCTTTTCAAACCTAGAAACAAGCTGTGGGGTAAAGTGTTTAAGAAGACAACTTAACCCTTTCCCCAATAAATACGCCTTTTCACGCCTCTAAATTATTCCTCCATCATAGAAAATAGTTCCAATTATTTATTCTAGCAGATGGTAGCTTAAAGCAAGCTGAAAGTAAAGCAGAATGCTTTACTTTCAGTCTGCTTTAAGTGGTCATCTCTCTTCAATATAAAAAACAGGCTATGGGATAATGGGTTGAACTGTTGTACATAATGGATGCTAATTGTGGCGAGCTCTTCAAAAACACAACCAAAAATTTCCAAGTAAAGGGAGACAACCTTTTTTACAGAGAGGGAACAAATTAAGGTTTTATAGAACCAAATATGAATGTTTTCTGTAGCTTTTTCTGCCTTGGATCTCGGAGCTGTTAACTGCCCCAAGCTTGGACAAAGCTGCAGAGATGTAAACTGTGCCCTTTACAGGAGAAAGAACTGTGTATGACGTGGAATTAACCCCTTCACTGCCGTGACGTCATCAATTTCAAACAATTGTCGTCTGCTTTTATTTCTTAAATTTTATTTTTTGCTATTTTGACTGAAGAAATATTGAAATGAGTGCAAAACAGTTTGGATCCTGATCAGACGCCGCGTAACGCGGCGTCTGATCAGGATCCAAACTGTTTGCAAGAAATTGTTGTGCTGGGCGTAAGGCAGTGAAGGGGTTAAATGTGCAGAAAGTGTAGTAACATTTTAAGATGTTGAAAAGCACATTATTTTAGTAAGTTTTATTAATTTGTTTTTACAATGATGCTGTATTCACGGGGAGCCAACTAGGTATTACGATTAAATGTTTTGCTACGACAACTTATATGGGTATTATAACAGATTTGTATTGCTACGAAGGGAACTTTGTTTTCATAGACAATCATTTCTCACTGTATACACTGACTTCCTAGCAATACAAATCAGTTATAATATTGGCGATGATGTTTGAACTGGCACTCTATGCATATTCCGCCTTTTTCCGTAAGCTATTTTTATCTTCCGGAAATTTTTTTGGGAGAATTAACTAGTCACTGAACAACGACTGTACATCAAAATCGGTTACACAGTCGATAGTGGCTCAGTGGTTTAATCACCGTACTACCAATATCAGGGTTGTGAGTTCGAACCCCGCCATGGTAGTTTTACATACGATATTTTTTTGGATATATTTTGGTTAATTCTTTTGTCGGTTAGACGCATGCTTGTGTGGATGTTGTACAGTGATACTTGTCTTACACAAAAGTTAAATAGTACAAGTAATGAAATTCAACATTTCTGCTGAAAGCACTGTACTGTGCGCGTTGCACAAAACGCTCTTTAGAATCGCATTGTGTTATATTTCTATTTCGCTTAAGGTAGATTTTACGTAGGCTCTGATATAAAGAGAGAATAAATTTGCAATAAATAATATATTTTTTCGAGAAAAAAAACAACTCCCAAAGACGTTACCTAGATTCGAACCCACGGCCTCTGCCTTTCGAGTCGGCGATACATGCCACTGAGCTATTGTACCCGTATTACTGTTCAAATGCGTGTGTAGTATATGTTGCTAAGTATTTATTGATTTTATCAAAACATTCAACGGAAAATCCCGACTCAATCGACGAAAGTTGACGAAAAGTGATGAGTGCCTTTTCAAAAATCATCGTCGTAGCAATACAGTTTGATGATAATATGTAGTTAGCCCCCCGTGGTAATTGCGTGTTTGTGGTAGAACTGTACATATTATGTTGTATAGGTACATGTACAGTGGAGACGACGTTATTCTTTCCCAATAAACGTATTTACACTAAAACTATCGTTTCCATTTGCAAATAGTTTGGAGCCCGATCAGACGCCGGTTAACGTGATGTCTGATCAGGCTCCAAGCTATTTGCTACTCTAACTTAAATAGATAATCTAATTGGTTAAAGGTTTGTCTTTTACTACATTTTATTGCAATGCGTTTGCGTTTCGTTCGCGTTTAAACGGGAAAGAATAACGTCTTATCCACTGTATTGCTTTTTAGTTCACCTGAGCTAGCTTAGGGTGAGCTTTTGCAATCCTTGAATGTCCGGCGTGCGTCGTCCGTCGTCAACAATTTTAGTGTTTACACTCTATAGGCCACAATATTTATCCAATCATTCTCAAACTTGCTCAGATTGTATATTACCATAAGAGTTCGGATGAGTTCGATTATGGTTGAAATCGGACAAAGAGTTATCTACCTTAGAATTGCTGAAAATGCCATATTTAATAGTGTTTACACTCTAGAGGCTGCAATTTTTATCAAATCTATCTCAATCTTGCTGAGATTGTATATGACTATAAGAGTTTGAATGAGTTTGATTATGTTTGAAATCAGACTAATAGGTAGAGAGTTATCAACCTTTGAATTGCTGAAAATGCCATATTTAAAGGTGTTTACACTCTAGAGGCCACACTTTTAATCCAATCTTTCTCAAACATGCTCAGATTGTACCATAAGAGTTCAAATGAGTTTAATTATGGTTATAATCGTATGAATATATCTACCTTTGAATTGCTGAAAAGACCATATTTAACGGTGTTTACACTCTAGTGGTCACAATTTTTATCCAGTCTTTTTCAAACTTGCTCAGAATGTATATTACCATAAGAGTTTGAAAACGTGAACTTAATGGTTGAAATAGGTCAAGAGTTATCTGCCCTTGAATTGCTGAAAATGCCATATTTAACAGTGTTTACACTCTTGCAGCTACAGTTTTCAATGGATTCTTGCACACAAAGTATATAACTTTAAGTTCTCGAAGGAGTGCAATTATTGTTGAAATTGTATCATTGTGGCAATAGTATTCTGCTCTTGATATGCTTTGAAATGCTAGAAATAGCTTCATTTCAGCATAGTTTAGGCTCTAGTTACCTCTACTTTACTAGAATTATGAGGTTGTATTCCAAAAGTGTTTACATTTTTTACTACAAATTTGAATTGATTCAGATTAAAACGGGTGAAACAGAAAGATAAAGCTATTAGGCTTCATGACAACTGGTGAGCGATATCAGGGCCGTCAGGACCTCTTGTTAACAATGTCCACTGTTTAAATATGTGTAATTGCTTCAATCAGGCTGAAATTCAATCAGAAAGCTCATTAATTCTTACCATGCTGAATGTGCAAACATAATTATTCCTTGTCTGAAAAACAACCAATTAACATTGATTCTCGAGTGATTTGTCCGTAACCCATAACCCCGTAGTTACTTTTTTACACATTTAATTTAGTCTTCCACTGTAGAAAATAGTTCCACTTTACAGAGTCGTGCATGTGCATTATTATCATATTTCTTACGGTATTCCCTGGCAGATGGTAGCTTAACCCATTACCCCATAAATACGCCTTTTTACGCCTCTAGTTTATTCATCCATTGAGGCAAATAATTCCATTTTAGTCTTTTTTTTAGACAATTATGAATATGTATGTTAAGAAAAAATTTCTACATTCTAGCAGATTTTTGCTAAAAGTCCCAACATTACTGTCAAATTGCCAAAATCGCGCACTTTTAAAACCTGAAAATGTAGGCACATTCGTAATCTAAACCTATAAAAAGGAGTAATCCCCGATGATTATGGAGGCAACATTGCACGAAACCCCGTGAAATTGGTGGAAACAAGTCGACTTTTAAATCTGTTTTGTTGACATTCGATCGAAGACGAATTATTACGGAAATGCTCCGGCTTCGCTCGGCTTTGCGCACAGTGTATATGAATTATCGCCGCGTTCCGTATCAATCACGTGACCTTTATCGGAACCACCGTTAGTATTATTTGTAAACAAACCCGGTTAAAATGTACACCATCCCGATAAGAATTCGACACATTTAGGTAAGATTCTTTACGAAGTGGGGGCATATGTCAGGTTTCTTACACGCGATTTCACTTAGTTTTAATACATAGAAAATGCACACATATAAGAAATTGCGCGTTTTAAACACCAATATCAGTAGGATTGTGCCTTTAAAGCAGACTGGAAGTAAAGCAGAATGCGCCCTAAGGCGCATTCTGCTTAACTTTCAACCTGCTTTAAGTAGTAACTTGTTTTGAAAACTAAAAGCAGGCTATGGGGTTATATGGGTTTTAAATCAGACAGGAAGTAAAGCAGAACGCTCCTTAAAGAACATTTCTGCTTTAATTTACAGCCTGCTTTAAGCTGCAATCTGTTTTCAGTACTGAAAACACGCTATGGAGGAAAGGGTTAAAATTTTTACAAGTATGACAAGTAGTGTAGACCCTGATCTGAGAGCACCACTGTTTGGTTGGCAAATGATGTATATATTGTAGCAATGTAAGGGTAATGACTTTTTCTCCTCCTTTAACCCATTACCCCATAAATACGCCTTTTTACGCCTTTAATTAATTCCTCTGTTGAAGAAAATAGTTCCAATTTATACTGTCACAAATAAAAATCAGAAGATTTTTTTTCTATATTCTAGCAGATAATAGCTTAAAGCAGGCTGAAAGTAAAGCAGAATGTGCCTTAAGGCACATTCTGCTTTACTTTCAATCTACTTTAAGCAGTCACATATCTTTAAAACTAAAAACAGGCTATGGGGTAATGGGTTAACCCATTATTCAACCAGACCTCCAGATAAGGGGGGTATTTAAAAAAAACTTAAATCTTTATTTCTTCATTAAACCATATGGTGTTACTACTCATTAAGTACTAATGAGTAGTAACACCATAGGATTTGGTGCTGAAATGAGTGAAAAAATGTTGGATTTGATCAGTTTACTCCCGCTTATCTGGATTCCTGACTCAACGCTTTTGATATATTCCTTTACTGAAGAAAATAATTCCACTTTACAAAGTCATTACTATGCACTAAAGGAAATATTTAGTATTTATTACACCTCGCTTTGAGTTACAATGTTAAATTCCCATAGACCTACAGTTAACATTTTGCATGTCTTTTACATCTATCCAAAATATACTGTCACTCTTTATGATATTCTTTTTGTGACGTCACTCTAAAGGACATTACTTTTTTACTCCGTCCGAAAACGTACTGTCAGCCTTGACATGGCGTTCGGTATTGGATACATTGGAACGTTTTAAAGAGTGGTAACTTCTAATCAACCTTTGGCATTTTCTGTACAAGTTGCTTCCTTTTGTCCATTCCTTAACGATTTGCCACCATTTCGGAAGAGGATATTTGCCACATAGACAATGTAAAGACGCTGTTTCTTCAATTTACTTATCATAACGTTCTTCTTTGTTTCTTGTAATATAATTATAAACAATGTGACGTCGTAAGACGGCGACGTCATTTCCCGCGTTATGTACATGTCCGCGCTAAATTGGTATTCACAACACATTTTATAAAAGACGAATAAAAAGATTCCAAAGCCAGGGTTGATAAGCTCGGTGTAATAAAATAAATATTAGATGTCAGTTTGCGTGACATTCAAATTGTCAACCCTAGAAAACAAGAATGTCACCCTCGGCTACGCCTCGGGTGACATGCTGTTTCTCGGGTTGACAATTTGAATGTCACGCAAACTGCCATCTAATATTTATATATTATTACACCTCGCTTTGAGTTACAATGTTAAATTCCCATAGACCTACAGTTAACATTTTGCATGTCTTTTACATCTATCCAAAATATACTGTCACTCTTTATGATATTCTTTTTGTGACGTCACTCTAAAGGACATTACTTTTTTACTCCGTCCGAAAACGTACTGTCAGCATTGACATGACGGTCGCTATTGGGTACATTGGAACGTTTTAAAGAGTGGAAACTTCTAATCAACTTTTGGCATTTTCTGTACAAGTTGCTTCCTTTTGTCCATTCCTTAACGATTTGCCACCATTTCGGAAGAGGATATTTGCCACCTAGACAATATAAAGACGCTGTTTCTTCAATTTACTTATCATAACGTTCTTCTTTGTTTCCTGTAATATAATTATAAACAATGTGACGTCGTAAGACGGCGACGTCATTTCCCGCGTTATGTACATGTCCGTGCTAAATTGGTATTCACAACACATTTTATAAAAGACGAATAAAACGATTCCAAAGCCAGGGTTGATAAGCTCGATGTAATAAAATAAATATTAGATGTCAGTTTGCGTGACATTCAAATTGTCAATCCTCGAAAACAAGAATGTCACCCTCGGCTACGCCTCGGGGTGACATGCTGTTTCTCGGGTTGACAATTTGAATGTCACGCAAACTGCCATCTAATATTTATATAATACTAGCAAATGGTAGCTTAAAGCAGACTGCAAGTAAAGCAGAATGAGCCTTAAGGCATGTGCTGTTTTACTTTTAGTCTGTTTTAAGTGGTCATTTGTCCTCAAAACTAGAAACAAGCTATAGAGTAATGGGTTACTGTAAAGAGTATGCATGTGTTTTACATACAGTGCAGGTCCTGATCTGCTCTATTTGTCATATTGTAATATATTGTTAAACCTAAATAGTCTAAAATGGACTTGATATAATAGGAAATTGGAATTGTCCATTAAAAGTTTCAGGGATGAATGAGTTAATATAATATATGGGTAAACATGTTACAGTCAATGCCGTAATGGTCTTCATGGTTCGCTAATTTGTGAAGTTACAACTCAATTTGTAGATACTAGTCTGATAAATATATTATTTTAATAATGTGTTCTGTTTTTCTATTGTTTGTCATTGGTGCCTTATTCCTGCTACAGAGTTCAGCACAGCCATGAGTTCAGTAAGGAAATCGATGGCGGTCAATGGCCATCGATTGCGAGTGTGCTACCTGCTTTGAAATATATACAGTGGAGAAAACATTATTCTTCCGTTCATTGAAAAATAGAAAATGACAATTTTGACCTATCTGCCTACCAGTTTTTATCTGAGAGACAAACAGTTTGGAGCCTGATCAGACGCCCGGCTACCCGGTGTCTGATCAGTCTCCAAACTGTTTGCAATGGAAATAATAGTTTAACCCATTACCCCACAAATACGCCTTTTAACGCCTTTTATTTATTCTTCCACTGAAGAAAATAGTACCAATTTAAACAGTCATGATTATATATAGTAATAAATACTTTCTATATTCTAGCAGGTGATAGCGTAAAGCAGCCTGAAAGTAAAGCAGAATTGGCCTTTAGGCACATTCTGCTTTACTTTCAACCTGCTTTAAGTGATCACCTGTCTTCAAAATTAGAAACATGCTATGGGGTAATGGGTTTTAAGCGTAAACACGTTTATTGGGAACGAATAACGTTTTTTTCTACTGTACTCTGCACGCTGCACACGGGGCACAAACTGTTAACCTTAACCGCAAACAGTGGCAACTGAACACCCTACTGATTTATCACCTGTAATCCTGGCTAGGAAAAGACAACCCAGTATGAATTCAAGGGAAATAATTATAAATATTACAGGGACTGGCGCCAGTCTACTCAATTTGCAGTTGTAAAGAATCAAAAACATGAGAAGCCTAGATCGCATTCTGCTTTACTTGCAGCCTGAATTAAACAGCTATCTGCTATGACTTGGAAAATATATATTTATTATGGTTTATATTCATGACTGTTTAAATATGAACTATTTTCTTCAGTTGAGGAATAGATTGAAGACGAAAAGGGGTATATTTATGGGGTAATAGGTTAATGCAGGATAACCATTATGCAGAAAGCCATTTTGTAGCTTTCTGATTTTTTTTTTTATTTTGAATCTAGCAATCACTTGTGCAAATGAGTTTTTACCATGCTAGAAGCGGATTTATCCTACATTGATTACCTTTCCAAACAGTTGGGATCCAGATGAGACGCCGCATAACGCAGCGTCTCAACAGGATCAAAACAGTCTGACACTCTGACTAGGCTCTTTTGAAGAGATTTTGAAAATTCTATTTTTAGCAAAGTAGCAGATGATAATTGTTGCAGACGAAAAGATAACCCAGTATGCAGAGAGTTAACATGCAGATTAGGCTGTTATGTGGAGAAGACGTTACTACTTCCCGTTTTTAAAAACGAAACAATCACACAGTGCAATGAAATGTAAAAAAAATAATTGTAGCTTTTTGAAAATTCTCATGATTTTTTTATCTGAGTGACAAACAGTTAGGAGCCTGATCAGACGCCGGGTTACCCGGCGTCTGATCTTGCTCCAAACTGTTTTCAATGGACAAAATGTGTTTAGCATAAACAAGATTATTGGGAAAGAATAACGTCTTCTCCCCTGTATTAGTAGGATAATGACAGTAATACTTATTATGTTTCTTGTTATTTTATGCCAAATGTTAAATATATCTAGTATTCCTATATACGTTGTTGTCTATACAATTAACCCATTACCCCACAAATACGTCTTTGAATTCATTCCTACACTGAAACAAATAGTTCTTTATACAGTCATGAATAAAATTATGTACCATAAGAAATATTTTCTATATTCTAGTAGATGGTAGCGCTAGCTTAAAGCAGGCTGAAAGTAAAGCAGATTTCGTCCAAAGGCCCATTCTGTTTTATTTTCAATCTGTTTTAAATGGCCACCTGTATTAAATACTAGAAACAGGCTATGGGTAATGAGTTATCTCTTTGAACCCTAGTCATGCATATATATGCGTAATTTGCAAACAGCTTACATGTGAGGAGTACACTAGTCCTATGCAATCAGTGTAAACCCTGATCAGAGGGCTCCTTAAGGAGCCCTCTGATCAGGATCTACACTGTTTGTCTTTTTGACTCATATTGTAAAAATCTACCCTAAAAAGTCAAAATGGACTGAACTAAATTGAAAACTAGAATTGTCCATTTGAGGTTTCAGGGAGGAAATGGTTAAGGAGAAAAAACTCCTTCCTCTTCGAAATACATGAATCTCTCAAATCGTCAAAGGTGGCTGTTTTAATATGTACATGTTAAACTCGTTATCCCATAGCCTGTTTCTAGTTTTTATACACCCACCTCTAAAGGTGGTCGTATATTGGCGTGGCCCTGTCCGTTCGTTCGTTCGTTCCTTCCTCCGCGCTAACATTTTGGGTATATGGGACTATGTGACATAACACAGAACAAAAGAAAACAATAGAGCTGTTCATTCCGTTAGTCCATGTTGGGTTTATGTGGCTTTTTTGGTTTATGTGGCTTCTTTATGTTTCTTTTCACACCTTTTTAACAATGGGAAAGTCACATAAACCTGAAATGTTAGAAAATCCGTTCGTTCGTCCGTCAACATTTTTTGTTTGTCCAGAATTGATCCGAAAAACTATTACAAGGTTATTAATGAAACTTCACACAAATGTTATATGCAAGATCTAAAGCTGAGTCTAGTTTGAGGTTCATTTGAATTTTCGTTACAAAGTTATCTGCCCTTGATGTACTCAAATATGCTATAAAAAAGCTTGTCCAGAGTGTTTTTCAACTATTTGAAGGATATTACTGAAACTTCACAGAAAGGTTATATGCATCAAGATCTGAAGCTGAGTTAAGTTTGAGGTTTATTTGATATTTCGTTACAGAGTTATATGCCCTTGGTGTACTCAAATATGCTATAAGAGGCTTATTTGACAGTGTTAACACACTTAGCAACTACAGTTTTGAATGGATTTTGATTATGCCCACAGTATGATTATAGAAGTATAAGTTCATGAAAGGGTTGATTATTATTGAAATCGGATCATTGTGTCGAGTTATCTACCCTTGGTGTACTCAGATATGCTAGAAAAGGCTTTATTTCAGTATTGGTTATGCTCTCAGAGCTCTAAGTGTTTAGAATAAATTTTGATAAAACTATATATTTCTTTACCAGTGGGCGTATAATGTACCGCTTGCGTTGCTCTGGTTAAGACAGGTGACCACTTAAACCAGGTTGAATGTAAAGCAGAATGCGCCTTTAGGCGCTCTCTCCTTTACTTTAAACCTGCTTTTAGCTACCATCTGATAGAATAATATTATGAAATATATTTCTAATGGTGCATATACATGACTGTATAAGATGGAACTTTTTCTTCAGTTCTATCTACGATATATATAGAAGCAGAACAGGTAGAAAATGACCAGGCTCGCTAGCGTAACAAAATTGAGTACTTGAAATAAACTTACGTAACCCGGCGTCTGGTCAGGCTCCAAACTGTTTGCCACTCATATTAAAACTGGTAGTCAGAATTGTCAATAGGTTGTCATTTTTAGCTCACCTGGCACGTGGTGCCAAGGTGAGCTATTTTGATCGTCCTCTGTCCGTCGTCGTTAACAATTTCTTTAAACTACATCTCCTCCGAAACTACTGGATAGATTTTTACCAAACTTGGCCTGAATGATTCTTATATGGTCCTCTTTCAAAGTTGTTCAAACATTTCCGGTCCGTTGCATATCTAGGTCACAGGAGCTAAAAATAGATTTTTTCAATGAAAACTTAAAAAATCTTCTTGTCTGAAACCACAGTAGATCTACCCTGAGCTTAGATATTTGGCACAAAGCATTGTCTTCAGGTCTTCTATCAAGATTGTTCAAATTATGTCCCCTGGGTCAAAAATGACCCCGCCCCGGGGGTCGTAATTTTACATAGAATTATATAGTGAAAGCTTCAAACATTTTTTTCTCTGAAACTAATATGGCCAGAGCTCTGATATTTGGCATGATAACTCTTCTAGAAGCCCTTAACCAATATTGTAAATATGGATCCGGTCGATTGCATATCTAGGTCACAGGAGCTAAAAATAGATTTTTTCAATGAAATCTTAAAAAATCTTCTTGTCTGAAACCACAGTACCCTGAGCTTACATATTTGGCACAAAGCATCATCTTTAGGTCCTCTATCAAGATTGTTCAAATTATACCCATTGAGTTAAAAGTGCCAAGGCCCTAGGGGTCGCAGTTTTACATAGAGTTATGTAGTGAAATATTCTTCTCTGAAACTACTATGACAAGAGCTTTGATATTTAGCATAGCGACACTTTTAGATGTTCTTTACCAATATTGCTGAAATGGTTCGGGTCTGTTGCATATCTGGGTCATATTAGCTTAAAATAGATTGTTTTTAATGAAAAGTCTTCATGTCTGAAACCATCCTTGTACAAAATATGACAGCTCACTTAAGTTTCAAGTTCATCAGCAAGATTTTTGAAATTATGTCTCTGTGGTATAAAGTGATCCTACCTCAGGGGTCATGTGACCCTTGTGTTTGTTTTTCCAGGTGAGCGATATTTAGGCCCGCATGGGCCTCTTGTCTATATTTCATTGCAACGCGTTTGTGTTTGAAGGGAAGAATAATGTTTTCTCCACTGTATTTCAGACAGGTAGCCAACTCGCAATCGATGGCCAACGACGGCCATCGATTTTTTTACTGAAGCCATATAGCAACACAAGTGGTCCTTTTCGGGTCTGTCTATTTTGTGTCGTTGTGCTGTAAGACAACAGTCATGTCCATTTGAAGTTTCAGGGGAGATGAGTTGAAGCAGTTGGTAAAAAGTTATACACTATAGGCCTCTTATGATAGTGCAAATATTTGAATTAATTTAACGTCTGAATAATCCATAACCTAAAGCCTATCAGTGTATTCGTTTAAATTACTTGCCAGGCTGCGGGCGACAAGCCCATGAGTACATTTGCAAACAGTATGAATCCAGATGAGACGCCGCGTAACGCGGCGTCTCATCTTGATCCAAACTGTTTGACACCCTGAACCTATTTTTGAAATAAACCTATTTTTGAAATTAATATTTTAGAAAATTCTATTCTTAGAACTGTAACAGACACTTGTTGCAAACGCACAAATTACCCAGCATGCAAAGAGTTAAGACAGGCGACAGCTGAACCATTTCCTTCATAGTCACAATCACATACAGCCATGATACATACACGTACATGTATATCATACTGTGTTAACCCTGTACTCAAAAAACCACGTAAAGAAAGTTGAAAGTAATGCAGATTTAATTACCATCATCTCAACGACTATCTGTGTTCTATTGCACGATAAAATACACTGATATGAATTAATGATTTCAATTCTAACACTTCAATTTAACCACAATTTGCGCCGACACAACATTTGTTGGTGCACAAATTTTCGAAGACATGTTACATCACGTTAAAACGTTTACAGCGCATGCGTGTTTTATTTAAGATAATAATAAATTCGTACCAGTGTTTTATCGTGCAATCGAACACGGGTAGGAGTTGAGGTGCGTAGTAATTAAATCGCGAGGCCGTAGGCCGATTGGTTTAAATAAAAGCATCTCAACGACTACCTGTGTTCGATTGCACGATAAAACACTAGTATTAATTCGATTCTAACACTTGAATTTAGCTACAATTTGCACCCACGCAATGGCGCTTAATTTCTAGGCGTATGCATTTTCGAAGCCATATTACGTCAGTTATGTCATATTTTAGCCGTTACAGCACGTACGGTTTTTATTGAGAATTCAAACACAGTTGCGTCCTTCTTAATTTATATATGAGTGTGTGTGTGTGTGTGCTGTGTTAGAATACATTGCTTTTCTACACGTAGTGATTGATTTTGTCTTATATAGATCCTAATTTTAAAATTACCATCCCTTATTACAGTATCCCTGTTTATAGCCTTGGCGAGTATTTCATTTTTTCAATTAGTGGGTGGGGCTATTATACAGTCGAAACTCGAGTCTGAAATCGCGTTATATGGACATGTTCCACTGAAGCTAGATCGAAGCATCAAAATTAAACTGATGAAATAGTACTAGTAAGGTGGATTTAAGCGAGTTCTAGCATTTCAAAGTATATCAAGGGCAGATAATTCTTGCCACAATGATGATCAGATTTTGACAATAATTGCATATCTTCAATGTCTAAGTATAATCAAAACCTATGGAAAACTCCTGCTGCTAGAGTGTAAATACTGTTAACCTTTTCCCTTATAGAAGCGACTTTTAGCGCATTCATTTTATTCATCCGCCAAAGAAAATAGTTCCATTTTATACTGTCATGAATATGTACCATAAGAATTTTTTTCTATATCCTAGCAGATAGTAACTTAAAGCAGGCTGAAAGTAAAGCAGAATGCGCCCTAGGGCGCATTCTGCTTTACTTTTAGCCTGCTTTAATAGGTCACATGTATACAGGCTATGGGTTAAAGGGTTAAATATGGCATTTCCGTCCCTTCAAGGGCAGCAACTCATTTGAGACCTTATAATCATATACAAAATGAGCAAGGTTGAGAAAGATTGGATAAAAGTGTGGCCTCTCGAGTGTAAACACTGCCAGAGTTGGCATTTTCAACACATCAAGGGAAGATAACTCATGACCTAATGATTCAATTTCAGCCATAATCACTAAAAAAGAACTTATGGTTATATACACAATCTGAGCAAGTTTGAGAAAGATTGGATAAAAGTGTGCCATCTTTAGTGTAAACACTAAAGTTGTTGAAGACGAACGACCGATGCCGGACATTCAAGGATCGCAAAAGCTCAACCTGAGCTAAGGTGAGCTAAAAACAGAAAGGCCCATTCTGCTTTATTTTCAGCATGCTTTAACCCTTTGAACCATAGTCCCGGATATCATAATATGGCGTCCTTTCAATTAGTGTACATGTGAATAGTACACTTGTCCTATGCAAACAGTGAAGACCCAGATCAGAGGGCTCCAAAGTCTTCACTGTTTGTCATAATGCCAAACATTGACAAAAACAACCCTTTAAGTCAGAAATGGACTAGACTACAATGGAAACTAGAATTGTCCATTTAAAGTGTCAGGGAGGAAAGAGTTAAGCTACCATCTGTTAAGATATATAATACTACAGTAAAACCTCTCTATTACGACCACTAAATTTTGTTAATTATTAGGGTGTTTACGATAGGTGACCGCTTAAAGCAAGGTGACAGTGAAACAGAAAGCTCCTTTAGGAGCTTTCTGTTTCAATGTCATCTTGCTTTAAGCTGCCACCTCTCTATTATACAATCAATTAGCCTTCGTTTTAGTGGTCGTTATAGCGAGGCTTTACTGTAGTAGAAAATATTTCTTATGCTGAATATTCAAGACAGTATAAATTGTAAACTTGTTTCTCCAGCGGAGGAATAAATTGTGTCAAAATGCATATATATGGAGTAATGGGTTAAAAGTTTCAATGTGCCCTAATGGCAGTTAGTACAGTGCTCCCTCTCTACAACAACAACAACCGATATTGTGTGTTGTTCGGAGGGAGTTGTTATAGGGAAGGAAATTGGTTTACATTTGCAAACAGCTTGAATCTAGACATAATGCGATGTCTGATCTGGAGTCAAGTAATGTGTAACTCATAATTATGATTGAAAGTAACAGCAGATGATTAACTTTAAGCAGATGATATTGAAGTAGTGAAAGCGTTAAGACATAATTGTCTTGTTTAGGAAACTGTGGCAAGAGTCGTTGTAAGGAGGGAGTCATTGTAGGGAGGGCTGTTGTAGGGAGGGAACACTGTCATTGTAAGGAGGGAGTCATTGTTTGTAGGGGAAGGGTTTGTACACATGGCACAACACTCTATATACAGTGATACCCCTCTGAACCGGATATGTGTGGGGACAACATAAATTTCCGATGTAGAGGGGTTTCCGGTGGTTAGAGGGTTTTTTACCCATAGCTTGTTTCTATTAAGGAAGATAGCTGATCACTTAATGCAGGTTGAAAGTAAAGCAGAATGTGCCCTCAGGCGCATTCTGCTTTACTTTCAACCTGCTTTAAGCTATCATCAGCTAGAACATAGAAAATAAGTCTGATGATACATATTCATGAACGTATTTTCTTCAGTGAACGATTAAATCAAAGGCGTAAAAAGTCATAGTTATGTTGTAATGGGTTAAAATAATGAAGGGTTGGAAACGGGACCAATGTTTTTGTCCGGTTTAGAGAGAAATCCGTTATGTAGAGGTTCTGGTTTGGAGGGGTAATATGTGATTTCTGTATTAGTGTTTTCTTGTGACTTAGAAGAGTTAATTTTAGATTGGAACATTCTAAAACTTTAAAAGGGATGAGTATTCTCTACATCCAGCAAGAGACATTGATAGCTGTATATATTGTGGGCAATATACAGTAGAGAATACATTTTTCTTCCCCGTTTAAACGCAAACGCAATGCACTAAACTGTGGAAATTTACTTTTAGACATTTTAACTATTTTTTTAATCTGAGTAGCAAATAGGTGGGAGACTGATCAGACGCAGGGTTACCCGACGTCTGCTCTGGTTCCAACCTGTTTGCAGTTGAAATAATTGTTTTGTGTAATGTATAAATGCATTGGGAAAGAATAAAATATCAGTAAAGTTAGCGCAGCAGTCTCGTGCTGCACAAGGATCATACTTATCTCAAGTAGGAAAGTGTACGATTATATATTCGATGTTACCTTGCTTACCTATTTATCATTAACTATTTTGTTCTAAAAATAAATTGGCCGAGTCAGAAAAATTGCATAATACATGTACATACAACACAACTCTCTATAATACATGATGAACAAAGCTTTATTGAGAAGCTAATACATATTAACGGTATGATATCATAAAGTGGCCACAATGTTACGACGTCATCGTTTCAACCAAATGCAATAAAATGTCACTAGTGACAGAGTTCCAGATCTGGGGCCCGTTTCATAAAACTTTGTACGACAAAAACGGTCGTAAGTCAAAACTTTCAAAATACATTTAATTTCTGATTATCTCTATCTAATCCTGTCTTGTGACATCTTTTTGAAATCGTATTTTCAAGACGATTCAAAAAGGATGTCACAAGATAGGATTTGATGGTGAAAAATCTGACTTACGTACAAAGTTTTATGAAACTAGCACCAGGAGAGTATTTGAACTACAGTAAATCCTCTCCGGTCAATTGTTCTCATTATTCATTAACCCTTTACCCCACAGAAACAACTTTTATCGTATTTAATTATTCTTCCTCTGGAGAAAATGGTTCCCGTTTATACCCTCATGAACAATTACCAATACAAAAATTTTATATAGTTTAGCAGATTTTAGCTTAAAGCAGGCTGAAAGTAAAGCAGAATGTACATTCTGCTTTACTTTCAACCTGCTTTAAGTGGTCACCTGTCTTTATAACTAGAAACAGGCTATGAGGTAAGGGGTTAAACAATTATCAATGCTTATCTCAATACAGGCTAGAAGATTAAAGTGTGTCACAAAGAGGCTATTGCGCAATGAGTCAATATGAGTCAGTATGGCTTAATGGGTTGAGGCAGGTGACTGCTTAACCCATTACTCCGCTCTTTTAAGTTTACAAATATTCATCTTCAAAAGCTTAACCCTATTTTCCAATTAGATTTATTCCCTTTTTACAATTTATGGTCAATTTTTTTTGTAATATATGGCATCATGACAAACAGTGCAGACCCTGATCAGAGGGCTCCTGAAGGAGCCCTCTGATCTGGGTCTACACTGTTTGTTTAGGACAAGTATACTCTTCACAGGTACTCTGTAACTAATGAGTATACTTGTAACCAGGGTTCAGGGGTAAACAAGTTATTAAAACATTCAACCCTAAATATGACAGTAAACCTTTGGAATAAACAATGTAACTGTGAAAAGTAAACTTGTCCTACGCAAAACGTGTAGACCCTGATCAGAGGGCTCTCAGTTCTGGGTCTTCACCGTGTGAACAGTACATGTGTAGGATACACTGTTTGTGAAAGGCCTTAGGTATTATGTGGTTTTGATGAGTTGATATTCTTAGAATTTCTTACTGTTCTATATTTAACTGGTATCAATTTATTATTTCGATTCTAACACATAATTTAACCTTAATTTGCACCGAAGCAACGGCACTACAGTTCTTGGTGTACTCATTTTCGAAGCCAAATGATGTCACGTTAGAACGTTTAGCGCGTGAGTGTTCTACTGAAAATTCGTACACTGAGACTGTCCTTCTTCGCCTATATAGGGGTGTGGGCGAGGTGTGTTAGAATTAACCTTTTTTATCCATATCCAACTATGTTTAAAGCAGGAGACGGCTTTAACCCTTTTACCCAACAAATATGCCTTTTTATGCCTCTAATTTATTCCTCTACTGAAGAAAAAAGTTCCAATTTATTATTTATACAGTCATGGATATGTATGGTCAGAAATATTTACTTTATCCTAGCAGATGGAAGCTTAAACTTAAAGCAGGCTGAAAGTAAAGCAGAATGCGCCTTAATGCGCATTCTGCTTTACTTTCAACCTGCTTTAAGAGATCACCAATCTTCAATAAGGCTAATGGGGTAATGGGTTAAGCAAGATGAAAGTTAAGCAGAGAGCTCCTTTAGAAACTGCTTTAAGCAAGATTAATGTAAAGCAGAGAGCTCCTTTTTCATCTTGCTTTAAGCAGGCTCATTTAGTGTATTTACTCAAAAACCACAAACAAAATATTGATTTGTGGCACTTAACCCTTTACCTGATAGATTGTTTCTAGTATTGAAGATATGTAACTACTTAAAGCAGGTTGAAAGTAAAGCAGAATGTGCCCTAAGGCGCATTCTGCTTTACTTTCAGCCTGCTTTAAGCTATTAACTGTAGAATAAGGAAAGTATTAAATATGACACATATTCATTACGGTATAATTTGGAACTATTTTCTTCACCAGATGAATAAAATGAATGTGCTAAAAGTCGCTTCTGTAAGGGAAAGGGTTAATGTGGAGAAACAGAAATAAAGACTTCTGTTGAGGATAGGGTTAAAGATTTTTCAATTTAAAACTGGACAAGAAGTTTTGCCAAAATAGAATACCGGTACTATTATAACGGTCTCTTTAATAAAGCAAAGTCAATTGCATATAAAAACCTAATTGCTTCTAAAATCCTTCCTTTTCACCTCAAAGAAATAATTTTTTCATAATTTTATCATGATATTACAATAAATTTACATGTATAAAGTAGATTCATCTATGATCTAACATCTTGACAGGTGGTTGCTCAAAACTAAGGTGAAACGAAAGTAGAGAGATTCGATCAGGGCTTCAGATAAGTTGAATATTTCAAAAACTAAATTTTTTTCTGCATTAAACCCTATGGTGTCACTACTCATTAGAATCGTCTCTTCGAGACAATTCTAATGAGTATGACACCATAGGATTTTGTACTGTAATATGTCAGAAAATGCTGGATTTGTTGAGTGATCTCTTATCTGGAGGCCTGGATCTGATATCAGCTTTCTGTTTCTGCCTCCATTAGATAACTTGAGTTCTCAAGCATTTGATTGATCAGATTTGAGCCTAGGCTCAAATCTGACCAATCTTATGCTTGAGAACGACTTCAGACTCAACTCAAACGCTTGAAAACCTTTGAGCTTGGTCTGAAACTCTGACAAATGGTTTCACTGACACATATTAATACTAGCAGCAGCTTTAACCCATTACCCCATAGATAATCATTTAACCCATTACTCCATGATAGATTATCCTTTTTAGCCATTTAATTTATTCCTCCATTGAAGAAAGTAGTTCCAAGTTAAGCAGACATAAGTTTGTACCATAAGAAATACATTCTATATTCTAGCAGGTGGTACTTTAAAGCAGGCTGAAAGTAAAGCAGAATGTGCCTTAAGATGCATTCAGCTTTACTTTTAACCTGCTTTAACTCTTTCCTCCCTGAAACTTTAAATGGAAAATTCCAGTTTCCATTTTAGTCTAGTCCATTTCTAACTTTTAAGGGTTGTTTTTGTCAATGATTGGCATTATAACAAACTGTGAAGACCCTGATCAGAGGGCTCCTTTTGGAGCCCTCTGATCTGGGTCTTCACTGTTTGCATAGGACAAGAGTACGATACACATGTTCACTGTTTGAAAATAACGCCTATATGCGGGACTAGGGTTCAAAGGGTTAAGTGGTCATATGTCTTCAAATTTAAAGAAACTGGCTATAGAGTAAAGGATTACTTTGACTATCTATCTTGACCACCTGTCTTAAAGTGCTTTCATGTTCCTTTATAAGTCCCCATCCTCAGCTGCTTACAAGTGAGAAAAAATCACTGGTACATAGGAACCATAGTCTTGTTAATCAGGGCTCCAGACAAGAGGGAGTAGATGAACAATCACTCATTTCAGTATCAAATCCTATGGTGTTACTACTCATTAGAAACGTCTTGAAGAGACGATTCTAATGAGTAGTGACACCATAGGGTTTAATGCAAAAATAAAGATTTTTGTTTTGGAAATACCCCCCTTAACCCTTTCATGATCAAATTTATTGTGAGGTTTTTACCCCTCCACCGCCATATTGTCGTCTGCTTCAATAATGTTGTCTGCTTCAATATTGTTGTCTGCAATATCATTTCAAAGTTAGATTAAAAGCAGTATAACTGACGTAATTTCAAAACAAGTTACAGTTTTGATCCTGATCAGACGGATCAGGATCAAAACTGTTTGCAAACGTGCCTTTCGACGTCAAGGAGAGAGAAAAGGTTAACTGGAGGTCAGTTAATGCTCCGATGTACGGTTCATAAGAACTTGAGTAGAGTTTTGTCTTTCCGATATCCAACATCGATCATTCACGATCTAACTCTCCTATGGCTGAATACAACACCCTGAAACACTAAGTAAACTTTGCTTTAAAAAAGAAAAGTCTGAAGTTCACAACAGGCCACAGTCAGTGAATATTCATGAAGTATGAAAATGAGTGACATGTAGGCGGGGCTATCATTTGCTACATGTAGCTCCGCCCTGTGCTCCGCCTTCTTCTTTCGCCACTTGTTTTTGTCTCATAATCTCTGCATCTCTGAAATTATAAAAACACACATTTATCACATAAACGTGTAAAATATAGAGGTCCGTAAAAATCGTACAGCCAACTGGGAATATATTTTATACTAATTTTTGAATCACCAAAATACTGTACTACTACGCCGACTGTAAAGCAGTTAAGAGAATCTAGCCAAACTTAGATCACCACTAGGTATTGAAACATTTCCAAGTGTCCTAAAAACATTTTCCTGAGCAGTCCCGCAAACTCAGGCTGCACATCAGGCTACGTAGAGCTCTAGTACTAACAGTGACTCAGACTGTTTTTCAAATTTATACGTTACAATGATAATGACGTCATGTTGCTATAATACGTAATTTTGAAAACGAAACTAGATTCTAAATGTCAAATTATCATTTTAGTCAATTAGAACAATTTTAAATTAAATATTGATTTAAAATTTGAATGTGGTATCAGAGAAGTCTTAATTTATTGAACTTGTTGGATAAAATTATTTTATCCAACTCGTTCAATAAATTCATGACTGAAAACACTCATTCAATATCCTCTATTTATCACATAATTTGCAGTCTGGGAGTTGCATAATTAAAGCCATTCTACTAATATCGTAATCCACTAGTGATATATCAATTTTTGGGGTTCCGACCCAACCTGTTTGTCAATAAACGCTGCATGTAGCAGGACACCAAATTATGTCATTTGCGATGACGTTACCGTAAACAATGTCACGTTTTGGCAGAAAATATATATGGCGAAATGGACTACAACCTGTGGCTTCAATTAACTAAATAGGTTTTTAAAATGTTTCTGTGATAAATAGAATCTCACATTTGTGCTCATTATTTATCATTTTTAATAAACTCGTTGACTAAAATAAATATGACGCTCGCCAAGGCTCCTGTCATATTGTTTTAATCAACTCATTTATTAAAAATGATAAATAATGAGCACTCATGTAAGATCCTCTATATAACCCATTTACACACAAAACATTCCTTTACCAGAGCACCAGATAAGGGTAGTTTTTCAAAAACTAAAATCTTTATTTCTGAATTAAACCCTATGGTGTCACTACTCATTAGAATCGTCTCTTCGAGACGATTCTAATGAGTAGTAACAACACAATAGGATTTGGTGCTAAAAAGAGTGAGAAAATGTTGGATTTGTTGAAAAAACTACCTCTTATCTGGAGCCCTGTTTACTTTATTCCTCCAATGCAGACATTATGTCTGACCCATTACCCCATAGCCTGTTTCTAGTATAAAATATAGCTGACCACTTAAAGGGACTCGCAACCGGATGGTGTACTTGTCAAAATAAAATAAAATACTCGAATAAAAGCAAATTTGTGGCATTATTTGGCTTCTGACATTACAAAAATATGATCAGTTCAAATAAAGTCTCAAGAATCGGCACCGAATCTTAGTTTTTTAAGATATTTTCCATCGTTTTTCTATAGCGTTAGCTAACGGTATAGTTGTTGTTGTTGCTTCTTTACACGGGCTCAGACATAAACCCGAGACGAATAAAGTAGTAAAAGTACTATCGATCGCTACTAGTGAAGTACGTTAATTCGCTTCTATAGATATAGAGAGCGCTGGTAGCCGAGGTAGTATAGGAGCTTCCTCATTTTTTCACGTTTCTCTCTGCATGGAGGGTCACGGGTTCGAATCCCATCATGGCTTCTTCTTTTCTTTTTTTTTGAAATGGATTTTTTAACAGAATTTATTATCCTAAACTAAATCTTACCCATTTATATAAGCATTTGACATATATTTACAAATTACTATTTTTAATGCTAAATCCGGTTGCGAGCCTCTTTAAAGCAACTTTAAATTAAAGCAGAATGTGCTTAAGGTGCATTTCTGCTTTATTTTGAGCCTGCTTTAAGCTACCATCTGCTAGCAGAGCTCCAGATAAGAGGGAGTAAGCTCAACAAATTCAAGATTTTCTTACTCATTTCAGCACAAAAGCTTTGGTGTTACTACACATTAATATAGTCTTAACGTGTAGTGACACCATAGGGTTTAATACAGAAAAAAATTATTTGATTTTTTAACTATTCCTCTTATTGATCATCCAGCTCTCTGCAAGTATATATATTTACAAGGCTCCAGATAAGAGGGAGTAAATTGCACAAATCCAACATTTTCTCACTTATTAGCTCACCTGAGTCTTCGGCTCAGGATGAGCTATTGTGACCGCTCTTCGTCCGTCGTCCGTCCACATCTCCTCAGAAACCACTGACCCGATTTCAACCAAACTTTGTCAGAAGCATCAGTGACAAGGGGGAACGAAATCTTGTTCAAAGTTTTTGGCTAGAGTTATTCCCCTTGCTTTGGGACTTGATTTTCTAACATGACCGTATAGACAACTTTTAATGCATAAGAAAATCTTTAAAAATCTTCTTCTCAGAAACCAAAAGGCCCAGACCTTTCATATTTGGTATGTATCATAACCTAATGATCTTCTACCAAGCTTGTTCAAATTTTGACCCTGGGGCCAAAAATGACCCCGCCCTTGGGCTTATCAGTTTTTCTTAGGAAAATCTTTGAAAATCTTCTCCTCTGAAACTGTATGGCCTAGATCATTAATATTTGACATGTAGCTTTGCCATATGGTACTCTACCTAGCTTGTTCAAATTATGACCCCCGGGTCAAAATTGGCCCCGCCCCGGAGCTTATCAGTTTTACATAGAGTTATATAGGAAAATCTTTAAAAATCTTCTTCTCTGAAACTGTATGGCCTAGATCATTAATATTTGACATGTAGCTTTGCCTTATGGTCCTCTACGTAGATTGTTCAAATTATGACCACTGGGTCAAAATTGGCCCCGCCCCGGGGCTTATCAGTTTTACATGGAGTTATATAGGAAAATCTTTAAAAATCTTCTTCTCTGAAACTGTATGGCCTAGATCATTAATATTTGACATGTAGCTTTGCCTTATGGTCCTCTACCTAGATTGTTCAAATTATGACCCCTGGGTCAAAATTGGCCCCGCCCGGGGCTTATCAGTTTTACATAGAATTATATAGGAAAATCTTTAAAAATCTTCTTCTCTGAAACTGTAAGGCCCAGATCTTTCAGCTTTAACATATAGCTTTGCCTTATGGTCCTCTACTAAGATTTTCAAATTATGACCCTGGGCCAAAAATGGCCCCGCCCTTGAGCTTATCAGTTTTTCTTCGGAAAACCTTTGAAAATCTTCTTCTCTGAAACTGTATGGCCTACATCATTAATATTTGACATGTAGCTTTGCCTTATGGTCCTCTACCTAGATTGTTCAAAGTATTACCCTAGGGTCAAAATTGGCCCCGCCCCGGGGCTTATCAGTTTTACATAGAGTTACATAGGAAAATCTTTAAAAATCTTCTTCTCTGAACCTGTAAGGCCCAGATCTTTCAGCTTTGATATATAGCTTTGCCTTATGGTCCTCTACCAAGATTGATCAAATTATGACCCCTGGACCAAAACTGGGCTTGCCCTTGGGCTTATCAGTTTTTCATAGGAAAATCTTTGAAAATCTTCTGAAACTGTAAGGCCCAGATCATTTGTAATTGAAATGTAGCTTAACCTTATAGTCCTCTACCAAGATTGTTCAAATTATGACACCATGTCAAAATTGGCCCTGCCCCCGCGCTTATCAGTTTTATATAGACTTATATAGGAAAACCTTTAAAACTCTTTTTATAGCTACATGTATATATATCACAATATTGTCTTGCCCAGTCAGCTTAGGTACAATGTTCTCAGGTGAGCGACTTGTGGGCCATGGCCCTCTTGTTTTAAAATCAAATCCTATGATGTTACTACTCATTAGAATCGTCTCTTCGAGATGATTCTAATGAGTAGTGACACCATAGGGTTTAAAGCAGAAATATAGATTTTGGTTTTTGAAATACTCCCCTTTGATGGAGCCCTATATTTAGTATTTCTCCTGGTATATAAATAAGAAATGAACTGATTTTTTTTCGACATTCATGCGACAAATACCATTAATCGCTAGCGCTGTCGTTTATTTCGCTTGAGCGCCGAAAAAAATCAGTTCATTTCTTATAAAATGAAGGAACAAGTCTAAAGAAGAGTTGATCCAGAAATCTACTAATAAATGTACAGAGAAACAAGAAGATATGAGAAGCAACTCCAGTCAAGGTCAATTTCTCTAAGTATGGATAAGATAGGACATGCTAATTAGGACTGCAAAACAGCAGCCATAGCAACAGATGACATCATGATGACGTCATGACATCAACTCGACGTTGTGATGTCATGATGTTGAAACCACATCAACTGATGACATCACAATGACTGTCATCATCAAAAGCTGTGTAAATAACACATGCTTAGAAACCATGATGCCAAACAAAGGTCACATGGTAGCAACCCTCAGGTAAAAAAGTGAGATGCCAAAATGGTACATCTCATTCATTCTGATGAGTCCAAACAATGACGAAACTAGTCAATGATATGTGACACCAAAGTAACATTCCAGCCGAGTTTTCTCTTGTCAGTCTTCTATATTTTTGTAACATTTCTTATATTTGCAATATTGCAGTAATTTCTAATATTAAATGAACATTTTGTTAGTACGCATGTATGTTTAATCCATATTGGAGGTTGACAACACGAATAATGTGTACCCTGAAAGGACAGCCATGACAGAATTACTGAAGCCGTGTACATTTGAAAGCATTAAACTAAGTTCCATTGTTTACATTCAAAAGTCATCAACTTGACAGTTTGGCGCGAAAATGCCGCTTTGATGTCATTTGGAAATGACATCATTTTTAAAGAAGGATAAATATATCGATTTTTTTTGTCCTAAAGAAATGCAGACAGCTGCTGTTTATAAGAATTTTAGTCAGTAATCATGGTTTCCGCTAACAGTAAGGCATGCATCGGTTAAGAACAAATTTTTGAAAAATCCGCCAAATGTTTGCTGTCCGAGTTCCAAAGATTAAGTCGCGAATGGAAAATGCATATGCCCCACCTCCTCTGCGAAGCTTAGCCGAAAATTTTGAAATCAAGCGCTTCATTTCCTGCATTGTGGGCCATTCTGAGGGTGCTTGAAGACTTATTAGGAAACAAGAGCCGCATGCGGCCCTAAATCGCTCACCTGAGGACTATTGTGTTATATATTACTCAATGCAAAATGAAGTTTGTCATTGCATGTATGTGGACTGTTGCATGAAGAAGTAATTCGGAATGTGTTTGTCATTATTACTATTTGAGCAAAAGGGGAAAATATGGCAATGATATAAATAGTGCTAATAAAGGGTCACTTAAACAATATTCATTCAAAATATTATTGAATTCAGACAATGGTTTCAGAGAAGCAATTGTTTTTTAAAAAATTCCATTATAAGTCTATGTAAAACTGATAAGCCCCGGGGCAGGGCCATTTGTGACCATGGGGACATGATTTGAACAATTTTGGTAGAAGACCATAAGGCAAAGCTAGATGCCAAATATAAAAGGTCTGGGGCTTAAGGTTTCATAGAAGAAGATTTTTAAAGGTTTTCCTATATGTAAAACTAATAAGCCCTGGCTGGGGCGGGTCCATTTTTGACACAGGGGTCATGATTTGAACAGTTTTGGTAGAGGACAGTAAGGCAAAGCTAGATGCCAAATATAAAAGATCTGGACCTTATGGTTTCAGAGAAGAAGATTTTTAAAGGTTTTCCTACATAAGTCTATGTAAAACTGATAAGCCCTGGGACGGGTCCATTTTTGACACAGGGGTCATGATTTGAACAATTTTGGTAGGACCATAAGGCAAAGCTAGATGCCAAATATAAAAGGTCTGGGCCTTACGGTTTCAGAGAAAAAGATTTTTAAAGGTTTTCCTATATAAGTCTATGTAAAACTGATAAGCCCAATGGCAGGGCCATTTTTTACCCTAGGGTCATGATTTGAACATTTTTTGTAGAGTACCACAAAGCAAAGCTAGATGCCATATATATAAGATCTGGGCCTTACGGTTTCAGAGAGGAAGATTTTTAAAGGTTTTCCTATATAAGTCTATGTAAAACTGATGATGTAAGTACGGAAATTGACCATGCCCTCTGGCGGCCATGTTTTTAGACGGATCAAAATTCATTGAACAATTTTGAAAGTATATTAATTGAGAAACATTTTGGTGAAAACGAAATTGAAATCGGACCAGTCGTTCTTTAGAAGAAGATTTTTTAAATATTGTGCATGGTTGCCATGGCAACAAGACCGATTGCCCCACCCACTTTTTTTAACAATTTTTAAAGCTCACAACTACAGTATGTATTTGACCAAGTTTGGTTAAAATTGGGCCATTGGTTTCAGAGAAGAAGTTGTTTGAAAGAAATTGCGAACGGATGACACCGACATCAACATACGACGACCGATCACAATAGCTCACCTTGAGCACTTGGTGCTCAGGTGAGCTAAAAAGTAGGAATAGTAGGAGGTTTTGGTAGAAAAGTAGGAAGGTGATCAAAAAGTAGGAAAAGTAAAGAAAAGTAGGAACGGTTGAAAGCCTGCAAGTATACTTGTCATTTGCAAACAGTGTACCTGTTAGGATTACATTTGTCCTATGCAAACAGTGTAAACCCTGATAAGAGGGCTCCTAAAGGAGCCCTCTAATCAGGGTCTACAGTCTTTGTCATTTTGAAATATAATGTTAAAATCAACCCTAAATAGTCAACAAGAGCCCCATGGGGCATAATTCGATTACCTGAGAATAACTGACAAAATGGAGATCATTAGTTATGTCCAGGAAGGGGTCATTTTTTACCCGAGGGGCATAATTTGAACAATCTTGTGGACCTGTAGATGATGCTATGTGCCAAATATCTAAGATCAGGGTAGTAGGGTTTTAGACAAGAAGATTTTGAAAGTTTCCATTGAAAAAAATCTAGTTTTAACTCCTGTGACCTACATATGCAACAGACTGAAACCAATTGAACAAAATAGGTAAAGGATATCTAGAAGTGTCACCATGCTGAATATCAAAACTCTGGCAATATTAGTTTCAGAGAAGAAGACATTTGAAAATTTCACTATATAACTCTATGTAAAAACTGTGACCCCCGGGGCGGGGCCAATTTTGACCCCAAGGGGCATAATTTGAACAAACTTGATAGAGGACCTGTATGTGGTGCTATGTGTCAAATATCTAAGCTATGGCCCTTGTAGTTTCAGAGAAGAAGATTTTTTAAGGTTTCATTGAAAAAAATCTATTTTTAGCTCCTGTGACCTAGTTATGCAACCGACCAGAACCATTTGAACATTTTTGTATAGGACATCTATAAGTGTCACCATGCCAAATATCAAAGCTCTGGCCATATTAGTTTCAGAGAAGACGACATTTGAAAATTTCACTATATAACTCTTTGTAAAACTGTGACCCCCGGGGCGGGGCCAATTTTGACCCCAGGGGCATAATTTGAACAAACTTGATAGAGGACCTGTAGGTGATGCTATGTGCCAAATATCTAAGCTCTGACCCTTGCAGCTTCAGAGAAGACGATGTTTTAAGTTTTCATCGAAAAAATCTATTTTTAGCTCCTGTGACCTAGTTATGCAACCGACCAAAACCATTTGAACAATTTTGGTATAGGACATCTAGAAGTGTAACCATGCCAAATATCAAGGCTCTTGCCAAATTAGTTCCAGAGAAAAAGACGTTTGAAAATTTCACTATTTAACTCTATGTAAAACTGTGACTCCCGGGGCGGGGCCAAATTTGACCCCATGGGGGCATAATTTGAACAAACTTGATAGAGGACCTGTAGATGATGCTATGCGCCCAATATCTAAGCTCAGACCCTTGCAGTTTTTGACAAGAAGATTTTTTAAGATTTCCTTATTTTTCCACTTTGGTTGCCATGGCAACCAGAGTTCTGCATTGTTTTTTATTCTTTGAACAAATTTGAAAGAGCTTGACCCAAGGAACATTTCTGTAAAGTTTGGTTGAATTCTGTCAAGCGGTATAGGAGGAGATGTCATTTGAAGCAAGTGTTAACGACGACGCACGACGGACACAGGGCCATCCCAATAGCTCACCTTTGAAATTGGTATTGTCCATTAAAAGTTTCAGGGGTGAATGAGTAAATGACTATCAGTCACAATGACTTTAACCACAAGGCCACGGAGGTCACTTGTCACTAAGGACAAAATGGATTAACCCATTCCCCCATAAATACGCCTTTTATGATTATAATTTATTCCTCCACTGAAGAAGATAGTTCCCTTTAATACAGTCAGGAATATGTATCATAAGAAAAATGGATTAACCCATTCCCCCATAAATACCCCTTTTATGATTATAATTTATTCCTCCACTGAAGAAAATAGTTCCCTTTAATACAGTCAGGAATATGTATCATAAGAAAAATGGATTAACCCATTCCCCCATAAATACCCCTTTTATGATTATAATTTATTCCTCCACTGAAGAAAATAGTTCCCTTTAATACAGTCAGGAATATGTATCATAAGAAAAATGGATTAACCCATTCCCCCATAAATACCCCTTTTATGATTATAATTTATTCCTCCACTGAAGAAAATAGTTCCCTTTAATACAGTCAGGAATATGTATCATAAGAAAAATGGATTAACCCATTCCCCCATAAATACCCCTTTTATGATTATAATTTATTCCTCCACTGAAGAAAATAGTTCCCTTAATACAGTCAGGAATATGTATCATAAGAAAAATGGATTAACCCATTCCCCCATAAATACCCCTTTTATGATTATAATTTATTCCTCCACTGAAGAAAATAGTTCCCTTTAATACAGTCAGGAATATGTATCATAAGAAAAATGGATTAACCCATTCCCCCATAAATACCCCTTTTATTATTATAATTTATTCCTCCACTGAAGAAAATAGTTCCCTTTAATACAGTCAGGAATATGTATCATAAGAAAAATGGATTAACCCATTCCCCCATAAATACCCCTTTTATGATTATAATTTATTCCTCCACTGAAGAAAATAGTTCCCTTTAATACAGTCAGGAATATGTATCATAAGAAAAATGGATTAACCCATTCCCCCATAAATACCCCTTTTATGATTATAATTTATTCCTCCACTGAAGAAAATAGTTCCCTTTAATACAGTCAGGAATATGTATCATAAGACAAGAGGGCCTGAAGGCCCTGATATCGCTCACCATTTGTAATGAAGCCTGATAGCTTTACCTTTGAATTTCACCCGTTTTATTCTAAATCCATTCAAATTTGTAGTATAGCATGTAGGTTACAACATTGGAATACGACCTACTCAAGTATGGTAGTATAGTAGAGTACATCAAGGGTAGATAACTAGAGCCTAAATAATTCTGAAATGAAGCTTTTTCTAGCATTTCGAAGTATTATTATGTGCAAAAAACTCTTGCCACAATGATCAGATTTCAACAATAATTGCACTCCTTCGAGAACTTATAGCTATATACATTGTGTGCAATTCTAACACGACTCGAACCCTACGGCATATAGACAAAGAATACCGAGAAACGTACATTACGCCGCGATAATGAACTGCACGCGCGCCGTTTCCATCCGCTGTTCTATTTGCCCCATACGCGTAATACATGAATTAAATTCCTTAAACCACGTGATGTAAACACATAGTAAAATAGTAAATCTGACCTCAATACGTTTCGTCTGCAACTGTCAAAATGCCGGCGATACGGATTGGGGCGATTTGCTTATTAAGAGGTTCAAAGGACGATTGGAGGGTGATAAACACTAGATTCGACGGACTGGTGTCGAAGTATATAGTTCAGTCAATGCATACAGGCGAAATTAGATGTGTAAATCATTTTGAACTATTTGAAAAGTATACAAGTACTTATGAAGAATTAAACGACTTTCTAAAACAAGTGACTGGGACTGGCCTAGATGAGGATCTTGATTTTCTAGATGAACCATTTGAGACAGACCCATTACAAATCCAAACTGAGGAGTCAGGCAGCAATTCAAACCCAAAGAGGTTCAAAATCACCACAGAGGACACAATCAACAAACTGAAAGCCCAAAACACGGAAAAAACAACAGATGCTCAGACAAGATGGACTGTGAATCTGTTGAAAGGTAGATCTACACATTCTTTTAAGAACCTCTACAATTTATTTCAAACTGACTATTTTCTCCGCCTTGTAAGTTACTAGAAATATCATTAACCCTTTACTCCATAGCCTGTTTTGAAGACAGGTGACTTCTGAAAGCAAATTGAAAGTAAACAAGAAGAATTTATGGGGATCGGCAAAGTGAATGCGTTCCATTTGCCTTAGGGTGTATTCTTTTAGTCTGCTGGTGAAAAGAAAATATTTATTGTGATATTCAGCATCTGACCTCAATTTGTAAAGTCTCATGTCTCATTCGAAGGACTTGGTCCGGTGGGGGATCAGATGGCCCGATCAGATTTACGACCCCTGGTATCGTAGTCTACCATGTTACCACTGGACCATGTCACCATGGCTTTGTAATAAATGGGTTAAATTCTGATTTTTTGATGATGCTAATTAAGTCCCTAATTCTCAAACCAAATATCTGCATTGACCCATTGCCATGATATATTCATGGTAGATCTAATTATTTCTTATAAACAGAAAAGAAAAATCAACTTGTTCAGTGCATTTGATCCTAAAAACCTCTAGATCTATATATAATAATTGCTATCAGTATAGATCTAGTTTTTAATATCAGGGCTCCAGATAAGGGGAGTCCATGTATTTCAAAATCTAAACTCTTATGCCTGCATTAAGCACTATTGTTACTGGTATCACTGCTCATTAGAATTGTACTTTGAGACGATTCTAATGAGTGGTAAATATAACGCCATAGAATTTGGTGCTGGAATGATTCAGCAAATTTTAGATTTGTACGCAATACTCCTTCTAATCTGGAGCCTTGGTTTTTATTTAGATCTTCTACATTTATTACATTTCTTTAACCTTATCACCACATAGAAATTCTATTTGACACCTCTCCATATTCCTCCAATGAAATATTTTTCACTTAAGAAATAATAAATTCATACCAGTGTTTTATGGTGCAATAAAACACGGATAGGAGTTGAGATGCGTAGATTAAATCACGAGGCCGAAGGCCGAGTGATTGAATTACCAGCATCTAAACGACTATTGCACCATAAAACACTGGTATGAATTTATTATTTGTATTCTAACACTTCAATTTAACCAGGTTAACCACAATTTGCACCAACACAACGACGCTACATTTCTTGGGGTACCCATTTGCGAAGCCATTATGATGTCATGTTAAGACGTAACAACATGTGTATTTTATTGAGAATTTAAAAACAGATACGTTCCTTCTTTGTTTATATAGAGACGTGCACGAAGTGTGTTAGAATAGAGAAATATTTTGGTATTGGATAGGACTTGTCAAAATGAACATGCATACCAAATATGAGCTAAAGAATTAACTGGCTGAATATGAAAAATTGAAGAAATTATGGCTAACGTCAAGATTTCGGACAATAGTCACGACAACTGGAGTGACAACAATAGCTTGTTGATATTATCCAAAACAGACGAGGCTCAGAGTCATGGGATTTTTTCACATTTTAGCTCGTCACAAGCTAAAATGTGAAAAAATCCCATAACTCGAGTCCCCCCCCCCCCCCCCCCCCCCCCCACCACCCCCCCCAAAAAATAATAAAAAATCCCCAACATAACTAAAGATCAAAATCTGCATTTTCCCTTGTACATTTATTTCAAATCTATACACGGACACACACACAACATTTTTTGTAGGACTCTTGGTACACGGAATTATACACACACGGAATCGCAACTCAGTGAAGTAAAATAGGTGAAAGTCTGACTTCTCGTGAAAGTGTGGGATTGTGCGAGAATTTGTGTCACATGACAACAATTGAATGTTTTCCATGATGTCTGCCCTTTTTTGGCAACTTGAGTTTATTTTGTGAACGGATTTAAATGACTTGGGGCATTTATATCAGGCTAATATTATCTATTATTTAAGAAATAATGAATTGTACCAGTGTTTTATCGTGGCAATTAAACACGGGTAGGAGTTGAGATGCGTAGTAATTAAATCACGAGGCAGAAGGCCGAGTGATTTAATTAACAGCATCTCAATTTCTATCCATGTTTTATTGCATTATAAAATACTGGTATTAATTTATGTTTTCGATTTTAACGCTTCAATTTAAACAGTTTAACCACACTTTGCACTGACGCAACGGCCCTACTTTTCTTCGCGTACGCATTTTCGAAGCCATATTACATCACGTTACAGGCCTTTTTCTGCTTATCCACCGGTCCGGTAAACAGACCCATTCCCAATGGAAAATTGCAAAAAATCTTCTCAATTTCAGAAGAAAAAAAATCCCAATTTCAAAAAAAAAAAATCTTTTTTTTATACAGGTTTTTCCTGATAAAGTCAAATTCACATCAGAAATAATAAAACAAGTGAACAAAAATACCAAATGCCTTTTTTCTGGCTATTTAGCTCCAACAGGTGAAATAAATTCTAAAAATTATTCCCAAATCATTTGATTTTTGGCACTCAAAAATTCCCAAATCAGACATTGTAGTTTTTCCAAAATGACCAGAAAAAGGCCTGCGTAAAGACGCAACAGCGCACGCTTGTTTTATTGAGAATTAAAACACCAATATGTTTCGTCTTTGTTTATATAGAGACGTGCCAGAGTATATAATATTAGAATAAGTGATAATTATCTAAAAAAATTGTACTTAGCAGAAATTCATTATCAACTCTCGCATCCTACGGACCAAATTGGCGATTCCGTGTGTGTATTATACAGTATAATTCCGTGCTTGGTACATAACGCTGTTCTTATTCAAGTTATTGTTTATCTTTCACAGTCTGGATGCTGGAGAATGATTATCCAAATGACAACTTTGAAATTATGGAAGACTTTGATCTGGACACAGCGCTGCAAAAGTTTTATGCCAGTTTGCAAAAAAAGGGTGGAAAAGACTACTCCAAACCGTCACTAGTTTCAATAAGAGCAGGTATCAACAGATGGCTTACATCACCTCCGCACTCAAGGCAGATCAACATCATGCATGATCGAAACTTCATGTCTTCAAATCAGGTCCTGACAGGTCTAATCAAAGGCCTAAAACGAGAAGGAAAAGACTTGTCACATCATAAGGAACCCATATGTGATGAAGACTTAAACAAACTTTACCAAAGTGGGTTACTTTCTGAAAAAACACCACAAACTTTACAAAATAAAGTATTATTTGAGATAATTGCTCAGTTTGGACGCCGAGGCCGTGAGGGACTTCATCAGCTAAAGAAAAATTCATTTGTAATCAAAACTGACCCAAAAGGAAGGACATTTGTTACGATGGCATATAATGAAGCTGATAAGACCCACCACGGCCTAGACTCTAGGGAGCACGCCAAAGAACCTAGAATGTATTCATCTGAAGGGGAATACTGTCCAGTAAAATCTTTTCAATTGTATATATCCAAACTGAATCCCAATTGTGAGAGTTTTTTTCAAAGGCCTGTAAGAAAATTTAATGGGATAGAACAAGAAATATGGTATGAAAACTCTACTGTAGGTGTAAACAAGCTCTCAAACTTTATGGCCAGCCTGTCTACTGATGCCTGTTTGTCTAATAGATATACCAACCACTGTATTAGGGCTTCAGTAACTACAAGATTACACCACCAGGGTTTTGGCAACACAGCAATCATGTCAGTAACTGGACACAGAAACGTGCAAAGCTTAACTTCATACATAAAAACAACTGACGATGAAAGATTCAATCTAAGTAAAGCACTTACCTATCAGCCATCTTCTGACACAAACAACTCTCTTGTAACTGGTCCAGTTTGTCCAATTCCCACAAATGTCAATGTCACCGATACTAGATCGGATAATGACAATCGACAATTCCAGCTCTTCACAGGTGCTATTTCTTCTAGTAACATTACTGTAAATGTTTACAGTTCTAAGTAAAAATCTGGATATAGTCTCCTGTTTTCATGTTCGAAGAAAATTTCAATCACACCAGTTGAAAGTTTCTGCTCCACGCGTGTATAGGCTACCACTCCAGAGTAAATTCACATTTCTAAATCTATAAACACGATAGCACTGGAAGAAATCAGTTCTGTCATGATGTTAATGGTATTTTTGTTCGATTCATTGTGACTAATAAAGCACTATTTACTTTGTATTGTTGTTTTGTTGAGTTATTGCCAGTTGCTCGTAAAATACCGGGGGTTAAAGCCGTGTAAAGTAACAGGAACAGCCAAAATGGCGTCGGTAGCTACTGACAACGCTTCCGGTTTGGTATGGCGTATTCTCCGGGAGAAGTTTTTTTTATAATAAAAGTCGCGTTAGAATTAAAATAACAAATTCGTAGGTGTTCATTACCGTGCATTAGATCGTTGAGATGTGGGTAATTAGATCACTCGGCCTAAAGGCCTCGTGATCTAATGACTCCACATCTCAACTCCTAACTGTGATCTAATGCACGGTAATGAACACCTACGAATTTGTTATTTCTTAAGTATAATTAAACTCCATTGAAAACTGTAGTTGCAAGAGTGTAAACACTGTAAGATATGACATTTTCAGCAATTCAGGGGCAGATAACTCTTGACCTATTTGTCCAATTTCAACCATAATCAAACTCATCTGAACTTTTATGGTAATATACAATCTGAGCAAGTTTGAGAAAGATTGGATAAAATCTGTGGCCTCTAGAGTGTAAACACTGTTAAATATGGCATTTTCAGCAATTCAAAGGTAGATAACTCTTGACCTATAAGTCCGATTTCAACCATAATCGAACTCATCCGAACTCTTATGGTAATATACAATCTGAGCAAGTTTGAGAAAGATTGGATAAAATCTGTGGCCTCTAGAGTGTAAACACTGTTAAATATGGCATTTTCAGCAATTCAAAGGTAGATAACTCTTGACTTATTAGTCCGATTTCAACTATAATCGAACTCATATGAACTCTTATTGCAATATACAATCTGAGCAAGTTTAAGAAAGATTGGATAAAATCTGTGGCCTCTAGAGTGTAAACACTGTTAAATATGGCATTTTCAGCAATTCAAAGGTAGATAACTCTTGACCTATTAGTCCGATTTCAACCATAATCGAACTCATTCGAACTCTTATGGTAATATACAATCTAAGCAAGTATAAGAAAGATTGGATTAAAATTGTGGCCTTTAGAGTGTAAACACTAAAATTGTTGACGACGGACGACGAACGACGGACATTCAAGGATTGCAAAATCTCACCCTGAGCTAAACAAGAGGGCCTGAAGGCCCTGATATCGCTCACCATTTGTAATGAAGCCTGATAGCTTTACCTTTGGATTTCACCCGTTTTATTCTAAATCCATTCAAGTTTGTCGACCTATTCAGTATTGTAGTATTGTAGAGTACATCAAAGGCAGATAACTAGTGCCTAAACAATACTGAAATGAAGCCTTTTTCTAGCATTTCAAAGTATATCAAGGGCAGGTAACTGTTGCCACAATGATTACATTTCAACAATAATTGCACTCCTTCCAGAATGTATAGCTACATCCTTTGTGTACAAGTATAATCAAAATCCATTGAAAACTGTAGTTGCAAGAGTGTAAACGCTGTAAAATATGGCATTTTCAGCAATTCAAAGGTAGATATCTCTTGATCTTTTTGTCCAATTCCAACCATAATCACCCTTTTTCGTACTCTTATGGTCATATACAATCTGGGCAAGTTTGAGAGAACTGGGATAAATATTGTGGCCTCTAGAGTGTAAACACTGTTAAATATTATCATTTTCAGCAATTCAAAGGTAGATCACTTTTGATCTATTGATCAGATTACAACCATAATTGAACTCATCCAAAGTCTTATGGCAATATACAATCTGAGTAAGTTTGAGGAAGATTGTATAAATTTTTTGACCTCTAGAGTGTAAACATTGTTAAATATGGCATTTTCAGCAATTCAAAGGTAGATAACGCTCGACCTATAAGTCTGATTTCAACCATAATCAAACTCATTTGAACTCTTATCGTCATTTACAATCTGAGCAGGTTTGAGATAGATTGGATAAAAATTGTGGCCTCTAGAGTGTAAACACTGTTAAATATGGCATTTTCAGCAATTCAAAGGTAAATAACTCTTGATCTATTTGTCTGATTTCAACCATAATCAAACTCATCCAAACTCTTATGGTCATATACAATCTGGGCAAGTTTTAGAGAAATTGGATAAATACTGTGGCCTCTAGAGTGTAAACACTGTTAAATATGGCATTTTCAGCAGTTCAAAGGTAGATAACTCATGACCTATTTGTCCGATTTCAACCATAATCGAACTCATCCGAACTCTTATGGCAATATACAATCTGAGCAAGTTTGAGAAAGATTGGATAAATAGTGTGGCCTCTAGAGTGTAAACACTAAAATTGTTGACGCCCGGACGACGCACAATCAAGGATTGGATTAACCCATTCCCCCATAAATACCCCTTTTATGATTATAATTTATTCCTCCAATGAAGATAATAGTTCCCTTTTATACAGTCAGGAATATGTATCATAAGAAAAAATTTCTATATCCTAGCAGATAATAGCTTAATTTGCCTTAAAGCAGGCTAAAAGTAAAGCAGAATGCGCATTAAGGCGCATCTGCTTTACTTTCAACCTGCTTTAAACTGTCAGTGAATTTCAAAACTAGTACCAGGCTATAGGGTAATGGGTTAAACTGTCAGTGAATTTCAAAACTAGTACCAGGCTATGGGTTCAATGATTACACTGTAATATATTTACATTTCCCCCCCCCCCCCCCCCCCCCCCCCCCCAATTCAATTCCATTGAAAAATATTGACGTTAAATTCATACAGATGCAATTGCTCGATGGAGAGGGACTTGTGGATATCTTTCCCAGAGGAGGTGGGGCATATGGATCTGTCCTCCGCGAATTAATCTTTCTTACTCCAACAACAGACATTTGGCAGATTTTTCAAATATGCTTCTTACCGATGTTTGCCTTCCTATTAGCGGACACCATGATTATCTACTGGAATTATTTTTTATAAGTGAGAAGTGATGCGTTCGAATGTACACAGCTTCAGTTATGCAGTTATGGCTGTTTCTTTCAGGGTACACATTATTCGTGTTAACAACCTCTAATATGAATTAAACATACATCCATACAGTCATGTACTAATAACAAGAGGGCCTGAAGGCCCTGATATCGCTCACCATTTGTAATGAAGCCTGATGGCTTTACCTTTGAATTTCACCCGTTTTATTCTAAATCCATTCAAGTTTGTCGACCTACTGTAGCATAGTTTTATATATAAGGCAAATAACTAGAGCCTAAACAATACTGAAATGAAGCCTTTTTCTAGCATTTCAAAGTATATCAAGGGCAGGTAACTATTGCCACAATTATTACATTTCAACAATAATTGCACTCCTTCAAGAACGTATAGCTACATCCTTTGTGTACAAGTATAATCAAAATCCATTGAAAACTGTAGTTGCAAGAGTGTAAAGGCTGTAAAATATGGCATTTTCAGCAATTCAAAGGTAGATATCTCTTGATCTATTTGTCCGATTCCAACCATAATCACCCTTTTTCGAACTCTTATGGTCATATACAATCTGATTAAGTTTGAGAGAGCTTGGATAAATATTGTGGCCTCTAGAGCGTAAACACTGTTAAATATATCATTTTCAGCAATTCAAAGGTAGATAACTTTTGACCTATTGATCAGATTACAACCATAATTGAACTCATTCGAAGTCTTATGGTAATATACAATCTGAGTAAGTTTGAGAAAGATTGGATAAAATTTGTGGCCTCTAGAATGTAAACACTGTTTAATATGGCATTTCCAGCAATTCAAAGGTAGATAACTCTTGATCTGTTTGTCCGAATTCAACCAAATTCGAACTCATCCAAACTCTTATCGTCATATACAATCTAGGCAAGTTTTAGAAAGATTGGATAAATACTGTGGCCTCTAGAGTGTAAACACTGTTAAATATGGCATTTTCGACAATTCAAAGGTAGATAACTCTTGATCTATTTACCCGATTTCAACCAAAATCGAACTCTTCCGAACTCTTATGGTAATATACAATCTGGACAAGTTTTAGATTGGATAAATACTGTGGCCTCTAGAGTGTAAACACTGTTAAATATGGCATTTTCAGCAGTTCAAAGGTAGATAACTCATGACCTATTTGTCCGATTTCAACCATAATCGAACTCATCCAAGCTCTTATGGCAATATACCATCTGAGCAAGTTTGAGAAAGATTGGATAAATATTGTGGCTTCTAGAGTGTAAACACTAAAATTGTTGACGATGCACGACGGACGCGGACATTCAAGGATTGCAAAAGCTCACCCTGAGCTAGCTCAGGTGAGCTAAAAAGTTCATTTAATTTAGAAATTACAGCAAATATAATGTAAAATTATTAAGAAATTAACTGATTTTTTAGCGTTTAAGCGAAATAAACGACAGAAAATGATAGACAAATTAACCATGAATTGCTAGCGTGATTCATGGAATTTGCAGGTAATTTTTTGTCATTTATTTCACTTAAACGCTAAAAAACCCAGTTTATTTCTTAAGTAAACAGAGCATGTGGTGAGCCGCTTACCTGTGTCGTCTTTCTTCCAGCGTCATACCCTTGTTAGCTCCTTTGGCAGAAGAGCCCTTTTTCTTATCAGCCTCTTTCAGTTTTTTCTGGGCCTTCTCTCGAGATTTTTCTCGCTGGTTCCCACCTTCAAGTACAAAGAAGACAGTTAACCTGTAGTACAGTCAAACTTCGATAACTAGAACTATCCGATATTTCAAAACATGAATTTCCTTATTTCAAGCTCATTTAAAACGAACATACTCGTGTTTCAAAGTTAAAACGTGGCTACTCCGCATTTTAACCTTGAAAGAAATACGGGTATTTTCGACTTAACCCAAGTTCGAGATATCGAAGTTTGACTGTAGCTTTAACCTACAGGCTACTAGATTCACCTTATTACGCATTCATCTTATTTCTCCACTGAAGAAACTAAACGCACAATGAGAATTTTTCTATATACAGTAAAATCTCACTTAAATGACCACTAAAACTGAGGCTAATTGATTGCATCAAAGGCAGGTGACAGCTTAAAGTAATGTGAAAGTAAAACAGAAAGCTCCTTTAGGAGCTTTCTGATTACTGTCACATTGCTTTAACCCTTTCCTCCCTGAAACCTCAAATGGACAATTCTAGTTTTCAATTAAGTCTAGTCCATTTTTTACTTTTTAAGGTTGATTTTTACAATATATATGATATTGTCCATTAAAAGTTTCAGGGGTGAATGAGTTAACTAGTGCAATACCGGTTATTGACGTTACCCACTGCGCAACGCCAATGATTAATTCAATACATTGAGTCCCTGGACTCCCACAGTTGACAACAATGGGTACCATGAGAAAACTGAGTCCTGAAAGGGTTTGGTAGGTCCCAGAGTGTCTAACAAAAATAAAACAACAAATTTTCAGTATTTTTAAAAAATAAAGTGTAAATAATGACTATTTATAATTAACCCATTACCCCTTAAAAACGCCTTTTTACGCCTCTATTTATTCTTCCACTGAAGAAAATAGTTCCAATTTATACAGCCAAGAATATGTACCAGAAGAAATATTTTCTATATCCTAGCAGATGGTAGCTTAAACTTAAAGCAGGCTGAAAGTAAAGCAGAATGTGCCTTAAGGCACATTCTGCTTTACTTTCAACCTGCTTTAAGTGGTCACCTGTTTTCAAAACTAGAAACAGGCTAAGAGGTAATGGGTTAACCACTCACTGGGATCTACTTAAACCCTCGAGGATTACAAAAAAATTACCTTAAACCTGTGACGGTCAGTTTTTGTCACGGCTTTTTCATGTATGCAGGGACCATATATAACATTTTTGAATGTCCCTGATAGGGCTGAAACGAGTACCCGGGTACTCGTGGTCGGATAGAAATTGGTGAGTACCTGGGTACGAAATCACTACCCGTTACCCGATATGTATTTTTTTTAAAGCAGAATCTAATTTTTAATTTTTGTAACTGTGTGAAATAAAAAAGCTTGATAAACACGTTAAAGTATTCAAGCATTACAAGCAGATAAAGCTTGAATATGCATGTATAAAACATTATAACAGACTTGTAACAAAGTTAATTATGCCGTTAAAATGAAGTGTTTAATGTGAACAATTCTTTACACTTTTCAGGTGTTCCCAGTATTTGATACTCACTGCGTTTTGTAAAGCTTTCGTGAAAGAAGTTCAGTCTATTATCATCTGTTTTAAAAAACAAATGCCTAATGAGCAATTTTATTTACAACAAATTTCTATAAGAAATAATGCTTCCTTCGCAATTTTGACAGTTGAAACGCTTACTAACCTCAAACTTTTCGGTTTGCTTCTCAAGTTCTGATTAAAACCTATGATTTAATGACGCTCATGTAAATCTTTTCTGAGAACATCCAATCAGAAATGATAAAATAATAATAGCAGGTTAGCTAATTTACACTTCAATCGGATTACCTCATATTTTGTCCACGTTAACATAAGAAAATTAGACAAGCGTGGGGCCAATTAATATGCATATCTATAACACGATGCGCAATTAGTCTCAATATTGTTGGCGCGAAATTATTCCGATCAACTTCTATTCTCTATGGCATGATAGGAATTTATAAACGTTTGAAGGGAAAAGACTACATGTAAACGTAACCTTACCCATGTACACGTGTACTGTAAACACCCGACCCTTATTCAACAAACCTCACCAGAGTTCCCACAGGCTTTAAATTTTGAGGGTGCATGTACCCTCTAGGGCTGATTTTTAGGGGTGCAGACAAATTTCAGAGGGTGCATATGAAACGTTTTCTGTTTCTTCTATTACAAAGTTAGTTTGGATACCGTAACTGTGTTGCCGAACAGTACTGCAGCTATTACAAAGTAGCAATCCGTTATTCAAACAATGGATACGCACCAGGGATGATCTTTGGAAATTTGTGGTTTCACCGCTAAAATTTTATTTCATTTGTTTTGATGTGTACTGTACATATCTCTCACATTATTTCTTAACCAGGCCGTCAATTGAGACTTAGCTGACATATTTGCAGACTACACGCAAATGCGTAGGCCTATGCTAAGACTGTGTCTCATTAAATCAGGCATTTTCCCAAACATTGTTAATAGACGGGATAAAATACATCTGATAAACTGTCCAGTTTTTCGACTGTGTTGGCGGATTTGCATAAAAAAATGGCGTCGCTGTTTTGAAATCGAAAGTGACCAGATATAGACCTATGACTGGACTTTTTTTATAATCATTTGTCATCATTTTTCAAACACGACAGTGCTCCAAAAATTGGATAGCCCGACGCCCGGAACTTCTTCCTCTAAATAAGTATTGAATTCGTATAAAAACAAAAATTGATAGTAAAAATAGCGTCTTAACTCTTTGCGGCCTAACGCTAAATCTCGCCTTACAGTCGGTAGAGTATAACAGGGTTCCAGTCGACCGGGTCCGGGTGTATATACCTATATAGACTGACTGCTGACAGATTCGGGTGTATAACTATTATAACAATTACTTACATAATTTGTTGATTATTCGTCCATAAATGTACAAAATCTATCAAATATCTGAACAACCTCCTGAAATATCCGTTGGTTCGGTGTTTCAGTGATATTTTTCAATTACAGCTTCGTCCACAACTTAAAATTTTCCTTCGACTCCGTGGCGTTGTAAATAGGTCTCCAATTAGGTTCTGTTTCTCGGTCTATTAACTTGAAATTCTTATTTGGAATCGCTATATACTTATGGTGAGAGAAATATCATATTTTTCTATCCCGGCGTGTGTTTGTTTCTTGTGTTGCCTTTGTTTTCTCTCGCCCTTAAATTCCTCTCGAGGTTTCCACGTTTCTTCGCATCAAGTATGGCGGCCATTTTTCTCGTGTGTCAATTTAAAAAAATGACAGGTTTATTTTTAACGTGGTTTTATATGTCAATATCTCCTTTTAAAAACACAAAGTGTCTTACAAAATAGGAAAATAAATAATGCTTTGTTAAACCGATAACGTTTGGGAGGCATATTTTTTTATATGCAACTGTAAACACAAGGATTACACACAGGCATAATTATGTCAAAATCCGCCATTTTCTCGCATAGAGATATATAGCGTTGAATATCTTCGACACAATTTCGACACATCTCTTTGTTCCCCTAACGGGATAATTCATAATGTTTTGTCGGAAAATCAATTCGAAAAGTTAACTTCCGATTTAGATACATATGAAATGTTTATTACATGGGTATTTACGAAGAACTTTATGCTTATCTCACGTCGCTGTTTACGCGACATAATTTTCCCTGTCCGTTCTATCGCACATTAGATGGTCGGATTCTAAATGATATTTCAACAGTTTTAACTGTAAATTATTATCGGAATAACTATTTTCGAGGTTAGAAATGCATTATTCTTCTACTGCTGTTAGCATTTTTGTATTTAATTGCTTTTCTTGTAGCTCATTTCTCCAAAATCATTCCGTATCGCTTGTAGAGTCTAACCATTTTCCGCCATTGTCTACGTACACAAATTAGAACATGTATGCGGTTTTTAAACGTGAATTACATGTTTATATGGCAAAAGGTCGAGAATATTTTTTCAGAATGGAATATTATTAGGTCTAATTTAAATGGATTTTAAACAAAGATGCTGTTAATCACTTTTAAGATAACCAAATATACACTTAAAAACAACTTGTCAACATCACGCATATATGCGTGATTCGACTTGATATTGATATCGGTAAACACACGCGTAGACGTGACCCGACTGCAAAGGGTATATTGCCATCACGCATATTCGCGGGACTCGACTGCAAAGAGTTAATTAGGCACAGAGAGGGGAAATCCCACAATCTGTTTTAAACCGCTAAATCATCGGATTCGTGATGCGGGTGAACTAGGCGCCTTACGTATTAAGAATGATAAGAAACTAACTTTTAACGCTAAACTGTAATCCCTGTGACTGATGTCAACCTTGTAACTGCTAACAGGATATCATTTTCAGTTCTATCGGCATCGGGCTTTGAGCATGTGAATTTGGACGCTAAATTTATCAAGCGTCCCAATTATTTGGACTAGGGCGGATTTAAACAAGGCCAACACCATTTAGGTCAGGCCCCATTTAGGCTCTCTAGAAAATCAGGCATAGCTACATTACCCAGGACAATGCACAATGAAGAGTAAAAGCACACATCGTTTTGTACCATAAATATAAATGAAACAGTGAGTGTGGTAAGATTAAGAAGAAAACTATTGTATTATGACTCACGAGCTGTCACTTTTAAACTTTAAAGTTTGTTTACAAATTTTAAACCAAAAAATAAACTTAATATATCTTTCTTCATGTATAAATAAGTGAATAATTCAGAGATTGCTTTACTCACGTGTCATTTTGCGATGCTTTCGGGAAAAACTTAGCGTAAACAACTCCCAAAATACGCCGACGTAGCAGGAAAAATAGATTTTATTGCGACAGCGATTACTGAATTTCACTTGTCTTAACTACGCATGCGCAAATGTGGCTAATCCGAAGCCGAAAACGTGGGCTAAATATATCGTTGTCGGATTCGGGAGTTATGGTCATTTCGTACCTACGCCTTTTCGTACCCTATTTTTTAGCTCACCTGGCACGTAGTGCCAAGGTGAGCTATTTTGATTGTACTGTGTCCGTCGTCCGTCGTCGTCCGTCGTTCGTCGTGCGTCGTTCGTCGTCAACAATTTCTTTGAACAACATCTCCTCTGAAACGGTTTAACCACTGGATGGATTTTTACCAAACTTGGCAGGAATGATCCTTATATGGTCCTCTTTCAAAGTTGTTCAAACATTTCCGGTCCGTTACATATCTAGGTCACAGGAGCTAAAAATAGATTATTTCAATGAAAACTTAAAAAATCTTCCTGTCCGAAACCACAGTACCCTTAGCTTAGATATTTGGCACAAAGCATTGTCTTCAGGTCTTCTATCAAGATTGTTCAAATTATGTCCCTAGGGTAAAAAATGACCCCGCCCCAGGGGTAGTAATTTTACATAGAGTTATATACTGAAATCTTCAAACATCTTTTTCTCTCAAACTAATATGGCTAGAGCTTTAATATTTGGCATGGTGACACTTTTAGAAGCCCTGAACTAATATTGTAAATATGGTTCTGGTCCGTTGCATATCTAGGTCACAGGAGCTAAAAATAGTTTTTTTCCAATTAAAACTTAAAAAATCCTCTTGTCCGAAACCACAGTACCCTGAGCTTAGATATTTGGCACAAAGCATTGTCTTCAGGTCCTCTATCAAGATTGTTAAAATCATGTCCCTGGGGTCAAAAATGACCCCGCCCGGGGGTCATAATTTTACATATATAGAGTTATATAGTGAAATCTTCAAACATGTATTTATCTGGAACCAGTATGGCCAGAGCTTTGATATTTGGCATGGTGACACTTCTGGAAGCCCTTAACCAATATTGATTATATGGTTCTGGTCCGTTACATATCTAGGTCACAGGAGCTAAAAATAGATTTCTTCAATGAAAACTCAAAAAAAACTTCTTGTCTGGAACCACAGTACCCTGAGCTTAGATATTTGGCACAAAGCATCATCTTTAGGTCCTCCTTCAATGTTGTTCAAATTATGTCCCTGGGGTCAAAACTGCCAAGACCCTAGGGGTTGCAGTTTTACAAAGTGTTATATAGTGAAATCTTCTTCTCTGAAACTATTATGGCCAGAGCTTTGATATTTAGCATAGTGACACTTTTTGATGTGTTTTTTTTTACAAATATTGCTGAAATGGTTCGGGTCTGTTGCATATCTGGGTCACATTGGCTAAAAATAGATATTTTTCAATGAAAAGTCTTCATGTCTGAAACCATCCATGTACAAAATATTTGACAGAACACTTAATTGTCAAGTTCATCAGCATGATTTTTGAAATTATGTCTCTGGGGTAAAAAATGATCTCACCCCAGGTGTTATGTGACCCTTGTGTTGGTTTTTCAGGTGAGCGATATTTAGGCCCGCATGGGCCTCTTGTTTGGTCATTTCGTACCCATATTTTTGGTCGATTCGTACCCTTTCAAATTCACAAGTCATTTCGTACCCATAGTTTTGGTCATTTCGTACCCACGAAACAAACTTTTTAATATTCTTTTATTACATATATTTCATCATTTTTACGCAAACTTTAATAAGATAGATCTATAGATCTAGGAATGTTATATCGGGTAAAATGTCTGCTCAGAAATGAAAAAAGATCTTAATCTTATGGTTTCATAATTATTTGTAAATTGAACAGTTATCAAATCCAGTGGCAATTAACTTCGAATCCATATGTTTGGTCATTTCGTACCCACCCCATAAAAGGTAAAATACCAACTTTTACCATGGAGAACAAGTCATTTCTCCATGCTTTTACCAAATGTGAAACGTATTTAACCCATTAACTCATAAGCGATTAACAATTATCAGTGCTCATCTCAATACATGCTAGTTGATTAAAGTGTGTCAAAATGAGTTAGGATGAGGCTATTGCGCAATGAGTCAAAATGAGTCAGTATGGCTTAATGGGTTAATGAATGGAAAAAAGAATTAACAAAACAAGAATCTATAAAAAAAAAAGAAAAAAAAAGAGTAATATTTTATAGACTTTTGAGAGCTATATAGATATGCACAATACAGGAAAACCTCTCTTTTACGACCACAAAAATACGACGGCTAATTGGTGTTATGAAAGACAGGTAACAGTTTATAGCAGATTGACAGTCAAACACGAGCTTTCTCGCTTTTTGGGGGTGCTAGACTACATTTTGTTACTATAAATAGCAGTGCGGCAAACCTTGTCTGGTACGGTATTCTTCCGCCCGAATGGGTTTAAGCAAGGGAACGGGAGGTAACTCTTACAGAAATACCCTAAAACTAAAATTTGACCTCAAGCTACGTTCACAGAGAGAAATGTAATCGACAATTTTACAGTAAACTCTACACTGGCTGTGGCTTTCGACAATTCAATGATCCGGTGTTTAAACAGTGATTTATGTTGTTTTTGTTGATTGTTTCAAATGATTGAGTATCCGCGTAACGTCACGTTCTTATGTGACGTCATTGACGTCGGTTGTTGTTATGGCTTGGAAGTAGAACGTATATAAAGGAAGAAATGATCGTTTCGATAACTTAAACTATTCAAACCGCTTGGATTCAATAAAAACCGTTTGTATTTCTGAGTTATGATCTAAAGTTGGACACGTTTTCTTCTTAAAACGTGTGTACAAATAGATGTCAAAGCCAAGCTGAAATAGCGCGACCTTCAAACAGCTGTTTGTTGCTATTGGATATGGAATGTGTGATACGGGGAAAAAGTAGGTCTTTACAAATCCTTTAATATACTCGTTTTAAGAGGTATTTTAAGCGAGAAAAATAATCAAGTACGGCTTCTGGTCAAGACGGACGAGTCTAGACCCTCGGTTTGTCTGTTCCTGTCGGAATCTCGCTAAAGCTCGATTCCGACTGGGAACAGACAAACCTCGGGTCTAGACTCGTCCGTCTTGACCAGAAGCCGTGCTTGATTCTATTATTCTGTTTTCCTGTCACCTTGCTTTAAGCAGTCACCTGTATCAAACACCTAATAACTGACACAATTTTAGTGGTCGTAATAGTAAGGTTTTACAGTACTAGTAAAAAAAAACAACTAAAATAACAGGTCACAATGTAATGTATTTAAGGCAGGTGACTGTTTAAAGCAAGATTGAAATAAAGCTGGTCAAATTTCCTTTAGAAGATTTTTTCTTCACAGGTACACTGTTTATATGTTCTGTTCTGTTCTGTTTGTTAATGGCGAGTTTGTTTTGCCTTTTCCGACGCGTGGCGCATAAATATGTTCAAAGTGTGCCGCAAAAGTGTGTCGATGGTGATTGACAGGCGACTACCGTAATTGTTTGATCGCATTCTAATTAAAGGTGTTAACCCATTACCTGATAGCCTATTTTTAGAATTGAAAATAGGTGACTACTTAAAGCAGGTTGAAAGTAAAGCAGAATAGGCGCATTCTGCTTTACTTCCAGCCTACTTTAGGCTATCATGTGCTAGAATATAGAAAACATTCCCTATAATATAACAATTCTTGACTAATTAAATAGGAACTATTTTCTTCAGCGGAGGAATAAATCATATTCGCTAAAAGTCGCTTCTATAGGGGAAAGGGTTAATCTGCTGTTTGAAGTTGTGGTTGTAAAACGTTAATCTCTTCACTGCATTATCCGAGGTACACTGGTTATTTAACAACTCTATCACTGCCAATGGCACCAAAGGGTGACTTTGCACACAGCATGGATCCTGATTAGACGCTTCGTAACGCATACTGTTTGACACTCTGACTCGTATCGATATTTCTTCAGTCAAAAAGGCCCTAAACTTGACTCTAGGTATAGACTGATTGGATAGGAATATAACAAGAACACTGGGATCGATTTCTTGCTTTTAATTAAAACTTAGTCATTCTTTTTTTATAATAATTATTAAGGATCTGCTAATAACAATTTAATAAATTACATCTCTACAGAGCAGATCGTCGCCAGGGGCCCGTTTTACTAAACAACTTACGCAAAAGTTTTGCGTAAGTCAAACTCGTTTTAATCTTATTTTTCGATTTCGATCATAAACGTTTGCAAACAGTAAATAGCCAGATCAGAGGATGCGCTAAAAGCGCGTCCTCTGATCTGGCTGTTTGCTGTTTGTAGCAAGAGATAATAAAAAATATAAATTAAAAATCAAAATGTTGACTTACGCAAATAATTTGCGTAAGTTGTTTAGTAAAACAGCCCCCAGTAGAGTGTCTAGCCAAAGGTCGGATGATTACAGGCTTGTTATTATGCAGAAATCCTTAATATTAACAGGGCTGCCGTAAGTTGATCATGAAAAATCCAAATTGTCATTTTTCAAGTGCGATTTTACTAATCGTACCTTTACCCCGTAGTCTGTTTCTAGCTTTGAGACAAGTAACTACTTAAAGCAGGTTGCATTCTGCTTTACTTTCAGACTGCTTTAAGATACCATCTGCTTGGATAAAATCCGAAGATTTAGGAAAAATCCGGAGAAATAGCATCCCTGTATTATTCTTAAGTCTGAAACCCAGGGGCCCGTTTCATAAAACTTCGTACGACAAAAACGATCGTAAGTCAACATTTTAAAATACATTTAATTTCTGATTTCTCTATCAAATTCTGTCTTGTTACATCTCTTTGGAATCGCCTTGGAAAGACGAGTCCAAAGAGATGTCACAAGACAGGATTAGTTTTATAATAAACTGACTTACGACAACATTTGCCGTACGAAGTTTTATGAAACGGGCCCCTGACCCCCAATGTCAAAGTTTGTACCGGTATGTTGCAGGGCTGCCATTTCTCAAGATTTTTCCAAAATCTTCGGACTTTTCTTAATTTCTCCGGACCTACGGATTTTCCCCCCGAAATCTTTGGATTTCTGCTCTTACTTTTAAAATTTGGAATTTTATGCATTTTTTACTTAGGAAACATTGATATGGGTGTCAAACAGTTTAGATCCAGATCAGATGCCGAGTGACGCGGCGTCTGATCTGGATCTAAACTGTTTGCATACTTATGTAAGTGTTATAGAAGAGCCTGACAGAGAAAGGGCTATAGGTACGATTCCTAAAATCGCGTTTGAAAATTTGGAAATCAGGATTTTTTTATTAGTAACTTATGGTAGCACTGTATGATGCCTGTGCCCGTTCACTTCCAATGACGCCTTAAAGAGACTCGCAACCAGATTTAGCATTAAACATAGTAATTTGTAAATATGTGTCAAACGCTTATATAAATGGTAAAGAATTAGTTTAGGATAAGAAATTCTGATTAAAAAAAAGTATTTCAATAAAATAAAAAAATATTGGGCTCTTGTGGGATTCAAACCCGGGGCTCGGCATTGGCGGACAGAAGGAAAAATAGGGCCACCGCTTAGACCAATGGGCCACGGAGCTATCTATCTATCGATTTAACGTATTTCACTGTGTAGCGACCGAAAGTGCATACAACTTCATAATTCGGCTCGGGTTTATGTCTGAGCCCGTGATCAATTTTCTATAGCAACTTTCGACGCTTTGGATAAAACGATGGAAAATATCTAAAAAACTAAGATTTGAAGACTTTTCGAGAGAGTGTTATTAGACTGGTCATATTTTTCCAATGCCAGATGCACGATAATGCCACCCCAGGCTTCTGGTTATATTTGAGTATTTTCTTTTATTTTTGCAAATGCATCATCTGGTTGCGAGTCGCTTTAAAATAAAGAGCGTTTGCAAACCGTTAGGCAGAATAGTGGACACCGATAGATTATCGATAAACTGTCCTACGCTAGCTTGCGTGCCCGTCAATGTTCGGCTCTTACCGCTCGGTATTTACGGAAACTCCCGACGACTCTTTGAACATATTAATTTTATTTTCAATTTGAAAAAGGACCAAATTAACATTAACTTACAATTCTTAAATTTATATCAAAAGAAAGAACAAATAGTCAAGTATACGAGCCCGTTTGCACAGAATTGATATCGATTTGTATAAATGCACAAGGTCGTGTTATATTATCCGTGTCGAGGCTTATTTTCAGCATTTTACTCTTTGTTTAATGTGATTTAGAGGTGTCTTTTTAAACTTAAAAAAGGACCAAAATCTTATTAAAATATTTTTTCAAAACAAATTCCATCATAAAGGAAAATGTTTAAGCTAACACAGGCCGTTTGCACAGGAACGATATCTGTCCAGAAAAAAAAGTTATTACAAGTTATGTAAAAATGCCCTTCTTATTTTAATGCTCGAAATTGAGAGCAAGTGGGCCACCTGCGTGTCCACTATTCTGCGTAACGCAGTTTGGATCCTGATCAGACGCCGCGTCACGCGGCGTCTGATCAGGATCCAAACTGTTTGACACTCGTATCCATATTTCTTAAGTCATACTACATTGAATCTTACTTTGAAACAATCTTGCCAACCAAAGGGGTTGAAGCAGACGACAATGAAACGGTGAGAGGGTAAAAATCTCCCGGAAAAATAGGCAGTGAAAGGGTTAATAGTATTCCTAAGTCTGAAACACATAATTATTCAACTGTTTATATCCAGATGAGACGCCGCGTAACACTCATATCAATGTTTCCACACTAAAAAAGGAATAAAAGTCCAACTTTTTAAAGGGGCTCGCAACCGGATTTAGCATTAAAAATAGTATTTTGTAAATATATGTCAAATGCTTATAAATGGGTAAGATTTAGTTTAGGATAATAAATTCTGTTAAAAAATGCATTTCCAAAAAAAAAAGAAAAAAAAGAAGCTCTGGTGGGATTCGAACCCGTGACCCTCCATGCGGAGACAAACATGAAAAATAAGGAAACGCCTTTACCCACTCGACTACGAGCGCTCTCTGTATATATGGTAGCGAATTAACGTACTTCACTGGTAGCGATTGATATTACATTATTCGGCTCGGGTTTATGTCTGAGCCCGTGTAGAGAAGCAACAACAACAACTATACCGTCTACTAACGCTATAGAAAAACGATGGAAAATATCTAAAAAAACTAAGATTCTGTGATGATTCTTAAGACTTTTTTTGGACTGATCATATTTTTTTAATGTCAGAAGCCAAATAATGCCATAAATTTGCTTTTATTTGAGTATTTTATTTTATTTTGACAAGTACACAATCCGGTTGCGAGTCCCTTTAAAGAAAGAGCAGAAATCCGAAGATTTCAGAAAAAATCCGTAGGTCCGGAGAAATTAAGAAAATTCCAAAGATTTCATAAAAATCCGGAGAAATGGCAGCCCTGAAGCTCAAGTCAGCAGCATGCATCTGACAAAGTTTGGTTACACTAGGGCTATTGGTTTCAGAGAAGAAGTCGTTTACAATTGTTGACAGACGGACGACAGAAGCCGGTATCACAATAGCTCACATTGAGCGCTTTGTGCTCTGGTGAGCTAAAACCTTAACCAACGCAGACGCAGTCGCAGACGACAGGGTGACGGCAATATCTCGACTTTTCGAAAAAGTCGAGCTAAAAATGGACTAACCAATATATAAGTATGGAATAACCCACTTGGCATAAATAGGTTAACTGGCGTATTATTTATTGTACACATCGTTTATCATTCTTTTTAACCCTTTTCTCCATAGAAGCGCCTTTTAGCACATTTAATTTATTCATCCACTGAAGAAAATATATAGTTCCAATTTATACAGTCATGAATAGGTATTATAATAAGTATTTTCTATATTCTAGCAGATACTAGCTTAAAACAGGCTGAAGGTAAAGCAGAATGTGCCTTTAGGCGCATTTTGCTTTACTTTCAGCCTGCTTTAAGTGGTCGCCTATCTTCAATACAGACATTTCTATGGGGTAAAGGGTTAAGAGTTAAACTTATTTTTTAAATCTTGTACTTTAAAATACAGTCCCCAGATTCTTTCCTATTTTCCGCGGTTCTGGGGCTTAATTGTCATAGGGATGTTTTGATTTGGTGGACGTTATAACCAGTGCTACCATATGTTGCTCATAAAAGTCCTAATATTTCCAAATTTCAAGCGTGATTTTAGAAATCGTACCGTAAACCCTTTCGCTGCCAGGCTCTATAACACTATATAATCATACAAAATGTTTGTATCCAGATCAGACGCCGCGTGACGCGGCGTCTCATCTGGATTTAAACTGTTTGACACCCAAATCAATGTTTCCGAAGTAAAAAATGCATAAAATTCCAAACTTTATATATATATATTCTTTATTTCTCTCAGTTTGTACATATACATACATATAGATATATACAAATACATGAGCACTTTCCTTACCATACATACTTTCAAACTCCAGTCACTCATTTAACATGAATATTTCGCTACACACCATAGTATAAGTCGGAACGGAAATCCACAAGGTTTCGTAAAAAAAATTGTAGGCCCCCAACGAGAGTCAATATTAATTCACAGTCTCTGAGTGGCAAATTTTCTGTGCGATAGTGGTCAAACAAAACAAGGATAATTAAGTCGAACATGCCACACTAATTAAATCTTTCATTGGCTCTCAAATAACCTGGTGTATCTGCAACAAACTGACCAGGTGATTCCTTCATTATATCACAAAGAACATTTCTATATTTTTGCATAATGGTTTGGTTTGTTTGTTAACATATGTTTCTGTAATCTATGGGCTAACTGAATGCCACAGAGAGTGGGCGGGTACAGCCTGTTTCTAGTATTAAATATAGATTACCAGTTAAACCAGGTTGAAAGTAAAGCAGAATGCACCTTAAGCCACATTCCTATTTAAGGCACATTTCATTTTACTTTCAGCCTGCTCATTAAAGCTACCATCTGCTAGAATATATCACATAATTATATCTGATGTTACATATTCATGACTAAAAATTAGAACTATTTTATTCACTGGAGGAATGACTGAAAGACGTAATATGTGTATACATGTTAACTTAACTTTATTGAAAATACAAAATATGACACGTGTTCATGCATTTGCATAAAAAGTATCCCATTATTTAAACTCGTTAAAGCATATAAGACAATAGATTTTAACTCCCCCACTTAACCCCTCCACTACCATGACGTCATCAAATTAAAAAAATTGTCGTCTGCTTCTATTTCTAAAAAAGAGGGCCTGAAGGCCCTGATATCGCTCACCTGTTGTACTGAAGCCTGATAGCTTTACCTTTCTGTTTCACCAGTTTTAATCTAAATCCATTCAAATTTGTAGTATAGCATGTAAACAATTTTGGAATACATGTTACCTCATAATTTTAGTATAGTAGAGTACATCAAGGGCAGATAACTAGAGCCTAAACAATACCGAAATGAAGCCTTTTCTAGCATTTCAAAGTATATCAATGGCAGATAACTATTGCCACAATAATTAGCTTTCATCAATAATTGAAAACTGTAGTAGAGTTTAAACGCTGTTAGATTCAGCATTTTCAGTAATTCAAGGACATATAACTCTTGACCTGTTGGTCCGATTTCAACTATAATCACACTTATTCGAACTCTTATGTTCATATACAATCTGAGCAAGTTTGACCTATTGGTTCGATTTCAACCATAATCGAACTTATCTGAACTCTTATAGTCATATACAAACTGAGCAAGTTTGAGAAAGATTTGGGTGAAAATAATGGCCCATTGAGTGTAAACACCGTTAAAAATGTCATTTTCAGCAATTCAAAGGACAGATAACTCTCGACCTATTAGTCTGATTTCAACCATAATCATACTCATTTGAACTCTTATAGTCATATACAATCTGAGCAAGTTTATGATTGGATAAAAATTGTGGCATCTAGAGTGTAAACTTATCATTTTCAGGGATTCAAAGTTATATATCTCTTGATCTATTGGTTCAATTTCAGCCATAATCAACTCATCCGAACTTTTACAGTAATATACAATCTGAACAAGTTTGAGAAAGACTGGATAAAAATGATGACCTCTAGAGTGTAAACACTGTTAAAATGATATTTTCAACAATTCAAAGTTAGATAACTCGTGACCTATTAGTCGGATTTCAACCATAATCGAACGCATTTAAACTCTAATAGTAATGTAAAATCTGTGCAAGTTTAAGAAAGATTGGATAAATATTGTTGCCTCTAGAGTGTAAACACTGATAAATATGGTATTGTCAGCAATTCAAAGGTAGATAAGTCTTCACCTATTTTTCTGATTTCAACCATAATCAAACTCATCCGAACTCTTATAGCAAAATACAATCTGGGCAAGTTTGAGAAAGATTGGATAAAAATTATGACCTCTAGAGTGTAAACATTTTCAGCAATTCAAAGTTAGTGAACTCGTGACATATGAGTCCGATTTCAACCATAATCAGACTCATCTAAACTCTAATGGTAATATATAATCTGAGCAAGTTTGAATATGATTGGACAAATATTGTGGCCTCTAGAGTGTTAAAACTGTTAAAAATGGCATTTTCATCAATTCAAAGTTAGATAACTTGTGACCTATGAGTCTGATTTCAACCATAATAGAACTCATCTAAACTCTAATGGTTATATACAATCTGAGCAAGTTTGAGAAAGATTGGATACATATTGTGACCTATAGAGTGTAAACACGGTTAAAATGGCATTTTCAGCAATTCAAAGTTAGTTAACTCGTGACCTATTAGTCCGATTTCAACCATAATCGAACTCATCTAAACTCTAATGGTAATATAAAATCTGAGCAAGTTTGAGAAAGATTGGATACATATTGTGGCCTCTAGAGTGTAAACACTAAAATTGTTTGCGCAGCATGACGGACGCCGGACATTCAAGGATTGCAAAAACTCATCCTGAGCTAGCTCAGGTGTGCTAAAAACAATGTTCAGGTATTTTGACTTAAGAAATATTGAAACGAGTGTCAAACAGTTTGGATTCTGATCAGACGCCGCGTTACGCGGCGTCTGACCAGGATCCAAAATGTTTACAAATAACTACTGTACTCGGGGTAAGGCAGTGAAGGGGTTAATATTAATATACACATGTATGTATATAAAACTCCGCCCGCTATGAACATCTATCCTATATGTAAATGAGCATCTTACATATGTAGATATCCCCTATGAAAGAGAGAAGATTAATTCCAGATAGCTCATTAATGAAAACAGTGCAGATCCTGACAAGAACTGTCTGATCTGCGTCTTCAGTTTTCAACAACAGTTGTCAGAGGACAAGCTCGCTGGTAAAATGATATAGCTGTTGCAAACACTTATTAAAATCTTAAAAATGCAATTTGAAACTTAAAAACATGTCCTGATCTAGATTCGGGGATTGCACTTAATTAGGTAAAACCTGTACAAGTTGTGCTGAACTTTGTAATCTTGTATATGCACTAAATCAGTGAAGCCTCTCATGTAAGGCACGTCTCTTAACTTTGACGGTTTGGTTTGGGGGAAAAAAACCAACACCTTGAGTTTGAGTATGTCAGGGCTTCTCTAGACAGAAGGAGATGGTATTGTGAGCACTTTTAAATTCTGATACGCAAATTTCGAAATTTAATGCAGAGGTTCAGGTCAAGGTCAAGGTCAAGATCGCAGGGGTCAACATTTTCACATGCATGGAAATATGTTATCCCAAGGTATATGTGCTGCAGGTATGAAAGCTGTAGCTCAAGGGACATAGACGCTGTGTACACCTTCTGAAACTTCTAACATGAACGGCAACAACTGGGTGACAACATAAGCTCTCCTGGACTTTAGTCCGGCAAACTAAAATGCGCCAATATACCCCAATAGCAGGACATTTTAATATTAACATGTTAAAACATTCATGAATTATGTATATCATGTATGTATTATGTTATGATATTTCCTACATATGGAAAACCGATAAAATGACAATTCACTGCATTACAATGATTATTTTATTTAGTTTAGATCCTGATCAGACATCACATAAATCAGCTGATTTTACAGCAGTCATGGAATAAATATCAACATATTGAAACAAATAATAATTACGAATATGATACACGTATTGTATTATAAATTGATTGGATACTATGTAGATATGGAAAGCACATACACTGATTCAAATTAGTAATCCCTTTCACTGCCTAACCACAAGTACTGTGGTTCTTTGCAAACAGTTTAGATCCTGTCTGTTATGCCCGAATCTGCCAACGTTGGGCTAACTGAAACTCATAGAGAGAGGGAAACGGACACAGAATCGTAGTATTTTTCTATAGAGACCTAATTATTTTACATTTCATTTGTATAGTACGAATAAATGGGGCCCTGATTTAAAGACTTATCCGAAGGATTTGGCCCAGGCAGGGAATCAAACTCATGACCCCCTGATTAACAGGCATATTACTACTAAACCCACAGTCCGCCGGTAGTTTGGATCCTGTTCAGACGCCGCATAATACAATGCCTTAACCAGATCCAAACTGTTTTACCCTCGTTGCGATTGTAGTTTATTCAATTTACATACAATCTAAATGTAATGTATAAAAGAAGATGAAAACTGATTAAGCAGATAACGTCACTGTAGTAAGGGTTTAATATATACATGTTGTAATAAATGTTTTAACTCATTATCCCCTGATGACGTCATTGTAGTAAGGGTTTAATATATACATCTTGTAATGAATGTTTTAACCCATTAAGCCATACTGACTCATTTTGACTCATTGCGCAATAGCCTCATACTAACTCATTTTGACTCACTTTAATCAACTAGCATGCATTGAGGTGAGCACTGATAATTGTTAATCGCTTATGAGTTAATGGGTTAACTCATTATCCCTTGATGATGTCACTGTAGTAAGGGTTTAATATATACATGTTGTAATGAATGTTTTAACTCATTATCCCCTGATGACGTCACTGTAGTAAGGGTTTAATATATACATGTTATAATGAATGTTTTAACTCATTATCCCCTGATGACGTCACTGTAGTAAGGGTTTAATATATACATGTTGTAATGAATGTTTTAACTCATTATCCCCTGATGACGTCACTGTAGTAAGGGTTTAATATATACATGTTGTAATGAATGTTTTAACTCATTATCCCCTGATGACGTCATTGCAGTAAGGGTTTAATATATACATGTTATAATGAATGTTTTAACTCATTATCCCCTGATGACGTCACTGTAGTAAGGGTTTAATATATACATGTTGTAATGAATGTTTTAACTCATTATCCCCTGATGACGTCATTGCAGTAAGGGTTTAATATATACATGTTATAATGAATGTTTTAACTCATTATCCCCTGATGACGTCACTGTAGTAAGGGTTTAATATATACATGTTATAATGAATGTTTTAACTAATTATCCCCTGATGACGTCATTGTAGTAAGGGTTTAATATATACATGTTATAATGAATGTTTTAACTAATTATCCCCTGATGACGTCATTGCAGTAAGGGTTTAATAAATACATGTTATAATGAATGTTTTAACTCATTATCCCCTGATGACGTCACTGTAGTAAGGGTTTAATATATACATGTTATAATGAATGTTTTAACTAATTATCCCCTGATGACGTCATTGTAGTAAGGGTTTAATATATACATGTTATAATGAATGTTTTAACTCATTATCCCCTGATGACGTCACTGTAGTAAGGGTTTAATAAATACATGTTATAATGAATGTTTTAACTAATTATCCCCTGATGACGTCATTGCAGTAAGGGTTTAATATATACATGTTATAATGAATGTTTTAACTCATTATCCCCTGAAACTTTAAATGGACAATTACAGTTTGCAATAAAGGCTAGTCCATTTAAGACTATTTAGGGTTGAATTTTGTAATAAATAGCAACATGCATATTTCGCTCACCTGAGAAAATAGCTGAAAAAATGGCGATAATAATTTAGGTCCAGGACTGACCTAGATATGCAACAGACCCGAACAATTTGAACAAATTATGTAAAGTATATTTAAAAGTGTCACCATACCGAATATAAAAGCTCTGGCCATATTAGTGTCAGAGAAGAAGACGTTTCAAATTTTCTCTATATAACTCTATGTAAAACTGTGACCCCAGGGGTGGGGCCAATTTTGACCCCAGGTGCATAATTTGAACAAACTTGATAGAGGACCTGTAGGCGATGGTATGTGCCAAATATCTAAGCTCTGGCCCTTGTAGTTATAGAAAAGAAGATTTTTTAAGTTTTCATTGAAAAAAATATATTTTTAGCTCCTGTGACCTAGTTATGCAACCGACCAGAACCATTTGAACAATTTTGGTTTAGGACATCTAGAAGTGTCACCATACCAAATATCAAAGCTCTGGCCATATTAGTTTCAGAGAAGAAGACGTTTGAAAATTTCACTATATAACTCTATGTAAAACTGTGACCCCCGGGGCGGGGCCAATTTCGACCCCAGGGGCATAATTTGAACAAACTAAATAGAGGACCTGTAGGCGATGATATGTGCCAAATATCTAAGCTCAGGCCCTTGTAGTTTCAGACAAGAAGATTTTTTAAGTTTTCAATGAAAAAAAATCTATTTTTAGCTCCTGTGACCTAGTTATGCAACTGACCAGAACCATTTGAACACTTTTCGTATAGGACATCTAGAAGTGTCACTATGCCAAATATCAATGCTCTGGCCACATTAGTTTCAGAGAAGAAGACGTTTGAAAATTTCACTATATAACTCTATGTAAATCTGTGACCCCCGGGGCGGGGCCAATTTTGACCCCAGGGGCATAATTTGAACAAACTTGATAGAGGACCAGTAGATAATGCTATGTGCCAAATATGTAAGCTCTGGCCCTTCCAGTTTTTGACAAGAAGATTTTTTAAGATTTCCTTATTTTTTCACTTTGGTTGCCATGGCAACCAGAGTTCTGCATTGTTTTTAATTCTTTGAACAAATTTGAAAGAGCTTGACCCAAGGAACATTTCTGTAAAGTTTGGTTGAATTCTGTCAAGCCGTATAGGAGGAGATGTCATTTGAAGCAATTGTTAACGACGACGGACGACTAACGACGGACGACGCCGGACACAGGGCCATCCCAATAGCTCACCTTGAGCCTTTGGCTCAGGTGAGCTAAAAACAGTGAAGTCCCTGATCAGAGGGCTCCTGCAGGAGCCCTCTGATCAGGGACTTCACTGTTGGCATAGGACAAGAGTACTCTTCACAGGCACGCATATGGTAAAGGATGCATATATGCATCACTAGGACTCAATGAGTTAATACTAACATGGTAAAACATTGCAACAATCATATCATGATTTACCCTGTACGTCTTAGCTTATTTTCAGAGCCTTCGACAGGTGGTTGCACAAAGAAGCCTTAGAATAACTCAGAAACGTCGATAAGGAAGGCATCTAAAACTTTCCTATGGTTCTTAACCCATTACACCATAAATACGCCCTTTTACGCCTGAACATTATTCATCCACTGAAGAAATTAGTCCAAATTTATACAGTCATGAAAATGTATCACAACAAATATTTTCTATATTCTAGTAGATGGTAACTTAAAGCTGGCTGAAAGTAAAGCAGAATGCGCCTGAATATCTTTACTTTCAACCTGCTTTAAGCGGTCACATATCTTCAAAACTAGAAACGGGCTATGGGGTAATGGGTTAAACATTTACCTACTCATTATATAAATCATGTTCATGCCTTTACCTTTAGCTTATATACATGATATATTATGACACTACCAAATTCTCATAAACACACATTTAGGTATTTCTCATAAACATACACATTTACATATTTCTCATACAGATTTACACACATTTGCATATTTCTCATATTGTATTGTTTTACATGCTTAAATATATGCAGTGGGTGATTGGTGAGATTTGAGCTAAATTCTTGAGAATGATCTCAGACACAACTCAAACTATTTATAACCTTGGACCCAGGGTCGATGCTTATAAAGCGTTTAATCTGAGTCTGAAATCATTCTCAAGCATTTGATTGGTAAGAATTGAGCCTAGGCTCAAATCTTACCAATCAAATGCTTGAGAACGAACTTAGACTCAACGCAAACGCTATATAAGCGATGGGCCAGGACTCGAACCCAAGACCCTTCGCTTACAGGGCAGTGCCCTTCAGTCTGAGCCACCGGGCAACTTACACATATCTCTCACCATTCAACCATAAACTCAATCCGGATACAAACAATTAATAAGAATAACTACTAAAGAATATTCTGATAAAATAATCTCTGAGTCACTTTGTCCACTCCGAGCTGCTAATAGATGCAAAACGTGTTTGTATTATCCAATTTTTCTGACCTTGGCGACTTATTTTTAGAACAGGATAGTTTATAATGGTGAATAGGTAAGCAATGTGATATCGGATATATATCGTATACTGGTATTTCGTACTTGAGATACATGACTCTCGTGCAGCACGAGACCGCTGGGCTTATTTTACCGATACGTTACTCGTTCCCAATAAACGTATTTACGCTAAAACTAATACTTCAATTGCAAACAGGTTGGAGCCAGATCAGACGCCGGGTAACCAAGCGACTGATCAGGCTCTAAACTGTTTGCCATTCAGATTAGATAGATAGTGTGGAATTTCAAAAAGTTGGAATTTTCTACAGTTACTGCATTGCATATGCGTTTAAAACTTAAAAAGTAAGAAATATGTACCGTGATATTCTCTACTGTACATTACACACAATAAATACAATTATCTGTATCTCTTGCTGAGTTGTACGGAAATCATCGAGCGCACTGATCGTCCCTTTTTCTGTTTTAGATTGTTCCTATCTAAAAATAACTCGGCCAGGTCAGAATAAAACACTAATAAATCCTTTCAAACTTAAATATGATAAGGTATTATCAGTATCAGTATGAATATGGTAAAATTGAAATCAGAAAAAAAAAGAAACAAACTATTTACACAATAAACTAACAAGAGGGCCTTGAAGGCCCTGATATCGCTCACCTGTTGTAATCGAAGTCTAATGGCTTTACCTTTGAGTTTCACCCATATGATTCTAAATCCATTCAAATTTGTAGACTATAGGGTGTAAACAGTATTGGAAAAATACATATTCTAATATAGTAGAGTACATCATGGGCAGATAACTAGAGCGTATATAAACAATACTGAAATAAAGCCTTTCCTAGCATTTCAAAGGCAGATAACACTTGCTACAATGCCCAGATTTCAACAATATTTACACTCCTTCAAGAACTTATAGCTATATACATTGTGTGCAAATATAATCTAAATCCATTGAACATTGTAGTTGCTAGATAGTAAACACTGTTATATAAGGCATTTTCAAAAATCAAGGGCAGATAACTCTTGACCAAATGAACCCAATTTCAACCATTTTCGAACTCATCGAGACCTTATAGTCATATACAATCTGAACAAATTTAAAAAAGATCGGATAAATATTATGGCCTCTATAGAGTGTTAACGCTGTCAGAGTTGGCATTTTCAACACATCAAGGGAAGATAACTCATGACCTAATGGTCCGATTTCAGCCATAATTGAAGTCATTCGAGAACTTATGGTTATATACAATCTGAGTAAGTTTAAAAATATTGGGTAAAAAGTGTGGCCTCTAGAGAGTAAACACTGTTAGTTATGGCATTTTCATCAATTAAAGGGCAGATTACTCTTTATCCATTGGTCCCATTGCAACCATAGGCATTCGGCCCGTTGGCTATGACACTATCCCTAGCTGCTATAACCCCCTCCACCACCACCAAAAGTGGATAAAATACCCTAAAATCTATCCATACATTCAATAACCATCATAAAAGAACATTTCCTGAAGTTTCGTGAAATTTAAAAAAAAAATTTTTTTTTGCTAATTTATAAGTAAAATAGTAAAGGCTGCCATGAAAAAGCACCTTGCAGAAGCAACCCTCAAGTTCCCAACCCTGTCATTTTGTCAAATCTTGGACGATCTGGACAGATGATGGCTCATTGTTTACAGCAAACAGTTTTCTTTGACGATAATTGGTAAAAAATTCAAAGCAATCGGCGAACACGCGCATGGGGACTCGAAGGGTGGGGAGACCCCTTATTCGGAAACCATCTGTCACGCAAAATTTTCCCAAACAAACGACTGGTTGCCCAGTCAAACTATTATCATTCTAGCGAACCCGAGAACCAGCTTCAAAGCAGGAAATGACGCAAAAGTCAAGCGCCTCAATTGGTCGTATTCGAATCAGGACAACTATAGCGTTAGTTGGACGTGTTGTCAACAGGTTCTATTCGAATCACCACTTGATGTTTTCCGTTGACAAAATGTTGTCAAACCATCATATCGTTGACCACAATTTCGATTCGAGTCGGGTCAAAAACGTTGTCATCAGTAAATCTTCGAGCATTTGCTCCGCCTAGTTTTCGTTGACAACAAATTGAATGATTCGAATACGACCAATGAATATCATATCCGTTTGTCAACCGAAACTAAACGAAAGTTATCTAGAAATTTATTTCGTAACAGAAATGCTCATTTACCGATAATTCAAAAGGTATTTATTATATATTTCATTTTCTATTAATTACCCGTACCATGGTGTAATGCATGGTCGCAAATTCACTTGTTAATCGCTGAATCAGGGAATGACTGACGAACAAGTCCGAAAATTAAGGTGACAGAAGGATTCCGATATAAGGTGCCTATCGAACTTTTTATTTCTTCACTTGTGCTCGTGTCTTGCTTAGGCTGTGAGCTAACTTTCTTTGAACAGAACTGTTAAATGTAAATAATAAGCCATCATTTGTCAAAATCGGCCCAAAAATGACAAAATGACAAGGTTGGGAAGTTAATGGCCCTGAATACACATCCACCTTTTCATTGTATACATACATGATACGATTTTTTTTTTTTTTTTTTTAAACTTCTTGAAACTTCTTGAAACATTTGTTAAGGATGTTTGTTGAACATATGGATGTATTTTGACTCATTTTACGCGCCGAAAACCTGTGATTGCAACCATAAACTCTTATGGTCATATGCAATGCTAGCAAGTTTGAGAAATATTGGATATAAATTGCGGCCTCTAGAGTGTAAACACTAAACTTATTGATGACGCACGACAGACGCCGGACATTCAAGGATTGCAAAAAGCTAGCTCAAGTGAGTTAATAATGGATGACAATCAACAATTTTACTTTTTTATATGTAAACTTTTATTATTTGATTGGTACTGAAAAAACTAAAAGAAAATATTGCAGTTAGAAGTTTCAGTGAATATAATTATGTTAAGCTTACTTTCCTAATTCCAGCATATACTCTAGTAGATGGCAGATTTAAGCTTAAACCCGGCTAAAAGTAAGGCAGATGACGTATTATGGCGCATTCCCCTTCACTTTAAACCCGCTTCAGGTATTGTAAAACAGGTATTTTTCACGTCACGAATATTTCGCGTAATGCGATTTTGTATTAATTCGCGACATCATGCAATATTTCTAGCAGGTGGTAGCTTAAAGCAGGCTGAAGGTAAAGCAGAATGTGCCTTAAGGCACATTCTGCTTTACTTTCAATCTGCTTTAAAATGTCACCTATTTTCATAACTAGAGACATTCGCGAATTAACGCGAAAATTATATTGTCGCGAATAAAACCGGTTTTACAGTACATGTATTCAACTTTCTTCCACACAAGATAAAACAAACTATGGAGTAAAGTGTTTATTATCGGGGAACCATTGTTAACCCATTACTCAAAAGACACGCATTTTAACACTTTTGAATTAATCATTCCACTGTAAAAAGTAATTTCTGCTTATGCAGTCATTTCTTTGGATCATATTTTTTCTCTATACTCTAGCTGATGGTACCCTAGAGCTTGAAACTTAAAGCAAGCTGAAAATAAAGCAGAACGGTCATCGAATCACCTTCTGCTTTACTCTAAACACGATTTAAGTGGTAGACAATATTCAACACAAGAAACAAGCTGTGAAATAATGTTTGATAACCGATTACCCAATTACTCCATAGATACGAATCCTAATACTTGTTGTTTTTATTCCTCCGCTGTATGAAATAGTTCCAACCTATACAATAATCAAAATGAGCATAGTAAATGCTATATACTCTAGAAAGTTGACAGTAGCATAAAACATGAAACTTAAAGCAGGTTGAAAGTAAAGCAGAACGCATGTTTAGGTTATGCTGCTCTACTTTAAACCCTCTTTAAGTGTTCACCTGTCTTCGATGCTAGGAACTGGCTATCCTAAAATACATGTTTGATATTGTATCAGTTTAAAACACTTAGCTTAAAGCAGATTGAAAGCAAAGCAGAACGTGTCCTAAGGCGCTTTCTGCTTTGCTTTAAACTGCCTTAGGAAATGATTACGGGTTTATACAGGCATGAATATGTATAGTAACAGATACATGTTTATTCGATATTATAGTAGATGGTACATGTAGCTAAAACACTTAAATTTAAAGCAAGTCGAAAGTAAAGTAGAATGGGTTTTTATGTACATTCTGCTTCACTTTAAACCTACCCCAAGTGGTCACATATCTTCAATGCTAGGAACCCAGAATAGCAGATGGAAGCTTATAAAAACTCTATGCTTAAAGCAGGATGAAAGTAAAGCAGAACGCGCCTCTTTGAATGCATTCTGCTTTCTGCTTCACCTTAAACCCGCTTTAAGTGGTCTCATATCTTCAATACTATGAAATGACTATGATAGAGTTTATACTATTTATACAACCTGAATATGCATCATAATGAATATTTTCTATATTGTAGCAGGTGATAGCTTAAAACTCTAAGCTTAATGCAGTCTGAAAGCAAAGTAGAATGCATGTTAAGGTGCATTCTGCTTTATTTTAATCCCGCTCCAAATTGTCACCTATCTTCGATGTTAGGAACTGGCTATGGATTTATAAGGTCTTGCTTATGTATCAACAAATATTCTCGATATTATAGCAGATGGTCGCTTAAAATTCCAAGCTTAAAGCAGGCTGAAAGCACAGCAGGATGCGCTTTACGGCGAATTCTGATTTGCTTTAAAACCGCTTTAAGGTGTCACCTATCTTCAGCGTTAGTTTATGCAGTCATGAATATGTATCGTAGCAAATATGTTCAATATTGTAGCAGATGGTGGCTAAATATCAATAAGCTTAAAGCTAAAAGTTAAAAGCAGGTGGAAAGTAAAACAGAATGCACCTTAAAGTCCATTCTGTTTTACTTTAAACTCGCATCCAGTCGTCAGTAATTATCTTCAATGTTAGGAACACGAAATGACTAAAGTTTAATATTATTGACATAGAATTTCTCGAACTGACATAGCAAATAATAACTTTGAAGGGCTCCAGATAAGGGGAACATTTCAAAAACTATAAATCTTTATTTCTGAATTAAACCCTATGGTGTTACTACTCATTAGAATCGTCTCTTCGAGACGATTCTAATGAGAAGTCACACCATAGGATAATCTGTTAAAATAAGTGAGAAATTGTTGGATTTGTTCAATTTGCTCGCTCTTATCTGGAGCCCTGACTGTGACTGTAAATAAGAGCTAAATATTCAAACTATTCAATAAACTGCTACAGGATGAAACAAACTTTTAATTACTAAATAATATTTGTTTGATTAATATCTCTTTCTGCTAACGTTGAGCTAATTGGACGTACTAGAGAGAGAGAGTAGCGGATACAGAAGAATCCCAGGTAATGTCCTAATCTTTTTCGACAAAGTCACATGCTTCTTTTGCCTTCAATCTATTATCAGCTGCTAGGAGATGAAAAACAACTTTTTTCAGAATTTTGTGTTACAACTTGTATCAAAAGAAAGGAAATGAGCTAATTAAGAAAATGAATGGTGACAGTTGGGTATTTGAGTAAATATAAGAAGTTTTAAGTCTAAAAATAAGCGGAAACTTCTCAACTCATTCAATCGGTCATCAGCTGCTAGGAGATGAAAAACAACTTTTTTCAGAATTGGGTATTAAAACTTGTATCATTAGACAGGAAATGAGCTAATTAAGAAAATGAATGGTGACAGTTGGATGTTTAAGAGAATATGAGAAGTTTAAGACTTAAAGCAGACGTCAAAGCACCAAATTGTGTAACTGTTTTGTTATAAACTGCTCAGAGATGAAAAACAAGTTTTTTCATAATTTTGTGTTAAAACTTGCATCATTAGACAGGAAATGAGTCAACTAAGACAATGAATGGTGATAGTTGGGCGTGCTGGTGTTTATAACAAGTTTTACCGGCTTTACTGACTGGGCTTGTAGTGTTTAAAGTGTATTGACCATGTCTTGTTACTGTCATTATACTGACACTTTGTCACCTTCAGACCAGGACAAGTACGGAGGAAAGTCTTCATGTCTACCTGTCCGTCTGTGTCCTCTGTCACTGTTACATCGACTAGTTCTACCACAACATAACGTGTTGTCTGGGAAATACTGCGTGTAAACTCATGCAGGGCTGTCACTGGTAATGTAACATCCCTCAGTCTAACCCCCTCCACACAGTGTGACACAGACTGAAGATTATCTACAGACATGAAGTACAGATCAAGTATCTGTATGTGTGTCATAGTAGACACATCTATTCTAGCTCTACACTGGCTATCATGGTCTGTACAGACTAACTCCAGTGCTAACTGTCTAATGGTGGGTGACTGTGAGACCCTGGCTATTATTTGTTCTTTATGTTTATGTGTCATATAACAACCCAGCCACAGTGCCATTAAACACTTGTTACTACTGAGACTACATAGGGCAGTAACTAACTCATCTGTAGCTGTGATATAACTGATCAAGTCCAGGCTTGTAAGAGTGTTGATGTTGTTGTTTACTATTACTGTCACTGTGTCAACATGTATATAGCAGGGCTTGATGTCATCCAGGTGCAGTTTTTGTACTGAGTGACAGTGTTGTAACTGACTAGTTATAGCTCTCAACTGATCTCTATCAGTGCCATTAGTCTCCATGTTTACAGACTTGACCTTTGACCTTTTAGTGCATACAAACAAAGGTTTTACATGACAGAGGGTGGTTTTAGTGATATAAAAGTCAGCTAAACATAAATTGTCATATTTGTAGCCATGATAGCTACCCTCTACTACACAGTCAGTTATACATGTTTGTATGTCTCGTATTAAATGTGCTCGTAGGTAAGTTTGCCTGTATTCCTGTAACTGTTGGTGTTTGTCAGCAGTCACAATATGAGTGAAATGTGTCAATAACTGTTGTGTTAAGTCTGGCCTTAGCCCTGACATAAACATATATACCTGAGACATTTCTAAACATGTACCTATTGTACTGCAGAAATATGTCATTTGGTTGATTGGACTTTCGCTTGTTTTTGTGAAGATCCGCTTCAGAAAACCCAGAGAATCAACATAGCCTGCTATGAATAGTGACGCCAGAAATTCTTGAAACTTTTTATGTATAAACGAAAGTTTTTTCTCACTAACTGAAACTTTGTCTAACACTTTGCTCTGTGACAAAATGCCAGATTTTAAACACATATCTATTGCCTCTTGTCCTAGACCAAATAACTCCATCTGCGAGGTTCTAAACACTAAACTGTTTTCTCGTATTTTGTCAATTAATGCCTCAAATGCTATCCTAGATAAACAATAAATCAATTGCCTATGGCTTTGACAACATGGGTGGTCCTTAAAACATTCGGGCAAGGGTCTGTTCGCTTGAACATCTTTTGATGTTACGGTAGTTTCTTTAGATATGCTTTTATTGGCCTTTGTAAGAAGGTGCTCTAAAATGTCACAGTACAGCTGTACCTGCGACTTTGGCAGATCCTGGTATTCAAACCAAAGGCAAATAAGCTGTACGAGTATAACGGGTATCATTTTAAAGTGATCAAGGCCTCTCTGTTTTAGTGTCATTAAAAAATCTCTTTTCCTTCTGCAACATGTTTTACTCTTTCTCAGTATTTTAATGACTTTACTGCAGAGTTGAGAAGCAGATTGCTCACTTATTCCTATGAGTTCAACATGCTTATCAACTTCTGAACTTTTCAGCTGTAGCACATCAAACTTCCATGGCCGTGTTGTGGTGAGGAAGACACTGGTTTCAATTGTGATATCCCTGCCTGGGATACCAAAGTTAACAAAATGTGGAACAGTACTACCCTCAGGACACACCCACTCATCAAGGCCATCGCATATAACAAGACAACATTCATTTTTCAATAAGGCAGCGGTATCAACACCTTTAACAGAATCATAGTGTTGTAAAATCTGTGACTGAATCATGTCAGTAATTTCATATTCTGAAAGAGAATCTCTTAGTGTTATATAAAACAACAGCTTAAAATGTGACAGCATTTGTCTGTCCTTTTTACTCCCGTCTTTACTTTGCTTATGTCTCATTTTCTTGTCATCATCCTCGTCTGATTCACTGTCACTTTCTTCACTCTCAACTATATTCAAACCACCATGTGCTTCACACCAGAGTCTTACTATATTTCTACATAACATGCTTTTACCTGTACCAGCATCACCTGTAATGTATATGTTTCTACACTGGTAGTCTTTAGTGTAGAAGACTTGTTTACACGACATATTGGTCACCTCTTCTTCCACATTCCCTAAACCATCTCTCCCCATACTTTCTCTCAGGACCTTGATTGCTGGAGCAACATACATGTACTCTAGGCCTACATCATTGGTATCTAGAGAATTCTCGATAACAAGGCATGAGTGTCTGTAGTGGGACATCAGCACTGCTTGTAGATCTGTAATGTAAAACACATATATTATATAACCAATACTCAAAGTAACGAGAGCACCACAAACGGTACATTACACGCCAACGTCAAACTAATATATAGTTAGATCAAAATCTATTCCTATTTTTAGCCACTAGAGCATGAAGTTTAATTCATTCTGAAATAAAGCATTTTCTAGAATATCTGAGTACACCAAGGGCAGACAACTCTTGACAAAATGATCCGATTTCAATAAAAATCAAACCTTTTCATGAAGTTATACTTATATAATTAAACTGTGGGCAAATATAATCAAAATCCATTCAAAACTGTAGTTGTTAAGTGTAAACACTGTTAAATGAAGCCTTTTATAGCATATCTGAGTACATCAAGGGCACATAATTCTGTAACGACAAATCAAATGAACCCCATGTTTCCCAAAGCTTCAGATCTTGATGCATATAACACTTGTGTGAAGTTTTATAAATATCCTTTCAATAGTTTTCCGAAAAAAGTCCGGACAAGCTTTTTAAGCATATTTGAGTACACCAAGGGCAGATACCTCTGTAACGACAAGACAAATAAACCTCAAACTCAACTCAGCTTCAGATTTTGATGCATATAACATTTGTGTCAAGTTTCATTAATATCCTTTGAAAGTTTTTCTGGAAAAACTCAGAATAAGCTTTTTTAAGCATATTTGAGTACATACATCACGGGCACATAACTCTGTCACTTAAATTCAAATGAACCTCAAACTCGACTCAGCTTCATATCATCATGCATTTAACATATCTGTGAAGTTTCATTAATATCCTTTGGATAGTTTTCAGTAAAAAACTCCGGACATGCGTTTTATAGCCTATTTGAGTACATCAAGGACACATACCTCTGTAACGAAAATTCGAAAGAACAACATACTCGAATCAGCTTTAGATCTAAATGCATATTTAACATATGTGTAAAGTTTCATCATTTTTTTCGGAAAAACAAAATGTTGACGGGCGAACGGACGGACGAACAGGGCCACGCAAATATACGACCACCTTTAGAGGTGGGCGTATAAAATGGCAATTACATGACTACTCATAGCAAGAGGGTCATGCTGGCCTTGATATCGCTCACCTTAGGATGTTGAACCTGATAGGTTTACGTTTGGATTTCGCGAATATCCAGAACTTAAATAACAGTTTATATAATTTTCACAGCCCATTCAAATGTGTAGACAGTAGAGTGTAAATGTTGTTGAACTATTACCTTACTTGGGGACCTACGTATTTACCGTACATGATACATTCTGTCTTTTTCTCGTGTATAACATGCCTCTTTATCTTAAAGATTGAAACACAGGAAAGTAGAAACCTATATCAATCAGAGAGCGCGCTGCAGATGATCTTTTGTTTGAGGTAGTAGACTGTTGTTCTTAACTCATTCACTGTCCAAATTCAATTGTATATGTAGTACATGTAGCATTGGAAAACAGTACCCGTGTCTTATTGGTTTACAACTTTAAATCGGCATCATTAAAATCAGTCTATATTCTAGCAGATGGTAGATTAAAACAGGCTGAAAATAGAACAGAAAGCATCTGAAGGCGCATTCTGCTTTACTTTCAGCCTGCTGTAAATGGAAACCTATTTTCAAAAGTGTAAAACAGGCTATTTGGTTATGTCCAAACACCTGGGTCAACTCTACATACCTTTGCATTGGTCATCCCAACTCCTTGAGCTGCCAGCTGCAGAGGTATCTGGTTTGGGCTGCAAATGGAAGTGTTAAAACAGTCAATCTTGATACAAGTATGTATTGAAATGATAAATACTCAACTGAACAAGAGCACCGCAATCCGGGTACATTATACGCCCATCAAATCGATCTTAGAATGTTGTCATACTAAAACATCTGTATAAGGGGAGATCCTTTGAAAGCACAGAAAGCAAAGCAAATACCGAAAATTGCAGACTCGGTTTAATTGAGTCTGTTCATGAGCAATACTGAAATATGCAACAGTGCTCACGCCCCCTAGCACCGGCTTAAAACCCTATCAAGGTAAAGTGAACAAAAGGGGAAGAACCCTGAAAGTTAGGGGTCATATGCTGACCAAATTTCATAAGGACTGGAATAAATTTGTTTGAGTAAGAGAGCGGACAAACTAAAAATGCCCGTTTTTTGAAGATAAAAGGGGCATAACTCTTGACTGTCAGGAGCAATCTTGCTGGTTATGGAACATAACCGAGACATTATGGTAATACACATGCTGACCAAGTTTCAAAAGGATTCAAATAAATTTATTTGAGTTAGAGAGCGGACGAACTAAAAAATGCCCGTTTTTTAGTGAAAAAAAACTCTTGAATGCCTGTGGCAATCTTGCTGGTTATGGCACATACCCGAGACATTATGGTAATTCACATGCTGACCAAGTTTCAAAAAGATTGGAATAAATTTGTTTGAGAATGGGCGCGGACAAACTAAAATATGCCCGTTTTTTACGAAAAAAGGGGCATAACTCTTCAATGTCTGGGGCAAACTCCCTTGTTATTGAACTTGACCAAAACATTATGGTTATACACATGCTGACCAAGTTTCAAAAGGATTGAAATAAATTTGTTTGAATTAGAGAGCGGACAAACTAAAATATGCCCGTTTTTGACGAAAAAAGGGGCATAACTCTTGAACGTCTGGGCCAATCTTGCTGGTTATCGAACTTGACCGAGACATTATGGTAATTCACATGCTGACTAAGTTTAAAAAGGATTAGAATAATTTTGTTTGAGTTAGAGAGCGGATAAACTAAAATGTCCGTTTTTGACGAAAAAGGGGCATAACTCTTGAATGTCTGGGGCAAGCTTGCTGGTTATCAAATTTGACCGAGATATTATGGTCATACATATTTTTACCAAGTTTCAAAAGGATTGGACTAACTTTGTTTAAGCGGACATAAAAAAGCTAACAAACGGACAGACGGACGTTCTTACGGGAGGATACTTAAGTGGCTATTTTCTATTGTTTTCTTTTGCGTGGCTAGCCACACAAGCGAAGATTTCTTTTTGCTCTAACTTGAAAAATAATGATCTGGAGGCTAACCCTACCCCTAACCCTATGTCCCACAACTGGCCAGGTTAATGTCAAAAGAAATGGCCAGGTTAATGTCACAAGAGATGGCCAGGTTAATGTTTTTCAATTATGGGGCTAAGAATTTTAGCCACGTAAGTACCCTCTCGTAGGCACGGACATACAGACAGACAGACGGACGGACAGCGCCACGACATAATACGTCCCGTCTGAAGACGGTCGTATAAAAAGAAATGCATGTTTTGGTTTTTTAATTTGAACATCATAGTACTAGATTAACTGATGTTTCACAAATAGCTCTCATTCATGCAAATATACAATAGATCAGTCAGTTTGACTTTCAATAGTTACAAAAATCTAAATAAGGGGAGATCCTTTGAAAGCACAGAAAACAAAGCAAATACTGAAAATTGCAGACTCGGTTTAATTGAGTCTGGTCATGAGCTATACTGAAATATGCAACAGTGCTCACGCCCCCTAGCACCAGCTTAAGCTGAATTCATCTTTCAACTCTAAATGCGCTAAAATCAATGATTCCAAAGGACCAGACAGTATAACAACACTGAGAAAGAAGTAAGGGCGACTATAGTATGACTATCTTTAGTGGTTGTTTGACACATGTTTGACTGTACATGCCCACTTTCACTGCTGTTTCACAAGTAACTATGCAATAGATCAGTAAGACTGACTTCAATAGTTACAAAGTATACTCTTCCCGTGCTTAACTTACAATAAAATCATATATGTTATGTGCCACTATACTCTCGTATGTTTGCATAATTACATGTACAGAAAATAACATTGCTGAAGAACTTGTTTCAATAATACCAGGATAACGTCACAGTGAAAGTGAACATGTACAGTCAATGCAACTACCAACTAGAGAGGTGACTGTGTCTGTAACACACATCTTATGCATCCTAGCTGCAACGAGAGCACCACAAACGGGTGCTGGACGCTCTACTTTCACACACTTGAGAAAGCTACATATTCCAAACTTAAAGAATGTGTATGAATGTTTGATGTTTTCTTGATCATAGAAGTTTGTAAGCAAGAACATCTCATACATAACTTCACATATATGTGTTTACTACGGTCATATCAGAGGAAATAATATTGTGCAAGTTTTTAATAAATCTAATTTATATTTTAAAAGAAATGATACCTGCATCTGCATTCCATTAAAAGTAAATTCTAAGTCAAACGAGGGTAGTAAAGCTGCAAAACCAATCACAGAGTTAGCTAATGAGGGTCCCTTTCAAAATTAAAAGGTATTCAAAGTTTCAAATGAATAACTTTGACGGTTATTGAGAAATTTCATTAACAAAGTCTAAGTCAAAACAAGGGCAATAAGTCCTCAAACTCAAGGATTACCTCCCTTGTAGTAGTTAGTTTCCTTTGATGCTATACAAGAACCTAGTTTCTAGTTAATACCCGCGATAGTTATGGAGATATTTCAAATTACAATTTTTAAGTTTAAAAAGAGCAATAACTGTAGAATGATAAATCAAAGAGTTGTAATGAGTTGTAATGAGTTGCCTTTTTGATACTGAACAAGTTTTCAAAATTTCAAGTTAGTACCTTTCATAGTTATTGAGAAATTTCATTTAAAACAAGGGCAAGTACTCTGGAATGACAAATCCCAGGGTGACATGCCCCGTTGTTATGAGTTGCCCTTTTGATACGAAATAACTATTCAAAGTTTCAAGTGAATAACTTCGATAGTTACTGAGATATTTCAATTTACAAATTTTAGGTAAACGAGACATCGTAGTATGCAACACTCCGCCATTCCAAGATATACTCACACAACAAAGGTGTCCCTAGCTAATGTGGAAATATTCCGGACAAAATGAGATACATAAATACAAACATACACACATTTTACAATTGAGGTCGAAGGTCAAGGTCAAGGTCACAGTGACCTTAAAGTAGAATGCCACACTCCGCCTTCCCATGATGTACTCACACACCCAATTTGCTATTCCTAGCTGATACGGTACAGAAGATATGTGCCGGACAAGATTATCTAAAAACTTGAGGTAAAGGTCACAGTGACCTAAAAGTAGTATGCGATACTCTGCCATCCCAAAATCTACTCACACATATTTGCTATTCCTAGCTGATGTGATAAAGGAAATATACTCCGAACAAAATTAGTTACATGCATACAAACATGCACACAATTTACAATTGAGGTCAAAGGTCAAAGTCACAGTGACCTTAAAGTAGTACGCGACACCCCATCATCTCATGATGTACTCACATACCAAATTTGCTATTCCTAGCTGATACGGTACAGAAGATATGCTCCCGACAAGCTTTTTAAAACGAGAGTTGTCAGAGAGACAACAAAGCTCGCGTTCGGCACATTTCGAGAATTAAAAGCAAACTCGGAGGTCAAGGTCACAGAGGTCAACTTGTTTGTGTGCATGGAAAGGTCTTGTCCATAAACATATGCGAAACAAATATTAGAGTAATACTTCAAGGGACATAGGAGTTATAAGTATTTCTAGAAACCTAAACATGGACCCTAAGTTCAAGGTCAATGTCATTGGGGTCAAACATTCAATATGCACCGAAAGGTCTTGTCCATATACATATGCACACCTAATAGGAAAGGAAAATCTCAATGAACATAGGCGTTATACACATTTTAGAAGAAAATTATTTAAGTTTTGATTGAAACATTCTATTGTTATAGCTCCTGTGAGCTAAATATGCAACGGATTGGTACAATTTCATTGGCAAAGGACGTTTATACATCATACAAAATATCAAGTTTCAGAAAAGAAGATGTTTGAAGGTTTCACTATATACCTCTGCATATCACTGTGACCCCCGGGCCATTATTAGCCCAGGGGAAATAATTTGAACAAACTACATTAAGGACCTGTAGAGGATATCTAAGTAGTGTGCACTATGATTTCAGACAAGAAGAATTTCTAAAGTTTTTATTGAAATGATCTATTTTTAGCTCCTGTGAAAAAGATATGCAGAAGACGGAAACCAATTCAACAATGGTGGTAAAAGACCTCTAGAAGTTGCACCATGCCAAATATACAAGCTCTGGGCATATTAGTTTCAGAGAAGGTGTTTGAAGATTGCACTATATAACTCTATGAAAAGCGGTATACAATAAGGTGGGGGGGGGGGGGGGGGGGGGGATTTTGGCCCCAGTGGCAAAATTGGCATAATCTTATTTCAAATTCTTTTAACACTTTGAAAGAGTTTGTCCCAATAAACAATCCCTGTAATGTTTGGTTGCAATCAGGCATGTGGTCAAGAACAAAAATTTTCAAGAAAGTTTTGGCACACAGCGTACGACGCCCCACATTGACTGACCACAAAAGTTTACCTTAAGCACTCCGTGCTCAGGTGAGCTTAAAACATTTGGGTTCCCTTTATTTTATTTTTGTACAATTGTTTCTGCCAACAGTAGGTTAATTGGACATTCCAGATAGAGGAATCTCAGTCAAAAGTCTCATCCAAAGGACTTGGTCTGGAGTTATGCCACAGACACTTATGGATGGACAGATTATAGACTTACGGAATGACCAACAGACAAAGTGGTTCCTAAATAGCCCCACTACCTTATGGGGTATATAAAACAGAGCAGTTTTTAGCTTTGACCTTACCTTAATTTGTTCTGCTAATGTGACGATTTTCTGATCCTGCTCATCCATTCGCTGACCAAGACAATCTGTCTCATGCTCCTGATGTTCTAACCTCTTGTTTTGGTCATCTAACACCTGATCCTGCTGGTCAAATTTCTTGTCATGTTCCTTTAATTTTGTCGACAGCATAGCAAGGTCCTGTTCTAGGCCATTATCTCGCAGGAATTTCTCAAAGTTTTCCTTTGATTCTTCAAGCTGAAAAAAGATACATGGAGTGTCTTTTGTTTGATTTCTGTGTCTTTTTAGCTCTGTCTATTCATTCTGTATTTTCATTTGGTTTACAATGTTTGAAGCTATACATAAACAGCAGGATAAAGACAAACTAGAAACATCACATCAAACAAAACACTTCTGAACTCGTTAATACAGGTGTACAAAGGGTCACCCATGAATCATTTGTGTAATATTATTCTTAAATCAGACAAGTAGATTTTAAGATTTTTTTTCTTATACAGTAATATAAGGAAAACTTGCCCCACCCACTGGCGGTCATGTTTCAAGATAAAAAAAATAATTTCAAAACTCTGGTAGAGGGTTATCAATGGATCATTTGTGGAATATTATTTCAATTTGGAAATGACCACATATAGCAATTATGGCACGATCTGCTTTACTTTCAGCCTACTTTAGGCTATACTGTCTATATATCTCATTTGATTATGTTACTTTTTTTCTTATCTCAAAAGACATGCATCTTCTTGTAATATTTGTTTTCATTTCTATGGTGGCATATTTCAGACAGCACTAACTACTTAGCATTTCTGAAAAGTTTTCAGTTAATATCTCACATAACTATCTAATAAATGGAATGTGGAATATTTTCATGAAAACGTTAAAGTTATTGTATCACGTCAAATGACCTGTTAGTGCCATAGACTGTCACAACATAATATCTAAGTTAACTGAACCTTTTCTTGAAAGGTTTCGTGTTAACTTGTCAAACAATAGATATCCTGTACTTCCGGGTAACTACCGAAGTCACCCGAATGCAATTTTCTACTTTTAGATAACTGGTAATACAAAACTTTTTTAGTTAATTATCTAGTTAAGTAATTAGATAAATTCGTTAAGTGATGGAAGTTTAAAGCAGTATCATGACAAAGTTTGTGTACATATATTTATTTGGTTATCGTGAAAAGTTTCCAAAATACACTCTACTGATAATTATCTGAAAACTAGCACGAAAGGTTTTGCGAAAACTAACTAGTTTAGTATTTATGTGAGATATTAACAGGAATCTGCCATGATAAATATGTGGTTAACTGGTGTCAGAAATATGCCACCATACTATTTTCAACTTGAAGTTATTGTTAATTCACATTTACCAAGGACGCTCTGCTGCCAGAGGTCAAAGTACATACAAACTGTGAACACTTTCTTGAATCTTCTAACGCAAATGGTAACAACTACAGAAACGGCAACGCATACGCCAACGACTAGGTGGCAACATGAGCTTGTCTAGACATTCACCCAGCGAACAAAGGGCCATTATGGCCCTAAATCGCTCACCTTGTACATCATGTAAAACTTGACCTAAAGTGACCTAGGTTCTGATTATAAATGACCCACAATCAACCCTGGTCTAGATTTCTATGAAGCAAACATTTTGAGCAAGTTACATTAAGATCAAATGAGAGTTGTAGTTTCCAGAGTGTTAACAAGGTATTTCTATAATTTGACCTAGTGACCTAGTTTTTGACTCAACATGACCAATATTGAAATCTGATCAAGATATCAATGGGGGAAAACACTTTGACCAAGATTCATTAAAGGGCCCATCACACCATAACGTTCTGGTCAACGTTCTCTGAAGGTTTCAATCGTGGAAGTTTTGAGCGTTTTAGAATGAGGACGACACATCTGATTTAACTCCAGCGTTTAAAATTAAATGTTGAAGAATGCTGGTCTCAGAGAACACTTTTGTGCATGTTCAAAACTTTCTTTCCGGACAAGCGTTCTCCGCCGATTCCCGGCGATCACTAGCATTCACACAACACTCTTCTGGCGCTATCCCAGCGACCATGGGCGACTAAAAACATTTCCTCAATCGTCAGAGAACATCATGGTGTGACGGGCCCATATGATCAAATAAGATGTGTGGCCTATAGAGTATTAAGAAGAGATTCCGGGTCGTTTCGCGCCCAAGCCGTTTCCTCCCTGGTCGTTTCCACCCTGGTCGTTTCGCTCCCAAATGAGACCCGAGTCGTTTCGCCCCCTAAGGGCTAGTCGTTTCGCCCCCCAATTTTATAAACTTATTAAATATATGTATGTTATCCCATAAACTTAAGTTTTAAGTTTCATGTAATAAAAATGAAATAGAAAATCAATTTTTCTTTCTCCCAATTTGTATTTGTAAAACAATAAAAGTGTGAAAAATATAATGTATCGTATTCTTAATATTTCTAATACTTTTGTAAATTTATGTCATATTTGAAATTTGTAATCATATTTATTAAAGAATAGCTACAAACAATTTAATAATAATTACATTGTTGTTGTTTGATTGTATTAACTGTTTAAACATAACATGATTGCCATAGTAACACATAATTATCTTAACACTTCAGGTTTTTTTTTTCAGTTTTATTTATTTCACTCTCAGTTTGTAACATACAAAAACATGAGAACAGTCCCATACATACTAATTCACAATTTGTCAAGGAAACACGTTTATAAATATTCGTTGAATCTATTATGAATATAGGAATATTATTAACAATTGAGTGTAGTATTAATTATATTAAACCACGGAATTATGCACATACCAAGTGTATAATTTCGTGATTAAACATACCAATACTCATTTATACTTTTTGAAAGTTAATATTGTAATGATTGTTATTTTGCCAAAGACCGTAATATTTCAAATGTGTCGCCGGTATCTGGCGAGTCGAGTAAATATTTTATACTTTGATGTGTCAATATGACGACAATTTGTTATAAGTGTCAAATAATTCGCGAACGTGCGAGGGCATAAAGAATGTCCACGGTACCATCAAACAGGTGTTAATTTGCTTTGTTCATTGCACCTTGTTTGTTGCGTTTTTCACGAACTTTGATGTTAAAATTGAAACAACCGATTTGAATAGAAATCGATTTTGATAGGTTTTAAGGTAATTACAGGTTGTGATTAAATATTATTGAACGATGATTCGATGAAAATTAGAGTAAATCGAGTTTGATTGGTTTTGTTTCTTTTAGATAATTATATTGTATATGCAATTTTATTGGAAGACGGAAAAAAGGATACCAATAAAAGGTGGTTTTCGAGATGTTCTCATTATATCGCTCTTAATTGTTGATAGGTTATAATTTACGTGCGTGAGTGAAAAAAGTTCTAAGACAGGATTTGTGAATAATGATTTAAAATACTGTTGTGTCTTTAAAATAATATTGGATTGAGAATTAATTAAGTAAGATAGTGGCATATGCTGTGGTTCACTTTGTTTTTTGTGTTCACAATGAGTGGTATTTGCATAGCATGTGAGAAAGTGGTACGTAAACTACAAGAAGCAATAACATGTGACGGTTGTGGTCGATGGCACGTGTAATTCAGGTTAGTTCTTTTATTATTTATTATTTTAAAAAAACATGTTACCACATTCACTGCCATGATAATGTATTAACCATTTCACCAATTTATCCCGAATATATTAGTTAATTGCAAAAAACTTGGATACTGATCAGTTGTACAGGGCTGCCATAAGTTGACATAAAAAATCCTAAGATTTCAAAATTTGCATTTAGTGAGGGCGCCAACTCTCAAAAGACCCTTAAATAACAATGATTTGCAAGTGGAGATGCAGAAAATTTCTAATGGTATATTTGAATAGTATAGACCTTCCCGGGTTTGGAAAAGCCGGATGCCAAGGCTGAAAGTGGTCAGGGACATTTTTACAAGGGCGATAACTCTGACCTTCAATTATTCAATTTTCGCCACAATTATATTGCATTTTAACACTACTTGTATATTTCCTTTACCACTTTAGCTAGCGACACCAAATTTGTTGTGTGAGTACATCTTGGGATGGCGGACTGTCACGTACTAAATTTAGGTCACTGTAACCTTGACCTTTGACCTCATTTTTTTAAATAAAAGCTTGTCTGGAGCATATCTTCTCTAACTATTAGCTAGGAATAGTTAATTTGGTGTGTAATAACATCATGAGAAGGCGGAATGTCGCGTACTACTTTAAGGTCACTGTGACCTTGACCTTGACCTTTGACCTCAATTGTAAAATGTGTGTATGCTTGTATATACGTAACTCATTTTGTCCTGAGTATATTTCCATTACCACAGCAGCTAGGAATGGCAAATTTGTTGTGTGAGTACACTTTGGGATTGCGGAGTGTCGTGTACTACTTTTAGTTTACTGTGACCTTGATCGTGACCTTTGACCTCAATTCGTTTTTAAAACCTTGTCTGAAGTATATTTTTTGTACCGTATCAGCAAGGAAAAGCAAATTTGGTGTGTTAATACATAATGAGATGGCGGGGTGTTGAGTACTACTTTAAGGTCACTGTGACTTTGACCTTGACCTTTCAAGAACCGTCATATATAATTCTAGTGTATCGTAACGCCAGTTAAATCATTCCTCACATTATCTATTCCGAGTTTGTATGATTAAATTCAACTGCATTACGTTAGGATTTTTTGCCGTTTTCGTATTATTTTCAAAATATGGTCACGCAGATGGACATTGTGTATTCAGCGAGTTGGTTAGAAGGCAAATCAGCAGCATATGTATAAGAGTAGTTGAGTATTAGTTAGTTTTTGTTTTTTTTTCAAAATTTGACGTCTGCTAAAAGTTATCACAATTGATATCTAGCTACATAATTATTGTTAATAGCATTCATACATATATCTTATAGCCATGTCGCTCACATGTAACATGCAGGCTAGTGTACCTTTCTTTTTACTATGGTGTTCATCTGAATCGAATGACATTTCATTTTCGTCTGACTGACGCAAACTGACGTACGTTAATGAATATTTTGTGGTGTTTATTTTTATTTTACTGTAGTTCAGTAATATCGCAACTAGTGTGTATGGTGTGAATTACAATGTGTAAGTGTCTGGTTTGATAGAAATGTGCCACTCTGCCGGTCGGGCATTGGGTAATTTCTATGCTCCTAATTCCAGCACATGCGTCAGTGGGCTGCAAATTTTCTTTTTGGCATTTGCATCGCCTCGATGAGCAATAACTTTTGCATGCGCATCTTTTGAAACCAATTATTGCAGAATGTATTTTGTCATTTTAATCGGAACAAGGTGATTATTTCCAACGGTGCCCCAACTAGCGGTAACTGGGGATGGTAGTTTGAGGTATTGCTTTGTGGCTGATTTCCAGATAAAAGACTGGTACGTTTGTAGTTACATGTATTTCTCTTCGTAAATGTTCGACACTACCAATGTTTTCTTCTAGCATGTCGCTGTATAAACAGACACTGCCTGTGTCACAGCTTATGTTGCACGTATTGATATTTCTACTGGGTCCTCTCCAACTTCTCCATGTCCATTAAGCAAATTACACTATTCGTGACAATGGTGCTCCAACGTTTCTTCCCCATTCCATAAAATGCACTATTAGAGTCACAACCCTCAACGCATGTATGACCGGCAAACATATGAAAATGTTTCTCCAAGGTCTGATGCTTTTGTCGTGCATATGAATAAAGCGTTTTATTTGGCGCCTGAATATTTGATCCAATGCTATTCTTTGACAAAATTCTGCCACTTCGGAATCCACAGAACAATATCTGTAACATGGAGCTCTCTCACGACGAAATCTATATGTGAAATCATTCTAGAGTTTGCCTCCTCATGGTCAGACCGTAGTTCTTCTACACTTTCAAAAGTGTTTCTCAGTTCTTTTACTGCTTTATCTGTGTCTTTGATACCGCCACCGATAAATACAGTCATATCATCTGGTAATTCATTTTCAAACTGATCAGTCAATTCTCTCAAAACGAAATCCGCCTTGATATTGTCGACCTTGTTGACAGGATTTAAAAGTAACTTTGCTATTTGCCTTGATATGGGCGTTTTCGTTGTCTGATTTCTTATTTCCTGCATCTCTACATGCCCGTGCCTCGTCCTTTCTCCGGACTTGATAGAATTTTCATACTGGTAGTTATCCCCAACCAGAGCTGTGTATTTGAGTGCCACGCCTAAAACTACTGATGCAACTTTCTTAGAAACATCACCAAATGTTCTACAATCAGACCTTTTGGTGCATATCATCCTAAGCAACATCAAGTCAATGACTAATCGCCATGGGTTTTCTTTTTTGTCAAGCTGCTCTATTTCCATCTTTCCTTCAAACCTAGGCAATGTTGCGGATTTGGTAGTTTTCTTCATGTTGCCATCTAGATTGAATGGTGCCAAAGGAACGGGGTGAGCTCATATGAAACTAGAATTTTCTAACGTCGATTTCCCGATTTTTTCCCCGCTACAGTCAGCTCACTGAATAGTTTTCTATGTTAACGAATTAAATCTTCTATATTGTCTTGATCTTCATTGGTTTGTTCATTTAAGAGAATGTCTTGTTGTTTGGTTTGGCATTGGAGCCATGCAATCAATACGAAAAGTTTCGTCGAACACCTCAGCGGTCTGCAAGTGTCCAGATCTACGGGACAGTCAAATCATTTATTCTGGCCCCAGTGATTCATAAGTTTTTTCTCCGTTAGGGTAATTGTATAGGTAGACCTTTATTTGGTTAGGATAATACTCATTAGACCTGCATCAAGAATTGCTTGAAAGTAATATTGGGTTGGCCACTTCCAATTACGTTTCAACGTGGCTCAGACACAGAAGGGAACAAGTGGCTATAATAAGGCCCCGCACTGGACACAACATGCTTAACTCACATATGTTTACCAAGATGAAGATAGCCCCATACCCTTGTGTACTTGTGGCCTTGAACAGCAAACGACTTGGCATATACTGCAGAGGTGCCCACATCTGGACGAGAAAAGGAAGCATATGTGGCCAGAATCGATACCTGTACAGACCAAGCTATATGGACGGATGGAGGAATCTAGGAGGATCACATCGTTAATGGCAGAATCTGGACTGGCGTTGTAGACGGTGAACGCCAGTAAGTAAGTAACATGGTTCAGACAAAAAAATCTTGAACAACGTCACTTTAACTGTTGATAGTGTAACAGTGAATGCTTCCTTTTGGAAACATGTATGTTTGTTTAGAAAATTTATATTTAATTGCATTCCAAAGAATTTAACCTACTCCATCACATAAGGTATGTGTTGACGTATCTAAGTGCAGCAGTTTACCATTGCTTTCTATTAAAGATATTTCTAAGATCTTCAAAGGCATCTACTAGAGTTAACACATTCAAATGAATGAAATTATGATGTTTTTGTAACCCAGGACGCTATTTATTATACATATATGTCTAGTTTGGTTTTTCAAAGGCCTTTATCCTTATACATGCGTTGGGTTATTTTCTGAGGTACACACTGATCGACATATTTATATATGTACATGATACGTTATCGTTTCTCTGCGCCATATGACCATTTGATGGCTTTCGATGCCATGAAACCAAATCCAATCAATCAATCACGAAGCTGGCACGTTTGGCGTTTAAAAATGCCCCCGTTGATTTTTATACCCATGAAATCAGCCTTTTGGTACAACGGTGTGTTTCTTTTCGCGTATTTCCACATGGCGGAGATGGATTGGCAGGTTTATAAAATACTAGAAATAGTATCATATGAAGACTCATGGTATTTGTGAATCAACCGCTTCTATATAAAGACTAAACTCAGCTGTGCGAGAAGACTTAGCAAAATGAAGAATCAGAAGATTCAGTTTATAGCAGTAATCTACATGTGGCTGATGGTACATGTTTAATCCAACCGTCAGATGACAATTTGTCTGTAGAAGTTTTGGCATAATAGAAATAATGTGTTTCTTGCTTGTTTCTAGTGCACGCATTTTAGTTTGCAAATGTAATGGCTGCCACTATTCGAGATGCCACTGTTAGTGGGTGCTGGTGTCACCTTTTACAGTATAGCCCATCTCCAGACACTCATTGCAGCGTACAATTATGTTCAGTATACACTGCACAAAGTGTAGCAAGGGCCTTACCGTGTTCTGTCAGCGGATATTGCTATTGAAGTTTCTTTTCAAACATGAAGACGGGCTGATCGACTACCATACCTTGTGATAGGCCTTGGTTTATGTTGTTATATGGCTTTACGGAGGACTTCAATTCCTTGCCAAACTATTGAAGAACGGTTAAATGACTCAATGAACTCAGACAACATGTATGGCATGGGTTGTTGAGTATTTATGCGATACTGGCAAAGTAAACAGTCCATAAAGGACCCATTTCAACACCAAGATTTGTACATGTTTCAACAGCATGTGTCCTTCGCTTATCTGGAGAATTGCCACATGAAAGATTATGTTGGCTGTATGCCCTCAAGGCATGACCATAAACAGCCACATTACGATAAAGATGCTTTAATGACAAATCTGTTGGTACAATATGTTATTTTAACATGAAGTTATGTGACAATAATATATGTCGACACTGCATTTCATTTTATCAATATCATATAGTGGCAATTGATTGGAATTAAATAATTTGACCTATCCAACACCGTTTAAAGGCAATTTTATTGTCAGCAATGAATTTATTGACCACAAATTAGCTAGAAATCATGTGTCACACCTAGTTCAAAGACAAAAATAATTCCGGGTATTTTCAAAATGGCCGACAAAATGGCCGACGGCAGACATCTTGGATTGTTAGATGTTTTGATTTTCATTTTCCGATGGTTTTATGCAATTCCCATACACAAAAGGAAAAATTAGCATCATGATTTGAAGAGAAATTCACGCATCATGTGTACTAATAAGTTTATATACTGGGAAATAAGAAGCTGGAATTCAGTATTCAGGGGCAGATAATCAATACTAATTTTCCGAGTCATCCGGCGGCCGTTTAACTTCAAACAAGTATCATTCTGTAGAGAATACTTGCACCTTTAAAATGATATAGGTCTCATAAATTCCGGCTATTTGCGGACCTAGGGTCCAGTCAGCCCTGAAACTTGTTGGCATGCTTTCCGTTTATAAGAATTAACATTGAACGTTGGTGGGTGGGGTAAGTAAAATGACTGTAGAAAAAATTCTGACCACTTTTGAAATTGGCATCCGCATAAAATCTTCATAAAAATGCATTACGAATTCGGCAATATAACTGAAAATTTTCTGCATCACCACTTGCAAAAAAAAATTTCCACTGGCCTGGGCGCCTTTACTAATTGTTCAAGTGCGATTTTACGCATCGTACCTTTACCCCATAGCCTTTTTCTTGTTTTGTTGACATGCGACCACTTAAAGAAGGCTGTAAATAGAGCAGAATGCGCCTGAGGGCACATTCTGCTTTACTTTCAGTCTGCTTTAAGCTACCATGTACTGGGAAAAAATCCGGAGATTTAGGAAAAATCCGGAGAAATGGCAGCCCTGGTTGTACTTGTAGAATATAATTCGGCGTATGATCAGGATCAAAACTGTTTGGCATTTTTTGAATTTAGTCTATTTATATATAAAATAACATTGAAATACAGACGATCCACTTTTTGACAGGTTGATGGCATGCCCGAGAATGGATTATAGAAATTGTAAATTTTTATATTGTTGCTCATTAAGCATGTGCATTGACGAATTTTCAATGTCTTGACTTTGTTAGTTTGGTCATCTGAAATACATGTATAGATATATTTCATATATTTCGATTTAACTGTAGCCATGTTGCCTAAGATTTAAGAATTAGAATTAAACTATCTTTAAAAATGTTGAATATGTAATATTGCCGTGCACGTCAAACACGTGCATTATTACCATGGATGTAACTAATATATTATTAACCTGCAGATTTAATCTTTATGTATTAACTTTCATTTATTATCTCGAATACAAGTGGTTATTTATAATAAGTGGAACCCTAACCAGATGCCGAGTAACTCGGCGTATGATCAGGATAAAAACTATTTGATATTCCACCATGTATTTAAAAATTTCATTTAACCGTATGTTTAAAATCTTAGGAACAAGTGCAGAACGAAGGCAGACGATAAATATCTTTTAGAGTTTACTGTAGTTATTTTCTCTAAAATTTAAAGGGTATTTAACAAATAAGGAATGTAATATTGCCGTGCACGTTAAACACATGCATTGCATGGTAGAAAATATCTAAAAAATATGCAGATTTAATTTTTATGTATTAACTTTCACTGATTATCTCGAATACAAGTGGTTATTTATAAAAAGTTGAACCCTAACCAGATGTGGAGTAACTCGGCGTATGATCAGGATTAAAACTATTTGATATTCCACCAGTCATTTAATATTCGAACCACGGGTCTTTGGATTCCCGGCCGCGACTGCTGATTTTTCATTAGGTCTTTTTACGATATATACATGTATATAGAACTACTTGGAGAAAGGCCGCGTCTTTTTAGCTCACCTGGCACGTAGTGCCAAGGTGAGCTGTTAGGATCGCTGGATGTCCGTCGTCCGTCGTCTGACTGTCTGTCCGTCCGTCCACAATTGTTCGTTAACACTCTAGCAGGTTCAAATCTCATTGGATCTTGATGAAACTTGGTCACAATGTTTGCCTTAATGAAATCTAGGTCAAGTTTGAATGTGGGTCATGTCTGGTCAAAAACTAGGTCACTAGGTCAAATTATCGAAAACCCTTGTTAACACTCTAGAGGCTACAAATTTCATTGGATCTTCATGAAACTTCATCAATATGATTGCCTCAATGAAATCTAGGCCAAGTTCGAATGTGGCTTATGTCTTGTCAAAAACTAGGTCACTAGGTCAAATCTTCGAAAAACCTTGTTAACACTCTAGAGACTACAAATTTCATTGGATCTTCATGAAACTTCATCAAAATGTTTGCCTTAATGAAATCTAGCTCAAGTTCGAATGTGGGTCATGTCCGGTCAAAAACTAGGTCACTAGGTCAAATTATCGAAAAACCTTGTTAACACTCTAGAGGCTACAAATTTCATTGGATCTTCATGAAACTTCATCAATATGATTGCCTCAATAAAATCTAGGCCAAATTCGAATGTGGGTCATGTCCGGTCAAAAACTAGGTCACTAGTTCAAATCTTCGGAAAACCTTTCTAACACTCTAGAGACTACAAATTTCATTGGATCTTCATGAAACTTCATCAAAATGTTTGCCTCAATGAAATCTAGGTCAAGTTAAAATGTGGGTCATGTCTAGTCAAAAACTAGGTCACTAGGTCGAATCATCGAAAAACCTTATTAACACTCTAGAGACTACAAATTTCATTTGATCTTCATAAAACTTGATGAAAAGGTTTGCCTCAATGAAATATAGGTCAAGTTCAAATGTGGCTTATGTCTTGTCAAAAACTAGGTCACTAGGTCAAATCATCCAAAAACCTCGTTAACACTCTAGAGACTACAAAATTCATTGAATCTTCATGAAACTTGAACAAAATGTTTGTCTCATTGAAATGGAGGTCAAGTTAGAATGAGGGTCATGCCCGGTCAAAAACTAGGTCACACGGTGTACATGGTTACATGGTTACCAGGTGAGCGATTTAGGGCCATAGTGGCCCTTGTTTCTAATATTTCTATCCAGCATCGAGTTCTTTCTTCACTTCTATACATATATATATATTCTGTTGTTAAAACCGTGATAAGTTTCGTTTTAACGGGAAGGTCATGTAAATATTTTTTTGTGAAGCAAACAGTTGCTAAACAGTGGTTAGATTAAAACCTAATTCAAACAGTACAAAACTTATCATAGTGCACTGAATTGTAACAAACAGGTTCGAAAATCTTATAATAACAATACGGTAAAACAGTAAGTATTTTGATAAGACGCCGTTTATCCTGCGTCTCATCTGGCTCTTAACTGTTTTCAAATATAAATGAGTTTTAACATTGAAATAAATAAAAACTTTATTAGGAATGCGAAAGGTCTTCTCCGGTGGATATCTTTGTTTTCTTCAATAGTTTTCAATATATTTATGTCGAACGTTGAAAAGGTAATAAACAAGAGGGCCAGAATGGCCCTTGTTCGCTCACCTGTCCATGGTGACACTAGGATGGGTCACTTGATTTCAGAAAAGAAGATTTGTAAAAGGTGACCCCAAGGGTGGGGCAAAGTGTACTATGGTTTCAGACAAGAAGATTTTTGAAGTTTTCTTTGAAAAAAATCTATTTTTAGCTCCGGTGACCCAGATATGCAACAGACCGAAACCAATTCAACAGTATATGTGAAGGACTTCTAGAAGTTATACCATGCCAAATATCAAAGCTCTGGTCATATTGGTTTCAGAGAAAAAGATGTTTGAACATTTCACTATATAACTCTATGTAAAACTGTGACCCCGGGGCGGGGCCAATTTTTACCCCAGGGGTAAAATTTGAACAATTTTGATACAGGACCTGTAGACGATGCTATGAGCAAAATATCTAAACTCAGTGTACTATGGTTTCAGACAAGAAGATTTTTGAAGTTTTCTTTGAAAAAAATCTATTTTTAGCTCCGGTGACCCAGATATGCAACAGACCGAAACTAATTCAACAGTATATGTGAAGGACTTCTAGAAGTTATACCATGCCAAATATCAATGCTCTGGTCATATTGGTTTCAGAGAAAAAGATGTTTGAACATTTCACTATATAACTCTATGTAAAACTGTGACCCCCGGGGCGGGGCCAATTTTTACCCCAGGGACAAAATTTGAACAACTTTGATAGAGGACCTGTAGATGATGCTATGTTCAAAATATCTAAGCTTAGTGTACTATGGTTTCAAGAAGATTTTTTAAGTTCTCATTGAAAAAATCTATTTTTAGCTCTTGTGACCTAGATATACAACAGACCGGAACCAATTCAACAATATATGTCAAATACCTCTAGAAGTTATACCATGCCAAATATCAAAGCTCTGGTCATATTGGTTTCAGAGAAAAAGATGTTTGAACTTTTCACTATATAACTCTATGTAAAACGGTGACCCCCGGGGCGGGGTCAATTTTGACCCCAGGGGCAAAATTTGAACAATTTTGATAGAGGACCTGTAGATGATGCTATGTGCCAAATATCTAAGCTCTGGCCCTTTTGGTTTTTCACAAGAAGATTTTTTAAGATTTCATCATTTTTTCACTTTGGTTGCCATGGCAACCAGAGTTCTGCATTGTTTCAAATTCTTTGAAAAACTTGAAAGAGCTTGACCCAAGGAACATTCCTGTGAAGTTTGGTTGCAATCCAGCCAGTAGTTTTGGAGAAGAAGATGTTTGAAGAAATTGTTGACGCACAACGCACGACGCACAACGCACAACGCACGACGCACAACGACGGACGCCGGACAAAGACAGACCACAAAAGCTCACCTTGAGCACTTTGTGCTCAGGTGAGCTAAAAAATGGCATCTATTTTACGTTTATATATAAATACTTAGAGTGTAAAAAAAAATCCTACCTTTTTATATGTGTTTCTCGTTAAGTTGAGACATACATACATACAGTAGCATGATCAATATCCCGTCTTACAGTACTTGCTAACATCAAATTTCTATCTAAACACCCTTCGATGAAAATAACCAATAAATGTACGTTAATTTTTAACAGAGATATACTGTAGTTACATATTTGATATTGGGTGCGAAACGACCAGGGTGGAAACGGCTTGGGCGCGAAACATCCATGGTGCGAAATTGTTTGGGCGCGAAACGTCTTGTCACCTTAAGAAGATTTTTCTATGATCTGACCTAGTGACCTAGTTTTTGACGGCTGGTGACCCATACCTGTATTCAAACTTGACTTAACATTTCATCCAGGGCAATATTCAAAATAATTCACGAAAAAATGCAAAATGTGGTATTTGGAGAGTTTACAAGGATTTTCTATCATTTGACCTTGAGACCTAGTTTTTCAAAAGACATAATTTTTAATGGGACAAACATTTTCATTAAATTTCATTAAGATTTAATGAGATTTGTAGCCTCTAGAGTGTTAACAAGACTTTTCTATGATTTGACCCAGTGACCTAGTTTTTGACCGGACACAATTCACATTTAATTTTGAGCTAGACTTAATTAAGCCAAAAATTCTTACAATATTCCATTCAGATCCAATGAGATTTGTATCCTCTAGAGGGTTAACACTGTTTTTCTTTGATTTGACCTAGTGACCATCTTTTTGACAGGAAATAACCCACATTCACACCTGACCTAGATATCAATAAGACACATTAATTTTGTTGAGCAAGATTCATTAAAATCCAATGAGATTTGTAGCGTCTAGAGTGTGTTACATCCCACAAACTGACCTCTCTCTCTGTACTATAAATAACATAGCCGCTGCAAATGATATCTCCAGTACCGAGCTCCTGCGCTAGGGAGTAGACTCTTTAACTCAGAGGTTACGGTATTTGACTGTCACGCAAGCACCCTAGGTTTGATCCCCTCCCAGGGATTCTCATAATATCCAATGAGGATTTTTCTGCTATGGTTCATTACGGGAGTTCCTCGTATGGTGGGGGCTCGTGACGGTCCGCTCGTCCTGGATGGACTATACAATACCGAAATTGCTTCTAATATGCCGAATTGGCTCTCATGCCGAAGTGGCCTTGTACGTCTTGTATGATGACTGTGTTAAGAGGGGATGTGTTACATCCCACACACTGACCTCTCTCTGTCTCCAGTACCGAGCTCTTGAGTAGACTCTTTAACTCAGAGGTTATCATGGTATTGAACTGTCACGCCAGCGCCCAGGGTTCGATCATCGTCCGGGGATTCTCATAATGTCCAATGTGGACTATTCTGCTATGCTTCGTTACATAGTTCCTCGTATGAAGTGTTAACGAGATATTCTTATTATTTGACCTAGTGACCTAGTTTTTGACCCGACATAACCCATATTTGAACTTGATTTAGATTATCAATTAGGCAAACATTCTGACTAAGTATCATTAAAATCTAATGAGATTTGTAGCCTCTAAAGTAATAACAATGTTTTCCTACGATTTGACCTAGTTTTTGACTCTATGACCCATTTTCGAACTTGAGCTAGATATCATTTAGGCAAACTTTCTGATCAATTTACAATAAAATCCAATGAGATTTGTAGCCTCTAGAGTGTTAACAAGAATTTTCTATGATTTGACTTAGTGACCTGGTTTGTGACCAGACATGACCCACATTCAAACTTGACATAGATATCAATGAGACAAATAGTTAGTGTTAAAAAGATTTTTCTATGATTTGACCTAGTGACTTAGCTTTTGTATCAAGATGTCCCACATTCAAACTTGACAAAGCTACCATTTAGGCAAACAGTCAAACATTAAGGTACTTCGCATCTGCGAGTAGTTTCCATACGATTGTTATGAAACTTTTCATGAAGAATGATAATAGCCTAAGAAACAATGTGTGTAAATATAGGCAAAATTTATCGTGTGGTTTGTCTTTAAGGTCTCTTTTTCTGACAAAAACCTAGAATTTGATGATTTTATTTTTCTTAAAAATGAATAAAGCTAATGACTATAATTCTCGCCCAATAAGTAGTCCACAACATTCATTACAAGAAAAGCTAAAAACATTTTGAATAAAGGTGTTCAGAAAAATGTTATCAGCTATTTAAATTTTGCAAAATGCTAAAAAATTGAATTACAAAAAACTGACTCATTCAATGTATATTTGTTTTCAATTTATCCAAATATATGGTTGATGAACTAGTTTGTCTGAAAAAATTAGAAAATATTACAGTCAGGATTTGTTGTAATTACATATTTATTATTAAAATGTGGGATATTTGTTGTTTAGATACAGTTACCTACCTTAGAATTAAAACTTTGTCATTAAAATGCATTATTATTTATTCATGGACTTGCATAGAAGGTTTATTATATTGTTTTAACATATTTATAATGGGCAATATCGATCTTGAAAAGGTTAGCGTATTGATAAGCTTCAATGTGTGGCTTTATAGTTCGATCAAATTGTGTACATGTATACCGATTTAATTGACTTGTAAGTCATTAAACTAAAACGTACAGGTAAGTGGACATATACTTGGACCGTAAACATCACTAGTTCTAATCAACGAAGACTAAACAAAACATGTCTCTTGATTACTGCGTTATGGATTGACAAGTCAATAAATCGGACACTTAAAAAAAATATTTAGATCGGATGGGTCTCGCACCTATGACCTTTGGATTACTAGTCAACCACTATAAAATTGCGCTATGAAGGATTATACTCAATCGTATCAACATTTCCTTTATATAAGTTTTCTAGTATAAGCACATACGAAAAAAGTCTATTTCGTCAAGACGCATATCCGCTCGCCCGCAAGACCGACTTCCGGTAGCGAAAGGCCTTAAGGAAAAAATAACAGGGCCATGATCAGACAGATTTGCAATGTCAAGCCAGAAGATGTGACCACTCCGTTCCAGGGATCTGCTAAAACAACTTTGCATATAGGACTTGGTGCCCATATTTAGGGAAAGACGGCTTCGATGATATGGACACGTCGAACGCTCCACTGGAGCTATCAAGTGCGCCAGAGATATGAAAGTTGCAGGAAAGAGTAGGCCTAGGAGGCCCAAGATGTCATGGAGGTAGCTGACTGTGAGAGACTACAAAGAATGGGGACTCGCAGCAGTCAACTCACATGATAGAAAAGCCTGGAGATCCTGTGTAAGAACCGCCATGCATGCAGCTAGCCATTGACCTGGAAGGGAGCCCACTGTTGTAGCCAATGCTCCCACCCTTGCACGTTTATAAAAATTCTGATGATGATTCTGACCAAGTGACAATGGAATCCAATGAGATGTGTAGCCTCTATACTGTTACAAAGTTTTTCTATGATTTGACCCTGTGACCTAGTTTTTGACTAGACATGACCCACATTCAAAATTGACCTAGATTTCAATGAGGCAAATATTTAGACCAGTTTCATTAAAGATCAAATGAGATTTGTAGGCTCTAGAGTGTTAGCAAAATTTGTCTATGATTTGACCTAGTGACCTAGTTTTTTAACAGACATGACCCACATTTAAACTTGACCTACAGTTTTTCAAGACAACCTTATCATCAAGTTTTATGGAAATCTGATGAAAAGTATAGCCTCTAGAGTGTAAACGTACCAATGATGGACGGACAAACGGCGGACATCTAAATATTTTTTAAAGCTCACCTTGGCACTTCGTGCCAGGTGAGTTAACAAGAGCACCGCAAGCCGGGCACATTATACGCCCGTCAAATCGATCTTAGAATGTAGTCATACCAAAACCCTATCAAGGTAAAAACAAAAGGGGAAGAACCCTGAAAGTTAGGGGTCATATGCTGACCAAGTTTCAAAAGGATGGGAATAAATTTGTTTGAGAAAGAGAGCTACAAACAGAAAATTCCCGTTTTTGAAGATAAAAGGGGCATAACTCTTGAATGTCAGGGGCAATCTTGCTGGTTATGGAGCTTGACCGAGACATTATGGTCATACACATGCTGACAAAGTTTCAAAAGGATTGGAATAAATTTATTTGAGTTAGAGAGCGGACAAACTAAAAAATGCCCGTTTTAGATGAAAAAAGGGGCATAACTCTTGACTGTCTGTGGCAATCTTGCTGGTTATGAAACATAATCGAGACATTATGGTCATACACATGCTGACCAAGTTTCAAAAGGCCTGAAATAAATTTGTTTGAGTTAGAGAGCGGACAAACTAAAATATGCCCGTTTTTTACGAAAAAAGGGGCATAACTCTTGAATGCCTGGTGCAATACTGCTTGTTATCAAACTTGACAGAGACATTATGGTCATACACATGCTGACCAAGTTTCAAAAGGATTAAAATAAATGTGTTTGAGTTAGAGAGCGGACAAACTAAAATATGCCCGTTTTTATAAAAAAAAGGGGCATAACTCTTTAATGTCTAGGGCAATCCTGCTGGTTATCGAACTTGACCGAGATATTATGGTCATACACATGCTGACAAAGTTTGTAAAGGATTAAAAACATTTGTTTGAGTTAGAGAGCGGACAAACTAATATGCCCGTTTTTGACAAAAAAGGGGCATAACTCTTGAATGTCTGGGTCAATCTTGCTGGTTATCGAACTTGACCGAGATATTATGGTCATACACGTTCTGACCAAGTTTCAAAAGGATTAGACTAAATTTGTTTGAGTTAGAGAGCGGACATGAAAAAGTTAACGGACGGACAGACGTCCGTGCCACCGAATTGGGTTATAGGGCCTTTTCTTTTGTTATTTTCTTTTGTTCGAATAACGGGCCACGGCCCCTTAGTGTATTGTTTAACGAATGAACTCTATTGTCTTCTTTTGTTATGTTTACCGTTATCTGGCCCTTTAACCCACTTTAGTGGCACGGACAGACGGACGGACGGACGGACAGAGCCACGACATAATACGTCCCGTCTGAAGACGGGCGTATAAAAAGGTATATGATGTTCACATGCGTTTCTGTTGAAAGCTGAAATTTAGACTTTGATGGTCTACATTTTGTTAGTTTCTTGTTGTGTTTTATTACACTAATTACTTAAAATTGTAGAAAACTACCTGTTTTATCCGTGTCTCCAACTCTTGCTCTGTTCTGCTGTGGTCCTGGTGAGATTTGTCATAGTCAGTACATTTCACCCTCAGACTAGCCAACTCATTATCGACAGCTTGCATCCTTGAATGAAGGGCAGTAACTTCTTTGTTACGAGTCAAGTCCATTTGTTTGGATTGCAACTACAAATAAAGCATTAATAATAATAATAATAATAACGACTTTATTTACTGAGGCTACACATTTAGGCAAGCCCAATCTTCCATGTGGGCCTCGACATATATACATAGTTACATCATATTTAACAAATCATGAAACAAATAGGATACAAAATGTGGTTAAACTTATGTTAAGGGGCCAATGTTTGAAGAAACGTGTACACAGGTACTGTGGGATTGCCCAATGCAGGACAAAAGCAGAGCAAAAAGTTCCTTTAGGACCTTCCTACCCAACTCCTGTCCTACACTAAGCAGCCACTTGTTTATATATAGTACGGAAAGTTTTTTTGTTTTTTTTATATTTTGGGTGGCAACTTAATACAAGTTCAACTTCAATAATTTAGACAATAAATCTACAACTAAAGAAAACATCTATTTAAACCATTACCCTTAACCTGATTCTAGTATTAGAGATAGATAACCACTTAAAGCAGGTAGAAAGAAAGGCACATTCTGTCTTACTTTCTTTCCGCTTTAAGCTACAATCTGCTAGGATACAAGAAATGCTCGTCATCGAACATATTCATGACTGCCCAAAGGGGGCAATTTCTTCAAAGGCGTAAAAAGCTGTATTCATGAGATAATGGGTTAAATAACATGTTTAATGAAAACAATTTACATTGAAACTTTAAGTTGACTGGTACTTCATATTATTACAATGGGATTATGAACTGTCTGCATGATTTAACCCCCACCCCATAGGCATCACACATGGATATTCATTGATATTGTTGAATTCAGGTGGCAGCTTAAGGCAAAATGAAAGTAAAGAAGAAAGCCCATGAATGAAGAAAGCTCATAAATGAGCTTTCTGCTCACTTTCCTCCAGCCTTAAGCAATACCCTGCCTTTAATAGAGTGGGTGGGTATTGGTAATAACCATCTTTGCCTATGGTGGAAAGGGTTAAGTATTTTGATCTGCAGAGAACCTCCACTGCAAATAGGCTCTTTTGAAACTACTTAAAGTATCAGACTGTCGTATTGACAATGGTATTGTATTTCAAATTTTAGGACCTGAATAAGATGGTGACTTTCTAAAGAACTCTAGATTAGGTTTAGGAATATGTAATTCATTATTAGTTGCTGATCTAAGCTGACATATACTAATGGATTGAGTCTTTTTGAATTTGGATTGAATATATGCTGGAAATCTATGAATATTAAAGGACTTGTAAAGGAGGATGGCTTTTTTTAATTCAACTCTGTCACCAAATTTCATCCAGCGTAGTTCTTTGAATAATGCCTCAGATGGTGTGTCATAGTCCTTAATATCTAGTATTATTCGTGCAGCTCTCTTTTGAAATTTAAGCATCAGATTTTGAAGTTCTTCAGAGCAGTTTCCCCAGATAGAACAGCAGTAATCCAAATGTGGTAGAATGTAAGCATTGAAGAAGAGTTTGCGGGTGTCAACATTTATGTATCTTTTTATTCTTAAAAGCAAATATAGATTTGCATTACACTTTTTCAGAGTTTGTTGAATTTGGTTTTTCCATTTTAAGTTATTGTCTACCTGAACACCAAGAAGTTTCTCAGACTCTGTGTACTCTATGGTATCATTACTTAAAACTAATTGAAAATCAGAGTTTGATTTGATTTTGTTTAGAATTTGTGACGATGAAGAAATGTACATAGCTTTTTTTTTTTGCGTGTTAGGTATCATTGCATTTTGATTACACCACTCTTGTATGGCATTAAGCTCTGTCTGCATTATTAAATTTACCTCTTGTACTGAATGTCCTATGACAGTAACAGTAGTGTCATCAGCAAACATGTCGGTCAAAGATTGCTCGAGGTGTAACGGAAGGTCATTTATGTATATAAGAAATAGTATAGGTCCTAGAACAGAGCCCTGTGGTACTCCAGAAGATATATGAAGTGGATCAGACAGGTTGCCACAAACTGATACCTTCTGGGACCTATTGTTTAGATATGATTCAAACCAAGTTACGGTTGATGCTGAAATGTTATTGCAAAGCAATTTTTCAATGAGAATGGAGTGATTTACAAGGTCAAATGCTTTAGTTAGATCTACAAAAATGGTTCCAACAGTCTTGTTTTCGTTAATTGCACTAATCCAATTGTCGACAAGCACTGTCAGAGCTGTTTCACATGAGTGATGCTTTCTAAAACCAGACTGAAATGTATGTAGTAAGTTGTTGTCTTCAAGAAACTGTTTAAGACTGTCAGATACATGTCTTTCAATTATTTTAGACAATGCAGGTAAGACTGAGATTGGTCTATAATTATTTATATCATTATCATTGTCATCAGAACTAAAATTGCAGCATATCAAAAAATTTGAACAGTTTTATGTAATTTCTGAGATACAAAAAATAAATTACCGCTCCCAGCCGAATTGCGCTTAGTTATACTTACACAACAGAAAAAAGGATCACAACACAACGCTTAGAGTGACAAACTGGCAACAAACTGGAAAAGTGAGTCGATTGAAATTTGACAAGTTATACATTTTAACTCAAATGAGCTATACTTTACGCTTCAACTCAGAAGTTAAAATTGCCAAAAATAACGACTGGAAATCGTCACCAATTTTCGCATTACTCGTCAAGGTCGTTTATTGTTTTGGAACAGTTTAGAACTTTTTTGACCGCTTAGATTCAAACTCTACATCCAATGCAATGATCATGTTGAAATTTGCTACTAAAGCTGGCACTCTGGTTTGTTTATTAGCCTACCTAAAGTTTCCTTCAACGCGTTGCTCTACTACAGTACACAGTGCATGTATTGCTTTAGCCACAGGTATTTGAGACATAGATCTAGATCTATTGAAAAACTAGACTTCTATTACGGTATATATAAGACAATGTATAAAACGGTGATCCAACAGGTAGTCTAAACTATAAACTTAATCTGATGCTAAAATAGACTAGATCACGGGAATTCTTTTGTGTTGCCCTCGGGAAATGAGGTCAAGTACCTGTGGCTTTACTTTAGCAGAAGCAGGCTAAAAATAGAATCAAAGACGATTGTATAATGGTTCCTTATTTTTAAGCGTAGGTCCATATGAGAATAGAAAGAATGTATGGATATGTAGATTTATTTGTGAACTTGTTTTTAAAAAAAAAAAGTTTATTTTGTTATTTTTTTCTTAATCATTATTTTTTTTTAAAAAAACGCGTCAATATACAAACTTTATATAACTTAAATCTACGTGACATTGTATGTGCTTCTGTGACCCAGCGGTAGGTGTCGACGTCTTCCATCACTGCGATCCGCGTTCAAAACCCACTTGATACAAACTTTTTTTGTGTGTGTAAATATTTTTTGTTCTATTTGTGTGGATGCTAAATCGTTATCAAACATATTAAGGGTATTTTTGCATCTAAAATCAACTTCTTCGCTATTTGCTATGAGTAATGAAAATAAAAATAGTTCCGGTGTATTCATACAGCTACTATACAGATAAACCTGCTACTATACAGATAAACCTAGGTTTATTATGCTACCCTTTTATTATGTCACCGGAGGCTGTAGTGACTGGATAAAAAGTTGTAGCTAGAAAACTGTAGGAGGAATTAGACAAAGTATTACCGTACATGTGGACGGGGGAAGAACGAACCAATGAATGGATGGGCGGGGGTAAAACAGTATTTCCCTGACTAAACGTACAGGAGGCATACACATTTACCTAGGTAACAGAGGTGAAGGTCAAAGGAGTTTGTGATCAAACAGTAATGCAACATGCTTTTCTCATTACGGTGCATAAACCTTTGAGGTTTGCTGAACTTGGCTGCATTACTTAAACCATAACATTAAATGTTAGACAATTACATACATGCCGACAAATGTATGCGCATATTGTCAATGGGTTACAATTAATACCCAATCGAAATATATTATAAAAAGTGATTACCAAAAGCCTTGACATTTTGTTTTCAAATAAAATAGAGCATATCGCCTTGACCAAACACAGTCTTCAAAGTCATTTGATTATCTATGCTAATCTCTGGCAGGAATTGGTTTCATTACTGCTCCTATATGTTTACCCAAAGACCTCAGTTCAGATGTTAAAGTGAACCTCATAGAGGACTGTTTATAAAGGACAAGACCTGCAAACTATGTAGGGCGAGAAAGCCAGTTTCACATTGTTACTCAACAAAAATGTTGCAAACATAAATTGAATATGTTATTCATGACTGAATTTGAATCTGTCTTAGGAATTTGAATAAATTGATCACTGCCAGCATATCAACTAGTTAAGAGCTATCCTCTGTTTTTACCATCAATACGAAATGCCACTAATTTAGTCCTGACCAGCAGTGTCTCGTCAGGATACAAACTGTTTGCTAAATAACATTGTACTTAAGCTCAGGAAGAGTAAAGACGTTACAGAATTACCCTATTGCACATTATACAGTTTGTGTTTCTGTTGGCAAGGCAGTAAAGATGTTTACGACTTACCTTAGTTATATTGTCTATTGCAGTTTGTACAGATTGTGTTTCTGTTGGCAAGGCAGTAAGGGGTTACAGACTTACCTTGGTTATATTGTCTATTGCAGTTTGTACAGATTGTGTTTCTGTTGGCAGGGCAGTAAGGGGTTACAGACTTACCTTGGTTATATTGTCTAATGCAGTTTGTACAGATTGTGTTTCTGTTGGCAAGGCAGTAAGGGGTTACAGACTTACCTTGGTTATATTGTCTATTGCAGTTTGTACAGATTGTGTTTCTGTTGGCAAGGCAGTGAAGGTGTTTATGACTTACCTTTGTTATATTGTCTATTGCAGTTTGTACAGATTGTGTTTCTGTTGGCAAGGCAGTAAGGGGTTACAGACTTACCTTGTTATATTGTCTATTGCAGTTTGTACAGATTGTGTTTCTGTTGGCAAGGCAGTGAAGGTGTTTATGACTTACCTTTGTTATATTGTCTATTGCAGTTTGTACAGATTGTGTTTCTGTTGGCAAGGCAGTAAGGGGTTACAGACTTACCTTGGTTATATTGTCTATTGCAGTTTGTACAGATTGTGTTTTTGTTGGCAAGGCAGTAAGGGGTTACAGACTTACCTTGGTTATATTGTCTATTGCAGTTTGTACAGATTGTGTTTCTGTTGGCAAGGCAGTAAGGGGTTACAGACTTACCTTGGTTATATTGTCTATTGCAGTTTGTACAGATTGTGTTTCTGTTGGCAAGGCAGTGAAGGTGTTTATGACTTACCTATGTTATATTGTCTATTGCAGTTTGTACAGATTGTGTTTCTGTTGGCAAGGCAGTGAAGGTGTTTACGACTTACCTTTGTTATATTGTCTATTGCAGTTTGTACAGATTGTGTTTCTGTTGGTGATAGCTTGACCAGATTTTTCAGAAGATCTATCATCTTATCTGTGTCCTGCTGTAGCTGGTTATCACTAACTATCAAGTCAGAGGAATGCATTAATCTGTGACGTATAGCCAAAACCTGTAAGGGAAATAGACAATAACATGAAGCAGATCTATCATCTTATCTGTGTCCTGCTGTAACTGGTTATCACTAACTATCAAGTCAGAGGAATGCATTAATCTGTAACGTATAGCCAAAACCTGTAAGGGAAATAGACAATAACATGAAGAAGGTCTATCATATTATCTGTGTTCTGCTGTAGCTGGTCAAGTCAGAGGAATGCATTAATCTGTGACGTATAGCCACATCCTGTTAGGGAAATAGACAATAACATGAAGCAGATCTATCATCTTATCTGTGTCCTGCTGTAGCTGGTTATCACTAACTATCAAGTCAGAGGAATGCATTAATCTGTGACGTATAGCCACATCCTGTTAGGGAAATAGACAATAACATGAAGCAGATCTATCATCTTATTTGTGTCTTGCTGTAGCTGGTTATCACTAACTGTCAAGTAAGAGGAATGCATTAATCTGTGACGTATAGCCAAACCCTGTTAGGGAAATAGACAATAACATGAAACAGATCTATCATCTTATCTGTGTCCTGTTGTAACTGGCTATCACTAACTATCAAGTCAGAGGAATGCATTAATCTGTGACGTATAGCCAAAACCTGTTAGGGAAATAGACAATAACATGAAGCAGATCTATCATCTTATCTGTGACCTGCCATGCGTTCAGTAAAGAAATATATGTTTGTTTAGTATAGTTTTTCGATGTAATGTTGATTTAGAGAACACAATAACACAAAATTATTACACGAGCAAAACTCATACAGTGCGTCACGTTGCAAGAAGTCGTAAAAATACGAAATGGCTACAGCTTACAAATTCATGATTCGATGATTTACCTGGTGAGTAATTTGGATAGCAATATTAGACACTAGGGGTGTAACGATTCGGCGGTGTACCGATATATTGCGGTGTGAGCTGAATAATATTGCCCCGCAGTTCAGATTCAGAAAAACCGATTTTCTTTGCCTTATTTAAAAACGGTAAAAGAATGGACAAACTTACTTTTGTTTCGCGGAATTGTTTTCGAAACAACGCGTAGTAGACGCAGTCCGGTGTTTTATCCATATCCCTAGCCGGTGTAACAGTACTATTTCGTTTCTGTTTAATCTCGCTCAACGAGACGCTCTTATTAAGAAACAAGTAGCGAATCAAGGGCCTGGTTGAACAAGATTAATACAGTAAACACGATGGCAGATGCTTGTTCCATACTTACACGGTATCAGGGTTATAGATAAGGTTTTGCATTAATTGGGTATTTACTCCCTCTAATTTCTAAGAATTGGGTTTTCTGAATTTCAATTGAGTATCCAAAAAACCGTTACTCCATCAATTTGATATGAATTGCTTTTTACTCTATTTTTTTTTTCATTTAATACAAAACACAAGCTGAATGTTTGATGTACTGTACCTCGTTTGCCCACACTCGATAATTTCAGTTTCGATCTCATTTCAACACAAATGCAACAGCTCATGTAAGATTCTTTGTGTAAGATTCATTAATTTTCAGCCACTGAAACTTTAAAAGCCATTCCAGGATTCCTTTACCGTAACTTTGTTAACTTTAGCACTGTCGTGTTTCTTTGGTGACTTACAGTTTCGGGACAAAAGATTGTCGATTATATCGGTAACAACCTCTTTTTTGGCTGTTACACGAATCATTCAAAATTTCATTCACGACACCGTTACAAATTATTTCTGGTTCGTTCGCGGAAGGCTGAACGTAATTGAATAATATTTTTTGTGTTGCGCGATTCGCTTTTTCCGTCCGCGCGATGCCATTTTGACAGAAGAAATTCTGGCAGACGATGTGACTGGTTTACTAATTAAACAAGGCTAACAAAAAGCGTCGCTGCATAAATCCTATAGGCTATTACTTGGAAATCAATAACCAGTCTAACCGGTGTGTCGGTAAAATATTCACCCGGTGTCATAGTAAACATCCCGTCATTACACTTGAGAAATGCGACTAATTGCGTATGATACGCGCCTGCTTGAATTCTTTTGCGTAAACCCTTTCAATAATTGATTTTCAGTACGCATGGATTTGAAAGTAATTGCTTTTCTACTGTATTTAATTGCGTATTTACGCAAATACGCGCCTTATCTATAACCCTGCGGTATATTGCAATATATTGCGATTCGATTTCTCTGTATTGCGATAAACTGCGATGCAGGTTTCGGCGAATCGTTACACCCCTATTAGACACTATACTGAATACAAACAAGAGCCCCATGGGGCATATGTCGCTCACCTGAGAATAGCTGTACATCAAAATGGAGATAATGATTAAGTCCAGGACGGGGTCATTTTTTACCCGAGGGGCATAATTTGAACAATCTTGATAGAGGACCTGTAGATGATGCTATGTTCCAAATATCTAAGATCAGGGTACTAGGGTTCTAGACAAGAAGATTTTTTTTAAGTTTCCATTGAAAAAATCTATTTTTAGCTCCTGTGACCTACATATGCAACAGACTGGAACCATTTGAACAAAATAGATAAAAGACATCTAGAAGTAACACCATGCCGAATATCAAAGCTCTGGCTATATTAGCTTCAGAAAAGAAGACGTATGAAAACTGTGACCCCCGGAGTGGGGCTAATTTTGACCCCAGGGGCATAATTTGTACAAACTTGATAGAGGACCTGTAGATGATATGCAATCGACCAGAACCATTTGAACCTTATTGGTATAGGACATCTTAAAGTGTCACCAAGCCAGATATCAAAGCTCTGGCCATATTAGTTTCAGAGGAGAAGACATTTGAAAATTTCACTATATAACTCTATGTAAAACTGTGACCCCTGGGGCGGGGCCAATTTTTACCCTAGGGACATAATTTGATCAAAGTTGATAGAGGACCTGTAGATGATGCTATGTGCCAAATATCTAAGCTCTGGCTCTTGTAGTTTCAGACAAGAAGATTTTTTAAGTTTTCATTGAAAAAAAAAACTATTTTTAGCTCCTGTGACCTACTTATGCAACCGACCGGAACCATTTGAAGAAAAAATGTTTGACCCCAGGGGCATAGTTTGTAGTTTGATAGAGGACCTGTAGATGATGCTATGTGACAAATGTCTAAGATCTGGCCCTTGTAGTTTCAGACAAGAAATTTTTTTAAGATTTCCTTATTTTTTCACTTGGTTGCCATGGCAACCAGAGTTCTACATTGTTTTTAATTCTTTGAACAATTTTGAAAGAACTTGACCCAAGGAACATTCGTGTAAAGTTTGGTTGAAATCTTTTCAGCGGTATATGAGGAGATGTCATTTGAAGCAATTGTTAAAGACAACAATGACTGTATAAAGTGAAATATTTTCTTCTGTGGAAGAATAAATTAAAGACATAAAAAAGAATATGTATGGGTTAATAGGTTAATAAATATCATTATTTACATTTTCTAAATATAAGAAACTATATGTAAATGAGTGGCAAATAGTTTGGATCCAGATTAGAAGCAGCATTATGTGGCATCTGACCTGGATCCATACTGTTTATGGCCAAGAATTAATTGTGGACTGATAGACAGAAAGATAAACAAACAAACAAAACACAAACAAACAAACAGACAGACCAAAAGTAATATGCCTCGAACTAAGTTGTGCTTGAGCATAAAATAGCAGACATCACTTTCATTTCTGTTATGTATCTCAGTGACCTGAGTTCAGAGCTAGCTATGGGTCAGTTATGCAATTGGAGACGGTCTCAGAGAGAAATGACTATTATTATGCTGAACTGTTGTCTGCTCCAAATGTTTGTATGTGAAATATGTAAAAAATGATAACTTATATTTTCTAAATATAAGAAAATATGTAAGAAAATATGTAAATGAGTGGCAAATAGTTTAGATCCAGATTAGATGCAGCATTATGTGGCATCTGACCTGGATCCAAACTGTTTGCAAAAATGTTGCATTTAGTATAAGGGTAGCTTCTTAGCCTGGAAGATACAATGCGTCTGTATAAAACGGATCATTAGAGAGTTTTTACTGTCAGACCTGCATCAAAAAGCACTGATATGGCCAGGGTTGAGTCAAATTTGATCCTAGGGTTTTGATTTTTTACAATTTTGAAAGTGATTTAGTAGAAGATACTATTCATGCAATATCTAAGGTGTGGGAACAGTGGTTTTTTACAAAAAACTTGTTTAAAGTTTTTCACTTTTTTTAATAAATTTCAATAAGTAGTCCACTTTAAAGTTTCATTGTAACAATTTCTGTAGAGAAGCATCCAAGGAACACCGTGAGCAAATTAGTTTTTTCCTCAGACTCGCGGTTTCAGAGGAGTTGTCGCTTGAAGTAAATTTGAACGGACGGACGGACAGACGGACGACGGACGATCACAACAGCTCACCTTGAGCCTTCGGCTCAGGTGAGCTAAAAATAAGCCCCTTCAGTGTATCAAAATATTTGTGTTTCAAATATGACCAATTAGAAAATGGTTGTGCAAGTTGAGCTAAACAAGGTAACTGCATGAAACATGTTTCTATGAGAGGAAAAAGTTAAATCTTTCTCACCTCATCAACTATTGTGGTGTTGATGGATTTGGCCATAAAGCGACACGTCTTCAGCAATTTCAAAATCGCTGCCACATCCGCATCCCCTGCAGACTTGACGTTCTCCGAGCCAACCGGCAGAAACCATTTCGCTACTTCCCATGGATCGGAGGGCCAGAGTTGAGGCTTTAAGTTGGCACGTGCTATGTTACATGTGGCGCCATCTATATGATAACCCATAATGTATTGTATCCAGGTGCTGCAGACATTAGAGGGGCACCTGATCCTCCATGTATTTTTATGTCTCTGTATATCATGATATGAACAGGTAGTGCAGACCTGCATAGACGATGATGATTGCTGTTGAATGGCAGGACCATGTCTGGAATATGGCTGAGGTATAGTTCTATGCAAATCCTCGTGGAGGTCTGATACCCTCTTGTCTGTGAAACCCTCTATGCCGTCTTTTAGAAATAGGAGGCCAATGCTATCACAAAGCCAGTTTTGATATTCATCATCTTGTTGCCCTGGTGTTGCTGTAGCCATGCTGAAAAAAAAGTTAACTACATGTAGTCGTTTTAACTTTAACCGCTATGGGAAATTTAAGTCGTTTCATAAACAGTCAATGGTCAAGGTTTGTCAAACAAGAGCCCCATGGGGCATATTCGCTCACCTGAGAATAATTGGAAAAATAGAGATATTGATTTATGTCCAGGACTGACCTAGATATGCAACAGACCGGAACAATTTGAACAAAATATGTAAAGTATATTTAAAAGTGTCACCATACAGAATATAAAAGCTCTGGCCATATTAGAGTCAGAGGAGAAGACGTTTGAAATTTTCTCTATATAACTCTATGTAAAACAGTGACCCCCGGGGCGGGCCAATTTTGACCCTAGGGGCATAATTTGAACAAACTTAATAGAGGACCTGTAGCGATGATATGTGCCATATATCTAAGCTCTGGCCCTTGTAGTTTTAGACAAGAAGATTTTTTAAGTTTTCATTGTAAAAATCTATTTTTAGCTCCTGTGACCTAGTTATGCAACGGACCAGAACCATTTGTACAATTTTGGTATAGGACATCTAGAAGTGTCACTATGCCAAATATCAAAGCTCTGGCCATATTTGTTTTTAGAGAAGAAGACGTTTGAAAATTTCACTATATAACTCTATGTAAAACCGTGACCCCTGGGGCGGGGCCAATTTTGACCCCAGGGGCATAATTTGAACAAATTTGATAGAGGACCTGTAGGCAATTCTATGTGCCAAATATCTAAGCTCTGGCCCTTGTAGTTTCAGACAAGAAGATTTTTTAAGTTTTCATTGAAAAAATCTATTTTTAGCTCCTGTGACCTAGTTATGCAACGGACCACAACCATTTGAACAATTTTGGTAAAGGACATCTAGAAGTGTCACCATGCCAAATATCAAAGCTCTGGCCACATTGGTTTCAGAGAAGAAGACGTTTGAAAATTTCACTATATAACTCTATGTAAAACTTTGACCCCCGGGGCGGGGCCAATTTTGACCCCAGGGGCATTATTTGAACAAACTTGATAGAGGACCTGTAGATGATGCTATGTACCAAATATCTAAGCTCTGGCCCTTGCAGTTTTTGACAAGAAGATTTTTTAAGATTTCCTTATTTTTTCACTTTGGTTGCCATGGCAACCAGAGTTCTGCATTGTTTTTAATTCTTTGAACAAATTTGAAAGAGCTTGACCCAAGGAACATTTCTGTACAGTTTGGTTGAATTCTGTCAAGCGGTATAGGAGGAGATGTCATTTGAAGCAATTGTTAACGACGACGGACGACGCACAACGCACGATGCCGGACACAGGGCCATCCCAATAGCTCACCTTGAGCCAAAGGCTCAAGGTGAGCTAAAAACGTAACAAATACATGGCGAAAGAGTTTTGCAATCCGGATGCAGGGACCCGTTTCATAAAATTTCGTACGACAAAAACGGTCGTAAGTCGAAACTTTAAAAGACATTTAATTTCTGATTTCTCTATCTAGTCCTGTCTGGTCCAAAGGATTAGATGGAGAATAAATATTAATTCGTATAGGTTAGAGCATGGTTGAGCAAGACTAAACGATATAGTTCGAGGGGGTGTAGACCCCGAGAACCATGTTGTTTAGTCGCGCGCAACCATTGTCTAACCTATTTAGCACTGGCTTGGGCTCGAGGAACATTCGTTTCTGATTTTTGTTTTAGACGAAATATGCACTTGATTTTTAATATATTACTAAAATTGAAGGGTAATTTCAATGTGAAGTTTGAGACATTAAGCATGCTTTAACAACAACATAAATATCGCTTATTAAATTAACAGTTCGTTAATTATTCCATGGTTTCGTTCAACTAAACGATATAGTCGAAGGTTTTTGAGGCGTCTGATTGGCCAAGAGCTCCAAGCCATGTTCTAGAGACTTTTTTCAAGATGATCAATCTGAGACAATTTCATTAACTTATGGCAAAAGACGTGGGCCCTAGAGTACTTTTAAGCTTTTCTTATGAGTTGACCTTCCGACCCACTTTTTGACCCCAGTAATCCATATTACTACATTACCTACCCAAGAATTAGATACCAAAAAAAAAGTTGAAAATGTTTGGTCCAACATCTAGATCAATGTTAAAACGTACCACTACTAGTAAAACTTATGCCAATATGGCGGAACGTCAAAAAGAAACGTCGGCATTTCTAAATGTTTTCCTATACCGTTGACAGTAAAAAGTCTAAAATAAATAATATCACCTTGAATGTTTGCCTCTAATAGCATCCAAAATTATCCTTTTTATACATGACACTTTTCATACTGAGTTACTCAGACACGATTTACACACAAGATGTTAAAACATCACAGCAGATTTGAGGAGCTCCGCCCATTTTGATTCAATGACCTTGCTCTGTGTGTGTTCACTTATATATATTTATCTAGATATATATATGACACTGGACACAATCTGCAGCTGCAGTTTGACACTGAAATCGACATAAAGTTGTAGACTGTCACCAAAATCTAAACCCTTTGAACTTTACTCGTCACTAGGGTTGAAGACGGTCACCAAATTGTGGTCTTTGATGTTAGCGAGAAGCCGCGACTTCTTCAGAATATCGGCCACAAGGGCATGAAACACAAAAATAAGGGAACAGCAGCCTACTATAATAATAGACTATATCATAGTAACAGGATACATTTTAAATTTGTCCGTGACCCCCTGTGGTAATTTATATCAACAGAGAAATTATCAGAACACACAGTGGCACTTGTGTAGCCACACGGATTTTACTAGAAATCATGACACGTGTGTATTCAAGGTTTGTGCTTCTCACTGGAAAATAGAGTTTGGCATGGACAATATGTTTGATTACGTAATTGCTTATCTCCCAGCACTGGATGAATATAGCCAAAGGCAATTTAAGTTGATATTCCGATACGCTAATAAAGCTGAACTGTACATTGACAGTCTTGCAAATAACACGCAAGGCTGAGCACATTGTTTGGACTAGCTTGATTGGAGGCACTCCTTAACACTACCAGATTAGTGTCGCATGGTGTCTGAACGCAAATACGTTTTGGGATAACAAACAAACAACTTGTTGGTTTATTCATTCCAAACAGTTTAATGACACTATAGGCAGTATTCTTATCCAATTAACCGTTCTGGTTATGGAAATATGCACCCCAAATCACGGTGTATAAACCTGTACGTGTTGTTTGAGCTCCGTACTGGTAGCTGCTGAGCACTGAATCGAGAAATGTCACAATGGCGGACTTGCGAGACCGCTAAGGGGTGAGTAAATCCCATTCTGCAGACATTCAAACATTGATTTAAATGCTGAACCTATGACATACCTGTTTAGATATGTTACAGGTGTGAAAGTTTCAACGTATTGAGTTGGTGTCTTGAATTTATCTTGTTGAATTTTCTCGGATACTGGCGAAGGCTCACCGTGTTTTCGATAGCGTTGTTATAAAGACCCAGTAGTTTTTGCCATTTAAACGACAGTTTCTACATCTTAAACATCACATTTTATTATCAAAATATAATTTATATCTACTGATACGATTCTATGGAAATGATATATTTGAATGTGCAGTTTAAACGCCAGAAATCATGTAAACAATGCGAAGCAAATTGTACGGTCAGCTCTAGAGGAAATGTATCATCAGCTGTGAAAATGAATGAAAACGTTTGTACGGTCAGCTCAAGAGCGTTTTCTTTCTTTTATGCGAAGCTAGATTTAGCTGTTATTACTGCGACCAAGTTTTCGACGTTTTCTCTGCAGCCGTCAGTCACCGTGCCAAGAACCATAAAGCAAAAGCTCTTTAGGTAAAAATACTTAATTTGGAACATTACCAGGGCAAACAATACACAAAAAACTGCTAAATTAATCCATCTGAGTTCGAAAAAGAAAACCAAAAGTGATTCCAAACAACCAAACAGTAACAGTAAAAGTTTCAAGAAAACCATAAATAACACCAAGTCCAGTAAAATACAAAAAAGAATAAAGCTCCACGTCACCCAAATAGCACTTGATTTCTTGGCTGCAGACAATTACGGAGATGGTGATAAAGAAGAAGAACTTTCGAAACTTAGTTTGCAAACACCCACAGGCAAATTACTCGGAACAGGAGAGTCATGGAGAAGTAAGAAAGGATAGTAGTACGACTAAAACATTACTTGACTTGTTGCCAATGGTTGTAGAGAACTGTTTCAACATATACGAGTGCAGGCATCTAGAAAATAGTCATCCGTCTTTTTTTGAAAACTAAAAACTAAAACAAAATTTAAGAATTATGATAATACTAACAAACGCCAAACTGCGCTTTTTAGTACAGAAGTCCAATAAAGGACAATAACTTTGTACTTTTTGGAACCACTCGTATGAAAAATATGACACCCACATATCTATTTAATAATTAATCACCTTCACCTATCCCGTAGTCATGTCGGACCGTTGGGGCACCATATATTTCTTGACAACCAGCTTTCTCCATTCCCCTCTGTTTTCTGCCATCCGCACCCTTTCCTTTAGACTTAAATCTGTCCACTATGTTATGTTATCTTTCCATCGCTTGCTCTGTCTGCCTCTCCTCCTTCCTCCCTGAATTGTGCCTGGTAATATTGTCTTTGAAAGCCCTGTTGATCTCGTCATATACCCGTACCATCTCATTTTACGTTGCTTGACATTTTTTAATAAATCTTCGAGAGGTCCAATGGCTTCTTTGATCCTGTTTCCAACTACTTCATTTGAGATGTGTTCTTTGTATCATATACAAAGTGTTTTTTGAAACACCTCCCTAACGAACTAATTATTCGCTCCAAGTCTTCATTCAAGGTCCAAGTCTCGCTGGCATATAGGAATATGGACATGACAAGTGAACGCATCAACCTTATTTTCGAGCTGAGGCTTATATTTCGATCATTCCATATTAATATTACTTTGCGAGTGCTGCTGTGGTCTGAGCGGCTCTTGCAAGTATCTAGGATTTCGACCCCTTGTCAGAAACTGTCGCACCCATGCAGGTACTTAAAACTATCTACGCAATCAAGCTTCATTCCATTGACCATGATTTCAGTGCTGATACCAATGATGTTGTTGGTCAGCAGTTTTGTCTTTTTTGCGCTGATTTGTTGCCAAATTCGGTAGATGTCTTGTAAAGGCTTTCAACTAGATTGGATAGCTCCTCTTCCTCCCCTGCTATACCATCTATGTCATCTGCAAAGCGCAAGATCGTGATTGTCCTCCCACCGATGCTAACCGTTCCGTCGTGGTATGCCAAAGCATCCGACATAATTCTCTCTAGGAATATGCTGAAGAGTGTTGGGGGAGAGTAACCAACCCTGTCTCACCCCAACTATTATGTAAAGTTTGACGTCAATCGGTAAAGAAATGTAAAAGAAGTTGCATCAAAAATATGTGTCAAGGGCAGACCGATGAACGAATTAACCAACAAACTGGCTCCTCTACCCTTCTAGAAGTTCGTTTATTGGGCATTAAACCGAGATAATTGCAGTATACATAACATATCTCAATTTCAAAATTGAGAGCTTCTGTATAGCAGAAGTTATCCACCGGAAAAGAAAGTGATGCACTGGGGAATGACTGAATGGTATTGATGCATTTCAGTAAATTATGTGCACGGCACTTTTAATGATAAAACTTTTCATAAATGAAAATTAATCCTGAACAATGTCAGTCAAACATTGGTTTTATGCAGAACAATAGAAACTGTTTTAAAGGGGGATAACTCTCAAAATATTAACTCAAAGTTATTAACATTGTACAAGGCACTTTCATTCACCAGTCGCTTTCCATTAATATAGGTATATTTTATATATGGCTATTCAAACTCTGACAAGAATGGATGGGTCCAAGGATTTTTAAATTATCTTAGATTTACAGTGATTAATTCAGCTGCGAGTTCCGAGACCTATACTCATTAAAATTGCCAAAGACTCACTTATCAAGACTCATAACAGTTTGGCCATTATATAATATTTAAATCTGAAAAACTAAATGTTTTGCCCAAGGGACTCATAGTTTACAAATTGTGCACCCCAGGAGGTATTTTTAATATTTTTAATTGCAAACGACTTAAATTACCACAGAATTAGAAATATTCTTGAAAAACACTTTAATGTTGTCTACGGAATAATGGATGGTTTTTGACAGTAGATCAATTTATATCTGTTCGAAATAGAATGAAGTGGGAAAAGATTATTTATACGCAATATATGTGTTTTAAAAAATGTATATAATAGTTTGATACATTTTCTTTATAATGACTTCATGATTTGAAATTTAAGGCATTTTTTAACAGAAGAACACATAAACAGACAATTCTGATTTTGAGCTGACGGTACACATATCCTCGCAGCTGATGATACAGTGTCAGCCGTGTTTGAAATAGCTGACCGTACAAAACACCATCAATTCTTCTGATCAAAAATGCAAATTGCGACCATACTTTCAAAAAACGAATAAAGCTATCACATCGCATCAATTGGATTTACTCTGGAAAGCATATTTGTTTTGATAAAACAGTATAAACAAGGATAGATGCTGTATAAAATGCAATGTTTTGACGACATCCAAAAGAATTCCGAGTGAGCCACCAGTTGATTTATGCCTCGAAATAGATATGTAGATGTATAGATTGTACCAGAGACGGTCGCGATTGGTTTATCATTCTCTCCGGTATTTGAAAATCATGCTTACCGACAAGACTTTTCATTTAAAGAGAGGAAAATAAATAGGAACTCATGTCACATACCTGTTGTTTTCCGCCGTTGCGTCGCTTCGAGGCTCAAAAACAACCAGTACAGAGCTCAAAGTATCCGTACAAAGCTCAAAGTACGCATACAGGTTTATACACCGTGCAAATGAGTCATTGAATAAGATTAATAGAAGCATATGCTACAGTCGCTGATTCTGCGACATCTGTAGAAAAGGTAAACAAAAAAAATCAAATGCCGATTTTAGGTGGCCCAAAGTTAGAGGCATGAAAAAAATTATTTTCAGAAATAATTAAGGGTGGCCCAAGATTTGGAGTGGCCCAAGAATTGGAAGAAATACGGTAGATTTTGTTAAAGTGATCATTCTGAGCGAGCGGGTGTGGGTATTGCCGAACATGTTTCTAACACCGACTACTTTTAAATATATGCAGTATCACTTCTCAGAACTGGATAATCTACAATATCACGTCACAATTATTACGTCATATCTTTTTCTGTAACGACCGTGATACTTTGAAGCCGCCGCTGTGTACATTTTCAACATTATGCATATAAACATAAAGCACGGGTTGAGGTGGGTACAGTGTTAGGCAGTTTCGAATTCTGAACATGTGACGTCATAAGATGCTAGCTTCATGTGATGTTTGTTCTGTATAATTAGAACATTGTTTTTGAGTGATAAACGGGTACTGCTTCACGTTTGACAACTCTGCTTTCAAATCGTGATTAATTAAACAGAGTTATCTGGCTGTTTGGCAATAGGAACAGTAATGTTTATATATGTTTGTATTACCGACTACATACATAGCCATTGGAATTGGATTTATTAAAATGATCTAATTAGCCTAAACTACACAATTAAAGTTGTTATATAGGTGTTTGTTGATTCTATTTAACCAGATAAATAAGTTTTCTTTCTTTTCTTTTCATAAATGAGTCGACAGATAGACCTATACTAAACGCCAGTGCTACTCTGAAGAATACACAAAAACGAATCTTCGGCATCTTTAGTTTAAACTACCGATAATCATACTGCTAAAAGTTTGATTGAGGCTCAGAGCTGACAGTAATAAGATATTGCAAATAAAATACATTAGATAATCATCTAGCATCCAATTAGTATCCTCTCTTTATACATACTTTGCAAACACACATTAAACACAGACACTTTTTACACACAAGGTGACAAAAACCCCACAGCATAATTGAGGGGCCCTGCCCATTTCCATCATTAACTTATAATTGGCAGGAACGTATATAGAGATCTCTTTATACGTTCCTGGTATTCAATACTCTAGCTCTGGCTATAGATATATATATATCCAGATGTATATCTTAAACAAAATTTGCAGCTGAACTGGGGACTGTCAATAAACTTGAAGACGGCCTCGTCATTCCTAAATACTTTGATCTGACCGACATCCAGGTTCCTTTTGTGTAAAAGTAATCAGACCATCTGTTCATAACTAAATCCCAGAAGGACATGAAACAAAAATATACTGTACTATACAAAATGTTACATTACGGCGCTGAATTCTTTTTTAATGCAAAATATGCCCTTGTGGTAATTATAACCAGGGAAATGATCAGAACACACCTATTAGCCAGACACGTTCAAATATCGCCAGTTGATGCTGTGTTGAAATATACATGTTCGACAGAAATCATGACACGTGTATTCATGGATTACTCCTAATGTGGCAGTTCTCTGACTGTTTAATACAGTGGGAAAATAAGGTTTGGTATAGACAATGTTTATTAAGTAATTGCTTCCAGCACTGGTTAATAGTCGAATTGATTTAGAATAAACGTTGTTGCAACAATAGGGGTAGCTGCGGTTCCGTACCTGTAGACACTCTAAGACACAGTCTACAGTTACGATATCGCAACTACGTAGGGTCTAAACCATATAGTGGGAATAAAATGCTTAATGCCTACTTTCAGGTATAATTTGGATGAGTTTTTAGAAAAAATAATAAGTGTTCGGAAAAACAAACACATGTGTTCGGTGTTTGACAGACAATAGTCGGTAATTAAAGCATTTTGGTCTAGTTGCAAAACTGACTTATTCTCCGTGAAATATAGCGTTATGTAGGGGAGTGTTGCTCGAAAATACTTATTACAGTTGTTCCTTATACCGTGTTGCTAACATTGAATACATATGCTTATATTAATGAACATATCATATGAAATTGGTTAAGTGGTCGGTAATACCCGCACCCGCATCTAGCTCCTACAGTGTTTAGAAGCTTTGACTATGTTTTAGCCTACTGACCTACTTTTTAATCTTATGTAACCCATATTCACATAAAAGCCTAGCCTTTGTTAAGATAATCATTCTAAGCAAGGTTTAAGAAGCTTGGACTAAAAAATATGGCCTCTGGATTGACAAAAAGTTTTTTCTGCGATTTGACCTACTGACCTACTCTAATCTATATTCCAGTTTGACCTACACTTTATAAGATAGAGATAAGATAAATTTTAGTTTAAGTCGGCAAGACATACCGGTAATAAAGACAACATAAGCCATAAAGGCTTTTGAACCGACTAAAAACATATGTATAATTATAACAAAGATAAAGCCGCTAAAATAGAACATTTGATGCAAACAATGGGTTGGAAAATATATATATTATCACAGATAGAATTAATCTGCTGGTACAGTACCTTATCATTAGGGTTGTATAAATAATTTCTTTATCACGTAATTATATTTATATCGAGCATGGCTCGCTAGATTGCAGGAGTGGTAAGCCCTGACAAAATCTTTATCAAGGACATGACACTGACAAAATCTCATTAAGATATAGCCAAAATTATGACTTCTAGAATGTTTTCAACCTTAATTTGATATTTCCCAGCAGGGAAAATGACCGCGCCCTCTGACGGCCATGTATTTTGACGAATCAAAATTATTTTAACAACTTTTAAAGTCTCTATTGAGAAACATGTTGGTGAAAACAAAATCGAAATAGGACCAGTAGTTTCGGAGGAGAATATTGTTCTAGATATTGTGAACGGTTGCCATGGCAACGAGACCATTTGCCCCCACCCACTTTATTTGAGCAACACTTGAAGCTAAAACCAACAACATGTATCTGACTAAGTTTGGTTACACTGGGGCTAGTGGTTTCAGAGAATAAGTCGTTTGCAATTGTTGACGGACGGACGGACGGACGTCCTTCCATTTAGACACTTGTTGGGTTTTTAGCTCACCTGAGCTAGCTCAGGGTTAGCTTTTGCAATACTTGAATGTCCGGCGTCCGTCGTCAACAATTTTAGTGTTTACACTCTAGAGGCCACAATATTTATCCAATCTTTTTCAAACTTGCTCAGATTGTATATGACCATAAGAGTTCAGATGAGTTCAATTATGGTTGAAATCGGACTAATAGGTCAAGAGTAATCTACCTTTGAATTGCTGAAAATGCCATATTTAAGGGTGTTTACACTCTAGAGGCCACAATTTTTATCAAATCTATCTCAAACTTGCTCAGATTGTATATGACCATAAGAGTTCGGATGAGTTCGATTATGGTTGAAATCTGATCAATAGGTTGAGAGTTATCTACCTTTGAATTGCTGAAAATGTCATATTTAAGGGTGTTTACACTCTAGATGCCACAATTTTTATCCAATCTATCTCAAACATGCTCAGATTGTGTATAACTATAAGAGTTCATATGACTTCGATTTTGGTTGAAATCAGACTAATAGGTTGAAAGTTATCCACCTTTGAAATGCTGAAATTGTCATTATTAAGGGTGTTTACTCTCCAGAGGTCACAATTTTTATCCAATCTATCTCAAACTTGCTCAGATTGTATATGACCGTAAGAGTTTGATTGAGTTTGATTTTGATTGAAATCGGAACAAAAGGTTGAGAGTTATCTACCTTTGAATTGCTGAAAATGTCATATTTAAGGGTGTTTACACTCTATAGGCCACAATTTTTATCCAGTCTTTTTCAAACTTGCTCAGATTGTATATGACCATAAGAGTTCAAGTAAGTGTGATTATGGTTGAAATCGGACCTATATGTCAAGAGTTGTCTGCCCTTGAATTGCTGAAAATGCCATATCGAACAGCATTTACACTTTTGCAACTACAGTTTTCAATGGATTTTGATTTTACTTGCACACAAAGTATATACCTATAAATTCTCAAAGGAGTGCAATTATTGTTGATATCTAGTAATTGTAGCAATAGTTATCTGCCCTTGATATACTTTGAAATGCTAGAAAAGGCTTCATTTCAGTATTGTTTAGACTCTAGTTCTACCATATTAGAATTATGAGGTTGTATTCCAAAATTGTTTACATGCTATACTACAAATTTGAATGGATTTAAATTAAAACTGATGAAACAGTAAGATAAAGCTATCAAGCTTCAGTACAAGAGGTGAGCGATATCAGGGCCTTCAGGTCCTCTTGTTCTTTTGTTTAAAGGTACCCAACAATACACAAACTACCAGGTAATACACAACGGAATGAATGGAGTTCAATTGTTGTCTATTGTTCTCCATACCCAACAAGTGACCTTTCGTGCGCTCGGACAGATACACAGACAGACGGACGACGGACGCGTACAAAGCGGTATCACGATAGCTCACCATGAGTACTTTGTGCTCTGGTGTGCTAAAAATATTACATACGTACATCGTGAAGTGGCCAAAGGTGGATAGTGATATCTCAAACAGGGTTCCAGATAAGAGGGGGTAATCTGAACAAATCCAGCATTTTCTCACCCATACATCACCAAATCCTATGGTGTTACCACAGGGGCCAGTCACACAAAAAAAAAATCTCTATACTATATAAAAAAGATCTTTTTATATAGTATAGAGATTTTATTTTTTTTTGTGACTGGCCCCTGTGGGTGTTACTAACTCATTAGAATCGTCTCTTCGAGACGATTCTAATGAGTAGTGACATCATAGGGTTTAAAGCAGAAATAAAGATTTCAGTTTTTGAAATACTCCCGTTATCTGGAGCCCTGTGAGATGAACAATTTCAATCATGTGAGATAATAAACAAGAGGGACTTGAATGCCCCGACATCGCTCATCTGTTGTAATGGAGTCTGATAGCTTCAACCATATCGCCCTGACATGACCAATACTGAAACCTGACCTACATATCAATTAAGCAAACATTTTCATCAAGATTCAATAAGATCAAATGAGCTTTTTGGCCTTTAGAGTATTAACAGTATATTTCTATGATTTGACCTAGTTACCTATTTTTTAATTGTCGGTGACCCATATTCGAACTTAACCTAGAATTTATCCAGGGCAATATTCAAACTAATTCATTACTAAGTAAATATTCACTCCCCGTGCACTTAATGTCATAACTGGCCCCCCCTTACCAAAATGGTCTAACATAATTCACATGTGATTCTCAAGTGAGATCTAACCTGAGTTTCTCACGTTAGTTTCTACTGAGGTTTATAACATGCAAATTAGGTTAGTTTCATATGTGAAATTAAAAAAATCTCACGTGAGAAATACTTTATGAGAAATATTTCTCATCTGAGAAAAGTTTCTCACGAGAAAAGTTTCTCACATGAGAAAATCCTCATATAAAACCAGGATTCAGATAAACACGAAAATAACATTCTGAGATCAAAATTTAATAGGCAAATGCTAGTGCTAAAGAGATTTTCATCAGCAAAGTAGAGAAATATTGCATTTTACAGTGGATAAGTTTTTGAGCATTTCAAAATTCAGGAATTCACGGAATTGGAACATGGATTCCATGGCAACAATTTGAAAGGAAAATAAAATGAAACATAAGATGTATACTATGGAATTCTGCGGATTCCATGGAATTGCTTAAGTTTTCCAGAATACTGGGATTTCAAATGATTTGCTTAAGTTTTCCATAGAATTCAGTCTATTCCATGGAATTTCTATGGAGTTCCCCGGATTCCATGGAACCAAATTAAAACATGAAATACTAAAAGTCAAGACGGCTTATCTGTTCCACTGTAACTATAGTGACCTAGTTTTTGACCCGACATGACCCATATTCGAACTTGACCTAGATATCAATGCGGCAAACATTTTGACTAAATTTCATAAAGATCCATTGAGATTTGTAGCCTCTAGAGTGTTAACAAGGTTTTTCTATGATTTGACCTAGTGACCTAGTTTTTGACCGGACATGACCCACATTCAAACTCGACCTAGATTTCATCAAGACAAACATTGTCATGAAGTTTCATGAAGATAGGATGAAATTTGTAGGCGCTAGAGTGGACGGACAGACGACGGACATTCAGCGATCCTAAAAGCTCACCTTGGCACTTCGTGCCAGGTGAGCTAAAAAACATTGTTTTTTTCACAAACACATTCTCTTTAACTTTTCCAGTGGTGAATGTCTATTGTTTGATGGCATCATTAAATTCACTGTCTGTTATTGGCTTCTTTAATTCACTGTCTGCTATGGGCTCCATCCCTCTCAGCCTGGTCTCTTCAGAAACATCATCTGCAATAAATAATTAATAAAAAGATTTTATTCTTAATCTCGATTCTAACACACTTCGCGCACACACCTTTATAACAAATAATGACGCAGCTGCGTTTGAAGTCTCAATAAAACATGCACATGCCGTAAAGTCTTAAAGTGACATATGAGTACGCCAAGGAATGTATTGCCGTTACGTCAGTGCAAATTGTGGTAAACCTAGTTAAATTGGAGTGTTAGAATAGAAATAATAAATCAACAGCAGTGTTTTATCGTGCAATAAACACAGGCTAGTGAGCGCTTACAAGAAAAAGTAAACGGACAGACAGACGTACGGACAACACAGGGTATACCATAATATGACATGTTTTCACGGGCTTATAAAAAGTGTGTTTATGGCGAAATGATAAGCGCGAAATGTCCTTTCCTCGACCGAAATACATGATATGGGAATAAATGATGGTCCTTGGAGAGGAATGTTGTTATTCAGCGTCTATTTAAATGAGGGGAAAAAACCTGCATGAATGGAAAACATAATTTTCTACATGACAGATGGTGAAAGACAATGATTTCCATCTAGAAAGACCTATCTTTATTTAGAACTTTTACATTTCATGTTCATCTACTCTAGTCATGGTTTTTTTTACATTGAACATTTCACCCCAACCCCCTATTGTCGTTTGTGATGAAAACAAAATGGTGGCGCGTTTACTCTTGCATTATCTATAGCAATATGTTGGCATGGAAATTCGTGGGGACCGGCAAAGTAAATTCTATCCTATTAACCCATTACCCCATAGCCTTATTCTTTTTTTAGCTCACCTGGCACGAAGTGCCAAGGTGAGCTTTTAGGATCGCTGGATGTCCGTCGTCCGTCCGTCTACAATTGGTTGTGAGCACTCTAGCGGCTACAAATTTCATCCTATCTTCATGAAACTTCATGACAATGTTTGTCTTGATGAAATCTAGGTCAAGTTCGAATGTGGGTCATGTTCGGTCAAAAACTAGGTCACTAGGTCAAATTATAGAAAAACCTTGTGAACACTCTAGGGGCTACAAATTTCATCCGATCTTCATGAAACTTGATGAAAATGTTTGTCTTGATAAAATCCAGGTCAAGTTCGAATGTGGGTCATGTCCGGTCAAAAACTAGGTCACTAGGTCAAATTATAGAAAAACCTTGTGAACACTCTAGCTGCTACAAATTTCATCCGATCTTCATGAAACTTCATGACAATATTTGTCATGATGAAATCTAGGTCAAGTTCGAATATGGGTCATGTCCGGTCAAAAACTAGGTCACTAGGTCAAATCATAGAAAAACCTTGTGAACACTCTAGAGGCTACAAATTTCATTGGATTTTAATGCGACTTGGTCAGAATGTTTGCCTAATTGATATCTAGGTCAAGTTTAAATATGAGTCATGTCGGGTCAAAAACTAGGTCACTAGGTCAAATCATAGGAAAATCTTGTTACCACTCTAGAGGCTACAAATCTCACCCGATCTTCATGATACCTGGTCAAAATGTTTGCCTCCTTGATATCTAGGTCAAGTTTGAATGTGGGTTATGTCCGGTCAAAAACTAGGTCACTAGGTCAAATTATAGAAACAAGGGCCACTATGGCCCTAAATCGCTCACCTGGTACACCATGGTGGCAAACTTGACCTATAGTGACCTAGATTATGACTGGACATGACCCCCAATCAACCTTTAGAGTGTAAACAATATTTTTTTTCTATGATTTGACCTAGTGACCTAGTTTTTGACCGGATATGACCCACATTCGAACTAGACCTAGATTTCATCAAGACAAACATTCTGACCAAGTTTCATTAAGATCCATTGAGATTTGTAGCTTCTAGAGTGTTAACGAGGTTTTTCTATGATTTCACCTAGTGACCTAGTTTTTGACCTGACATGACCCACATTCGAATTTGACCTAGATTTCATCAAGACAAACATTGTCATGAAGTTTCATGAAGATCGGATGAAATTTGTAGCCGTTAGAGTGTTAACGAACAATTGTGGACGGACGGACGACGGACATTCAGCGATCCTAAAAGCTCACCTTGGCACTTCGTGCCAGGTGAGCTAAAAACCTTGTGAATACTCTAGAGGCTACAAATCTCATTAGATCTGAATGAAATATTGTCAGAATGTTTGCCTACATCAAATCTAGGTCAAAATCAAATGTGTATTGTGTCGGGTCAAAAGCTAGGTCTCTAGGTCTAATCATAGAAAAATCTTGTTAACACTCTAGATGTTGATTGTGGGTCATGTCCAGTCTTAATCTAGGTCACTATAGGTCAAGTTTTACGTGGTGTACCAGGTGAGCGATTTAGGGTCATGTAGGCCCTTGTTTGAGAACAGGTGACCACTTCGAGCAGGTTGAAAGTAAAGCAGAATGTGCCTAAGGCACATTCTGCTTTACTTTCAGCCTGCTTTAACCCATTAAGCCATACTGACTCATTTTGACTCATTGCGCAATAGCCTCATACTAACTCATTTTGACTCACTTTAATCAACTAGCATGCATTTAGGTGAGCACTGATAATTGTTAATCGCTTATGAGTTAATGGGTTAAGCTTTTATCTGCTAGAATATAAAAAATATTTATGATTTTTGACTTTGGGGAATTTCCCCAAAGGTCTTTCGTTTCGTAATCTTTTTTCCTGGTGCGAGTGAAGCGCCCCCTACAATTTTTTTTCTGGTGCGAGACAACAACAACAACAACTAGCTCCCCCTACAAACATTTCTGACAGCGAGTCTAGCTCATCTGCCATACGGGTGCGCTTCTATACTAGGGTTCATCTGAATACCCCAAACGATCCGATCATTTTATATATGTGTATTTTTAGTGCATTGCCTATAGCTGGAGCATTCCATAGGTAGTAAATCTGTAACAAATATCTCTACCATAAGAAATAAATGTAAATAGAGACCATGGTTAACTGTTAACACATAGATTTAGATCTGTATCCTGGTAACGCTAGATCTGTCTAAAAATAGCCTTAATCGATCACGTGACTAGGTCAGAAAGCACCAGAAATCAGTTCAATAAGACTATCGGCCAGATGACACCAATTTTACAAAGTTTCGACCCTGATTATTTCAACAACCAGGCAAGGAATTAACAATCTGACAAAACAGAATTGTGTGGATCCTTATCATCTATAATAAACCTTAAGATAAAATATTAAAAAAAAATCTAAAATTTGACCAGGATATAGAGATACGACACTAATTTAACTCGGAATTTTCCGTTCCTGGTTTAAACTGGCGTGAAAGGCCGAGTTTGGTTTCCTATATTCGTTTGCGGGCGAATCACGTGTCTATAAAAACAATAAAGTATTTAGTTTCTAAACATAGACGGTCGAATCCATTTTATTCTAAAGTTAGAAAAATTGTGCCACTATTTCCAAGGAGCTAGAGAGTATTTAAGTAGCAACCCTCAGCCTTCCGATAATCTTATCAGTTTATCAGCGAAATTCTATAAAATTCATGGGTACTGTAGTAAAAATCGCTATAAATTCATTACTTCCCAATCGATTTTCTAATACCCACTACCCTCTAAAAGGCAACAGTTGGCCGTTAAGATGGTGTTAATTTTAAAGGCCTTTACACCAATTTAGTAGATGAGGTATGGAGAGAAAGTCTAATTTATAGTATACCCGCCGGGCATATCACTCACGATAAGTCGGGTTGTGAGTTGTAAATGTGACACCTGTTGTCTTTAATCAATGATGCGGGTTATCACGAATGAATTATAACATTCGTGGGGTTATATAAGACTCATTAATATTCATGAAATGAGCAGGAACTAATTGGCCGATGAATGGCGATTCTGCACCTTTCTTCAGATTTCGGCTATGTTGTTGTTGTTGTAATTGTAGGTTCCTCCGTTGACTTGTCGGAGCACCGTTCAATTGTATGTATGATGACCCTACGTGGAGAAAGTCCCAACTTGAGTTGGAAGCCAAAAAAACGTGTCGAGCAAAAAAAAAAATATTCTGAGGTTAAATTATTAAACAACACACGTTAATCTGTGTTTTGATATAATTTTCATTGAAATTAAACCATAATTTCAACTTTGTCTCCGGCAGTTTAATTCATAAGCGCGTAGTCATACAATTTTCAGTCTCGCGTACGTAGTATTCATTGACTCGGACTGACCTGCCGCCATATTAATTAATTAATCCACTGTCAATAATCGATTACGAAAGTCACCTAAAACCTATCAAATAACAAGCTTGACCACCAACATTGTATAAAACATTAATATTTATTGATAATCTGAATTATATGTCGAAATTAAAATATTCATATCAGCGTATTTGACAACCACTGTCTATCGTATTTGTTACAAGTTGTCAGCCGATCGGCGATTCTCGATCAATTTTCCAATTTAAGAATAAAAGCATGTTAAGGTCGCATTTTTGTGGTTAGTTTTCACATATTTGATTCTTCAGAAATAATAATAGCTAGAATAAAAACAGTTTACATCCCTTTATCGTCAGCAATGTACGAAAATTTCTTGCCACTAGAATCAAGGACCACAATGGAAATAAGGAAAATATTTTTCCTTTTTTGTGATATCCTTGGTTTCTAGTGCGCATTACATGGTTCTTGTATGTTTTGCTTTAATTATGCTTTGCCATGTTATGTACACTTTTTACCGAAATAAATCTATCTATCTATCTATCTTTCTACGTTTAACAATTTCGGACCGGTAAATTGTGTCCTTAATTACGTTCGGCCCTACCGCGTTAAAAACGGTATTAACCTATGACTGAGAAACGCCTTGCAAGCACACAATATAGTGACCAATGAGTGTTGTTTACGTATAAATAACGTAAAGTTGAAGTTTATATTCGTTATAACATAAAGTATGTACAGGTTAATACATTTTTTCACAGGTAATTGCTGCATGCCACATTAATTTATTTATAATATTAAAAAATCACTTGCCTTCAGATTTATAAATTTTATTAAATTCGCATCACGGTTACATCATAAAATAAATACACAAACACATGAATTATTTTTTTAACAAAACATGTCATTCTAAATTGAATTATAAGAGACTGTTTGTATAAAAGGGCAAACTGCATAATATATGCCCAGTCACAATTAAATAAAAAACACAACTGATATCAGACTGAAATGTGTTTATCTTACATATGATTTTATACGATTTGAATTTTTTTATTCTATTATTTTGAAATGGACTTTTACAATATGGGACTAACTATGTAACCAGTGAAAACATTCACTTTTATATTATTGGTTATTTATTTCTCATCTCAACCCCGAATCCAGTGACACGAAAAGAAAAAATAATTGTCTTGTCAGGATGACAACTTTGAGCCAGATTGATAGGACTTTGATGAGAATCAAGTTATCATTGTATAGACCTGTTAAATATCTTGCTTTGAGATAACTTTATTGTTTCTCATTGAAAAGTAAAACATATAAAAGCTTAATGGGGAAATATTGTTTTATGTATATCATGTAACATTATTCTATCGGTGCATCTATGTTAAAAATTGTCATTTTTATGGTCAGGTTAATTTCACAAGAAATGGCCACACTAGTGTAAATCTATCATATAAAGTAGATCTAATTTGACTTTATCAAAGCTGTCAGTTTGGATCCTAATGTATTGCCGATTTAACATTTTACTAATTTTACCCCTAACTCCCCCAAAGTAATTGAAATAGATTCAAACCGTTTGCATAGAAATCAATATGATTTTAATAAATCTAATAAAATTTAACAGTTAAGATCTCGTTGGAATGCCGAGTCACTCAGCATTATGATGGAGAACCAAACTGTCTGTTTTTTTTAAACAAAATAGTAATTCGTTCTATAACGTACATCAGTTTAGATCTTGATTAGATGGCGAACTTATCGGCGTCTCATCTACATGTACATAGAAAATGTTTTCAAAGGTCAAATAAAAATTGAGCGATATTGAGAAAATGCATTTGCGTAGATGAAGAACAGTATTTATTTGATCTTGACAAACTGCATACGTGACGCAATTTTCAGACGGGATGATTTTCAAAAAGTATCATTGATTGGAGCCAGATCAGACGCCGAGTAACTAATCATTTGATATGAACCAATGCTTGGATCAATATCATACGCCGAGTTACTCAGGTCCAGGTCTACATAAATGATTCCATCCAGATCAGACGCCGAGTTTTTTTTATCGTTTATCGTTTCGTTTGCGTATCGTTTGCGCATCGTTTACACATGCGTACGCATAAACGTGAAAGAATAACAGTTTCTCCACTGTACAACACTTATGTTAACAATAATACATTACAACAATGTGGTGACACGATCTTATAAACCAAATATTGTACCAACTGCTGTAGCTTGTGTATTTAAAATTCGTTCGTTTGATATGTTTTCAAGTTTTCATACACTTGTCTGTGTAAGACATTAAACATTATATTTACTATGCTTCGTCCTATTACCGGTGGTCTAAATGTAACTGTGAATTAAAATAATTACATGACCGTTTGCATTTCGTCTGTGTCGTTCGAAAAGGACGAAAATGCACAATTCCAACTTTTCAGGAGACACAAAAAACTATTTTTCATGTCACTTTTTACTTTGCATATATGACCTTTGTGACCGGTCATATATTGAATAACAGCTAAATTTCAATTATAAAAAAAATATGATTTTGTATTATCTTTGTCGCATATTTCAAATGGTTTGCCTATTGCATTCAAATGGTTGAGATCATGGCTACTTACAGTCGAAGACAGACTCTAATGGTTTGTTATTATGTTGATGACACGACTTGTTTCACATCAGTATCCGGTGGTTTTTCATTGCATATACGACCTTTTTGACCGGTTAAATATTGGAACCAATCGAAATACAAGATTTGCTCATGTGACCATATCTGATCGTCTTTATTGGTTATCAAAACCGATATTATCACATTCGAAGCAGGAAAATATATGTATTTGAAAAAATGAAAAATCCACAACGGCATTTTTTGCAGAATTGTATATACGTCCTTTTCGAACGTAACCGACTATTTGCTTCCTTTGTTATTTTCATTTGCATGACTTTTTATTTACCACATTTGAACGCCAACACGGCAAGAAATCCCATCCCTGCAGTTTTATTTAATTTCAGTCGATACACACTTAAGGGTAAGGTCATTCGTTTGCATTATCGATACATCTCAGTCTTTTGATCATTCCACTCGCCACCACACAACTGCAACCCCAAAGTCTTCAGCACTTTCAGTGCTTTGATTATTTGTGACAGTTTAAACTATTTTCTTCCGTAGAGCAATTATTTAAAGGCGTAAAAAGGCATATTTATGGGGTAATGGGTTAAGTCTACACATTAAAGAGGCTTCAGAGTACTCTATGCCGTCTATGGGCCATGTTTTTGGCCTTAAAGAGACTCACAACCAGATTTAGAATTAAAAATAGTAATTTGTAAATATATTTGTTACCATTACTGATGAAAAACAGAAGAGTGGAGGAGTTTGGTCATGTGATTCCGTGCAAGCAGCGTGCCCCATAGATAGATAGTAAATATGTTGAACGCTTTTATAAGTGGGTAAGAATTAGTTGAAGATAAGAAATTCTGTTTAAAAAATTCATTCCAATAAAAAAATATTATTGGGCTCTGGTGGGATTCGAATCCGGGACCAGGCATGCGGGGCAGCAAGCAAAATAAGACAACCACTCAGACCACTCGACCTGTCGGACTATTTATATCTCTGGGATAGATTTAATGTACTTTACTTGTAACGATGGGGAGTACATAATTCTGCCAGGATTTAGGTCCTCTTTCGATGCTATAGATCAATAAATATATTGATGGAAAATATCTAAAAAATTAAGATTTGAAGACTTTTCTTGAGGGTGTTTTTAGACCGATCATATTTTTCTAATGGAAGATGCACGATAATGCTACACATTTGGTTTTATTTAAGTATTTTCTTTTATTTAAATGCAAATAAACCATTTGCTTGCACGTCACTTTAATATAATTAGTGACTCAAGTTTAAGTTCTTACCATTTGGTGGATGACTGGATGTTACATATGTAACAGCATGAATAGTGTACCGACCAAGGTTACCATCCTTCCGTGACCACCAACGCAATTCAACATCGTTGTGATTTTATCCGTCTGCCACCTTTTGTATTTTCTGAAAAATAAATTTGATTTAAATCAGTGATGAGTTTTGAATAGTCATGACGAGTCCCTTGGTTGCAAATTATACGGCATTGAATTTTTAAAACCTCTTTGACATTGCAAATTAAAAGAGTAGATCTATACATGAACTCTCAGGACAAAAAGCCCAACAAAACAAACTTTTTTCCCCCTTAAAAACACAACTTAACTCTTTGAACCCTAGTCACGCATATATGCATCATTTGCAAACAGTGTACCTGTGTGGAGTACACTTGTCCTATGCAAACAGAGTAGACCCTGATCAGAGGGCTCCTTATGAGCCCTCTGAACACAGTGTTTACACTGTCATTTTGACATATAAGCTAAAAATCAATCCATAAAAGTCAAAAATAGACTGAACTAAATTGAAAACTAGAATTGTCCATTTGAGGTTTCAGGGGAAAGGGTTAATGTAGAATCTACATTTGAATTTATACACATCATAAATTTCCAAAAAAGATGTTGAATTCTAGTGTAAAAGACTTTATAGGATTCTACGACTTATTGATACAGATAGTTAGATCTGATCTATAATATCATGATTATTGAATTGTTATACACAAAACTCGCTCAAGAAATTGAATCTTCATGATCTTATATCATATAAATATTGTTTCAAAGTTAGCCTAAATGGACGAATATACACATGCCGAAACGGACATGGGCCGAAACATCTACTCTCGCGGAAAAACTCTTTAGCTGTCCAGTTTCCATCAACAACAAAATAGCGTGAGTTCGCACAATGCCGACATTAATTTAATAACAATAACTTCTTAGCAGACTCGGTTATTAACTTAATATTTATGATAATTCTTGCTCGTTAAAAAAGTTGGTAGTGACTAGGGGTACGTGACCGTACCTCTAATATTTGAAATTAGCGGTACGGTCACGTACCCCTAGCGAGCCCTGTGAGGGTAGACTAGGGGTATGTGAGTCCATAACACTGTATAGCAACACTTTATTGTGTCTGCAGATACGTTAATAGCGATGCTAATGTTAATAATATCTAATTTCAACCTTCTATTCTGACTGTTTAACGCAGAAAAGCAAAAAAAAATTAATCCAAAAATAATTTCCAATCGGCATTTTTTTCACGGCAGCGAAAACTATACCTATGAATAAAGAACGTTCACACATTTTTACAAACATGTATAAATATCCAATACCAGCCTTGTTTAGAATAAATGCACTGTTTAATTGCGATCAGTTATCAAACGTGTTTTACGAGTTGATTTGTGTAGGTCATTAACCAGCAAACTTGGGTACCGGCAAACTTACATGTTTCGATACTTGATTGGAGCCGAAGCTTCGATATTTTTTATTTTCTTAGATCTACCACTTTATATTCATGCTAAGTTAGGAAGGCACATCAGCAGTAGTTTCTTACAAGCTTAATTGTATTAATTAAGTTACCATTGAATCAAAATTTTAAGAAAGAAACTTAACATTGGTCACGGATTTTCAGATATCGGGCGTATCTGACGATAATTAACCCAATACATGTATGCGGAATACATCTATTCTCATCGCTGCCGGTGAGAACAAGTTGGGTGGGGAATATTTGTCGAATTTTCTTTGTTTTTCTCCATTAAATATCCACAAGCTAAGGTAGAAATGAGAGATTATTATTATTAGCATCAATAAAACGTATCTGCAGGCAAATTAATATGTTGCTACATAGTTTAAATGACTCACGTACCCCTAGTCAACCCTCACAGGGCTCGCTAGGGGTACGTGACCGTACCGCTAATTTCAAATATTAGAGGTACGGTCACGTACCCCTAGTCACTACCAAAAAAGTTGATCGATTCAGAATCGGGTTCACCGTTAGTCTACATCTGTAACAATTGCTGCAATTTAAAATACATGAACGTTTATATTATGTCATTTTGGCTTCTTACCACAGTAAACTATGATCAGTGTCGCAGATTTCGTGATTTGTGCAGTTGTTGCTAGCAAATTCCTTCCCTCAGGAGATCCGTCTGCAACTTATAAACACGCGCGCATTCGGAAGACTCTGTGATAACCGCTAGGGCTAAAGCGGTTTGCCTATAACACGAAATGGAAATATTTCGGCGAAATGGACGGAATGGAATATAACGGCGAAATGGAAATTCAATATACCACAGAATTATACACTTTTGTATAATTCCGTGAATATACGAAGTTCGTTTGCACTATTTAAATAAAGGATATAGATTCTAGACATCTGAAATAATATGGGCATAAACAATTCTAGATCTATAAATTAATGATAATCTTTAGAGATAATATCCTTGAGTCTCATACAGTAAATCATCTCATTCAGTTTTATCATCTTTTAACCTTGGACCCTCCGTCACACATTGTACATACCATTAATATATTTTGGTGCGAGTATGCTGCAGATTGCGGCCCTGCACGACATGAAGAAGAAGAAGAAGAAGAAGAAGAAGATCAGAACCTTTCCATATTCCCAGAAGCCTCACAAAAACGTTATAATATAGCGTGTGTGATCTGCTTACGTCTTTGCAAACAGCGGTTCCAGTTTGGTATGAGATGTGCCCAGTATCATAACAGAAAAAATGCTTATAAAAAAAAAACATTAGTGAAATTTTGAAGAAAATTAGATCTATATTTAATTCTCGTATTCTCGGAGTTTCTCATAACATCGGAGCTTATAAAAACGGATGAAATGGACATTCCGGACATCCGGAAATATGTCAACCCATAAAAATCAATTTGATTTGAATTCTCCTTTTTCGAAATTTCACATGTAAATCCTGTTCATATAATGCCAATTGTTGTTGTTGTAGTTGTAGATTCCTCCGTTGACTTGTCGGAGCACCGTTCAATTTTATTTGAACGTGTAATTGGCGAGTTTTGTTGTCTTGTAGGCACACTTTGTCTTGATTTCACTTTGGTTCACTTGACTCTATTTATCGGTGATATTCTATCACACCATATATGACTATTTAACCGCACTTGCCACTTCTTAAAGTAAATATTGCATAAAGCACTTCCTTTGTTGTATAGCTATTCTAATTATTATAGTGAGCATTAAGGTTGAGAATCAGCAGCCTAAATTTTGCTGACATTTTGAGATTCTGTTATGATACAGAGAAGATCTAGATTATGTGTTATCCATAATGGTGACAGATACCCCCACTATTAGCACCAGATTCCAGTCTTCTACCCGTTCCTTCACCTGCTATTAAAAGCAACCTTCCCTATCCAATTGTTTGGAGAGAGGCACAACCTGAAGAGTGGAGACCGCGAGGCAGGGGTATTTTGTTACTTCCGCCTCACAGCCTCCCCCCTGCAGGCCCGTACCTCATCTCAGGAGTCACAACGGAAAAGCTCGTTCCATTGTGGCTCTTCTGGGGAATGGGTCGAGATGCTATAATGCTTAATGGTGCAGAAAGGGGAGAAAGTACATGACCTCCTCCATGGAGGTCATATTGGAATCTGATGGGAAACAACATGTGTTTCATCGTATCAGGGGTGAAATTTTTGTTGAATTATGTAGGTATAACACCTCTGAAGATCTCAAAAAAAGGGGCGCCTAAATTGTTTTGAAACACAGGATTAACTAAAAGGATGATTTTGACCAACTTATCCATAATCTGGTCATAGATGTAACTATCTGCTGAGTAGATAAGCTGTTACCGTGAACTGACATGGTGTTTCCTAGATGCCTTCCAATACTTTGTTTTAGAGGGCATGGCTGGTGTGTATGTATATAAATGAGATCATAGGTATGTATGAGCTAGATCGGCAATGAAAATTACAAGACTATACTAAACTAAACTACTCTAGATACATTCATTGTTCTACTATAATTAATTGTTTGATGTTTAAAGTTTCTAAGTCTTTTCTAAACTCAAATCTCATGTGAGAAAACTTTGTAATATCATTTAAACTCCACCCTGCTGCATTGCATTATGAGGAAACCTGCTTACCTCAGATTCCTAACGTGTGAATTTTTTCACATGTGAAACATTTCTCAGGTGAAAATCTGAGGTGAGAAATAACTTTCACATGTGATCATGATGATATCTAACATCTTCACGTGAGAAAAATGTAATTTGCATACATTTCTCATGTGAAACTAACCTATTTCACATGTGAATCACATGAGATTTGGTTAGAAAACTCTGTACGGGAGATCTAAGACTGCGCTGCTCGGTACATTTGAAAAGTTCGGATGGCAAAACACTGGGGACGAAACGAGGAAGAAATCGGGGCGCAAACATCAGCCGAATGTTTCGTACGAACCATTAAGGTGCGAAACGAACAGGTATGAAAACGACCTGCCCGATCCCTGGACCGTTACGGATCTTGATCTTGATCTTGATTTGATACAGTGTTACGTCTTTCGACAATTTCACACCGCGCATGTGTCATAATTTTGTTTACATATTTGTTTTTTTGATTTCATTTACAAAAGATAGAGTAGAATCTTTTTTGAAGTCGAAGGAAATGCTTTCCACGAGACCTTTGCCTATAAGCAATCCCAATCTCTCACAGTTCTAGGGAAAAAACTAAATTTGTAACTATTTGTTCTAGCATAAATATGATTAAAGTGATATTTATGCATGTTTTTGGTTCTACGTTTTGGGGATGATAGGTTTTCAGTTGGTATTTTTGCTTGTTCATTTAGACCTTTGAAAAACAATATTATCCTACTTCTTTTTCTTCTTTGCATTAGTGGTTCTAATTCAAGGTCGTCTAAAAGCTTGGTCATAGTACCTGGTACATACACATAATTTGATGTAATGAATCTTACTGATTTCTTTTGAACTTGTTCTAATTTATCTTGTAAACCTGATTGATGTGGATCCCATGCCGTACTGGCATATTCTACTACTGGAATTCTATAACGGAATTAATCGAGTTATTTCTTCAATTCCTTTTTTCGATTAATTATTTATTCTAAATTCTTTTTTCAAACGGTATATAAAAGATACCAGATATACTAAACAGCAAATATAAAATCATTTTTAGATGAATTTAATATTTTCGAAAAAAACTTCCGGGTTCCGTTTAATGGTTGTTTCAACATTGATATAAAATGCATAGATATTAATAGAACACGTCTGATTATTACATTTTGCTAGGTCAAGTCTGTTCCTCAGACATATATGCACTGTTTCTTGTCACCCATATTACAGGCAGACAGTATCCTGATTATTATATGTAACTTTCCTGCAACGTATCTTCTTTTCCTTGTCGAAGTTGAAATCCTTTGTTGTGCTATTGTTGCTAAGAGAGATTTACGACCGGGGAGCACCTGCTTTCAGAAGGGTTTTCCGTTTTTTGTTTTTACATACGGTATACGTAAATATATTAAAATACCCGGTGTATCGGTAATTGGCATTAAAGTAGTTCCTAAATAAAACAAAAACGTTGACACGGTTATAGCTGAAATGTAACAAATTAACGTTGTTAGTTTTAAATACTTTTACATAGTCTTTATTGATATCACAATAAATGCATTGTATCATTAAATTCCGCTATTCAATTATAATCCGTCTAACTGGTACCAAGTCACTTCGTACCATACCCCATTTCGGACCATGCGATTACGTTTGCGCTCAATGGATTCTTCCCTGCTGATATAGTCTATTAGTCCATTTTTGATGTCAGGGTTGCCTGGTCTGAATTTTCACTTTCGTTTTGTTCAGCGGAGCTGCCTAATATCTATTTAGACCTACATTTTTATTTAGACAAACATTTCAATTAACCAATCATATTTTATCAGAAATTTAGAATTAAGAGCACCTGTTGAAACTGAATTGTCTGATTGGATAGTAGCCCTGGGCCCGGGTGCATGACACACCGCTAAATCTCCTCGCTAAACTATCCGATAAATTCTACCTGTCCGTTAGTTACCTGTCAACTAGAGCGAGCCACTAACTGGCGTGCACATGTCGAATTTACCTTGTAGGTAGTTACCTTGGAGCTAGTACACTTAGTAGCCAGCTAAAGTCGGGTTAAATTTGGTGAATGCATTGAACACGAGTGAACATAAGCGTTTTGGCTAAAAAACCACTTCATACTTTGTTTTCCATTGTGTATATACATTTGTATACTGAAATTGGATGGGGGGGGGGGGGGTCCTTATGTTGTAAGAACTTATGATCCGAACCCGTTTTCTTGTTCTCTATAGTTCAACATAATTATGCCAACAATGCATCAAGCAAATCATAAACTTTAATTGCTGAGTTTAGTTTTTACAATGTAATCAGTTTGGATCATGATATGACAGATAGACTTGGCAGCTGATCAGGATCCAACTATTTATCACTCATGTTGCGTTAGATCAAAACAATGCAGTAAAAACGCAGACGACATTATGGGTTGGAAAGGTTAGTTAGAAACTGAGTATATTTTATTCAGATTAAAAAGCTACAATAAGAGAAAAAGAGGAAGGACAGACATACAGGGACAGAAAGACGACAGTCAGGGGAACAAAGACATAAAGTGAAAGGAAAGAGAGAGGAAGCAAGAGAGGTTAGGAGAGAGAGAGAGAGAGAGAGAGAGTTTTAAAAGGCATGTATACATATACACATACAGAAGTGGCGCACACAATAGAGAGAGAGAGAAAAAAAGAGAGAGAGAGAGGGGGGGAGAGGATAGACAGTGACAGACAGACAGATGTGCGGACAGACGGTTGCTAAGCTGTTAAGTTACTACGCATTACACATAACGCGAAAATTTGGTACATTTTAAGTATTCTTGTTCTGACCCGTAGTTGATCAAGATCCTAAATGATTGAACCTCGTACCGATATTCAATTTTGAAGGTTATTTCATTATAGAGTTATTAGTGTGTTATTATTATTGCATTATTCTTTAAAGATGTGCTTTATGGGAAAATCGTGTTTGATAGACATGACTTAACAACTCTTTCACCACCGGAGTCACATAAAGTCGTCTTTGCAAACAGTTTGGATCCAGATCAGACGCCGCGTCACGCGACGTCTGATCAGGATCCAAACTGTTAGACACTCGTATCAACATTTCTTAAGTCATACTACATAGGATCTTTCTTTTAAGCGATATTACAAATAAGAACATTAAAGCAGACGACAATAAAACGGTGTAGGGGTAAAAACTCACGATTGATTGGCGCCGAAAGGGTTAAAAGAAAACATTATGGCAGCAGAACACACAATAAATTGTTTCGTTGTTACTTACAGAGCTCTCTGCGATAATGTACTAATTATTATTATGTATTGTAAATTCATCTTTGTATTCTGAAATCGGTTCGTACTTCTTTATGTTACAGAAAACAGGGTCTCAGTAAAAACAGTTTGGACCCTGATCAGGACCCGCTTTTTCCAAAATACAGGTTTCAAGCGTGGAATTGGTTGAACTATTTCAATGCAACCAACATCCTATGGCGTATTACATCCATACAGTGGATACTACGTTTGTCTTTCCATTCCGCTTAAGCTAAATTGTTTTATGTTCTTTGCTTACAGTGTTGGAGCCATATCAGATAACGGGTAACCCGGCGTCTGATCAAACTCCAAACTGTTTGCCTCTCAGATAAATATGAATCATTATCATCGACATATTCCGTTGTCAATTAAAACATGTTATGTATTGTGTTTGCGCTTAGTAAAATGTAAATATCAAACAGAGAAATTGAAAAATGAAATAAAATAACAAAAATAATCAAACAATTTTGACCTTGATAAGACACCGAGGTGCTATGTTTCTGATCTGGATCCCAAATGTTTCTTTAACGCGGCTATGCAAGCTGACTTAGCTGGCTACTAGCGGATTTATCGCTGCACTGAGTACCTCTAAATTTAGCGGTAAAACTTAACTTGTAGTTAGTCAATTTTGCGCTCGTGCAACACTAGTTATCTTACCTGTCTACTAAAATCGATTTTTAACTATCAACTAAAACTTTAGTATGTTACTAGAATTTAGCGGTGTGTCATGCAACACAGTTTGTTTATCTTGTAGTTAAAAATCGATATTTATCTCTCAGCGAGGGATTTAGTATACAGGTAAGCTCTAACTATGTGTCATGCACCCGGGCCCAGGGCCCGGGTGCATGACACACCGCTAAATCTCCTCGCTAAACTATCCGATAAATTCTACCTGTCCGTTAGTTACCTATCAGTTAGAGCGAGCCACTAACTGGCGTGCACATGTCCATTTTACCTTGTAGGTAGTTACCTTGTAGGTAGTACACTTAGTAGCAAGCTAAAGTCGGGTTAGATTTGGTGAATGCATTGAACATGAGTGAGCATAAGCGTTTTTGGCTAAAATGCACTTCATACTTTGTTCTCCATTGTGTTTATACATTTGTATATTGAAAATGGGGGGGGGGGGGGATTTGTTAACCAAAAGGGGGGGGGGGGGGGGGGGGGGAGGATCCGAACCCGTTTTCTTGTTCACTATATTTCCAACACTTAGGATCTGTGACGCATCAAGCAAATCATAAACCTTAATTGCTGAGTTTAGTTTTAACAATTCAATCATTTTGGATCATGATATGACAGCTAGACATGGCAGCGGATCATGATCCAAACTATTCGGCACTCATGTTTCGTTAGATCTAAACCATGCAGTAAAACAGACGGAATTATGTGTTGAAAAGGTGAGTACAAACATAACTATCATATGAAAGTAGATTCTATTCAGATTAAAAAAAAACCAGTAAAAAAGAGGGACAGTAAGGCGACAGGCAGGGAATTTTGACACTAAGAGAAAGGAAAGAGACAGGAATCAAACTTGAGAGGTTGGGAGAATGAGAGAACGAGAGAGAGGGAGAGAGAGAGAAAGAGAGAGAGAGAGAGAGAACGAGATAGAGAGGTAGATATACAGTGGAGAAAACGTTATTCTTTCCCGTTTAAACGCAAACGTACGCAAACGCAAAACACTTTAGTTTTAAAACGTAGAAAAGTGCAATTTTTTGACAATTCTGATATTTCATGTTTATCTTGGTGGCAAACAGTTTGGAGCCTGATCAGACGCCGGGTTACCCGGCGTCTAATCTGGCTCCAAACTGTTTGCACTGCAAATAATAGTTTTAGCGTAAACGCGTTTATTGGGAAAGAATAGCGTTTTCTCCTCTGTACATGTACATACGGACAGGCAGAGACTGACATACAGTGAGAGGTAAACGGGCGAGAGAGAGAGAGAGAGAGAGAGAGAGAGAGGGGGGGGGAAAAGAGAAAATGGGATGGTAGACAGTGATAGACAGAAAGACAGACGTGCGGACAGACGGTTCCTAAGCTGTTCTTACGCATTACACCTAACGCTAAAAGGTTGGTACATTTTAAATATTCTTGTTCTGACCCGTAGTTGATCAAGATCCTAAATGATCGTGTCGATATTCAGTTCTGAAGGTTAATCCGTTATAGAGTTATTAGTATAGTGTTATTATTGTATTCTTCTTTAAAGATGAGCTTTATGGGAAAATCTTGTTTGAAAGAAATGTTTTAAAAACTCTTTCACCGCCGGAGTCGCATGAAGTCGGCTTCCCAAACAGTTTGGATCCAGATCAGACGCCGAGTAACGCGACGTCTGATTAGGGTCCAAACTGTTTTACACTCGTATCGACATTTCCTAAGTCATTCTGCATTGGATCTTTCTTTGAAACGATATTACAAATGAGAATATTAAAGCAGACGACAATAAAACGGTGATAAAGGGATAAACACTCACGATTAATTGGCACCGAAGGGGCTAAAAGAAAACATTATGGCAACACACACTAAAGTGTTTCGTTGTTACTACATGTAACAGAGCTTTCTGCGATAATGTACCAATTATTATTATGTATTGTAGATTCATATTTGTATTCTGAAATTGGTTCGTACTTCTTTATGTTACAGAAAACAGGATCTCGGTAAAAACAGTTTGGACCCTGATCAGGACCCGCTTTTCCAAAATACAGGTTTCAAGCGTGGAATTGGTTGACATATTTATGGCGTACATGTATTACATCCATACAGTGGACAATACGTGTGTCTTTCCATTCCGCTTAAGCTAAATTGTTTTATTTTCTTTGCTTACAATGTTTGAGCCATATCAGATAACGGGTGACCCGGCGTAGGATCAAACTCCAAACTGTTTGCCTCTCAGATTAATATAAATCATATTCCGTTGTCAATTAAAATATTTTAATGCATTGTATTGGCGTTTAGTAATATGTAAATCTCAAACAGAGAAAATGAAAAATGAAATAAAATAACAAAAATAATAAAACAATTTTGACCTTGATAAGACACCGAGGTGTTAAGTTTCTGATCTGGATCCCAAACGTTCGTTAACGCGGCTATGTAAGCTGACTTAAGGTTCATGTAATGTCCCTGTACGAGAAAAAATACCCAAATTTGAAAAGTTGCAATACTCAATAACTATACCACATTGGCTAAAAATATTTTCACACAGCATAAATAATTAGTCAATGAAAAGGAGCATGCCTAAATTTTCATTAATATAAGTATACTTGTGATGTCAGAAGATCCAAAAGTAGCGAACTTGGAGTGAAAATAGCCTCTTCAGCAGAATATATCAAATCACTTAATGACAAGTATTTTCGGAAATCTGGTAGAATACATACAAAGAACCCATTACATACTGGGTACTCCTACACAGAATGTCTTACAAAAGTCAGAAAAAACCCTTGTAATTGGCCCTTAGAATACCCCATGCTTGATTCAAGGGCAGCCATTTGCATTTTACAAATTTGTAGAAGTTTGCTAACATTTAAGGTCCATTTACTCCAAATCTACAAAACCGATTGACATTTGTTATATACGTGCGGACAGAGAAAAGAACAAACAATATGATTGATGGAATGTCACTCACCCGAATCACTGCAGTTAGACAATATATCCGTTCAATTATATCAAGGTCACCGAAATATGTCATTTGTCGACTTTTCCGATTAATCCGCATTTTCTCATTTTTTAATATCCATATTTTCAACTTTTATTTCAGTACACTATTGTTGTTTGATACATAAACAATAAAATAAGTGCATTGCGCATTACTTTCGATCATAAATTTCTCCGGGTGTCACGATTCTTCAGCGGACTACTTGTCGGAAAGTAATTTCGTCCCTGTACAGCTGACCTTTGTTTCAGGAAAATGAAGAGTTTGTCCCTTTAAATCACCTTTTACACCCATTCAAGTATTCCACATCTTTCCGACTATTGTAATGTTGATTAATATTTCACTTTGCATTGCGATCTCTATTATATAAAGCTTAGATTGTTGTGAAACTATTCAAGCCTTTGGCAGGTACAGGGTAAATGCTCATGTACAGTGGAGAATGTGTTATTCTTTCCCAATAAACGCGTTTACGCTAAAACTATTATTTGCAGTCCAAACAGTTTGGAGCCAGATCAGACGCCGGGTAACCCGGCGTCTGATCAGGCTCCAAACTGTTTGCCACCACGATTAACATGAAATATCAGAATTGTCCAAAAGTTGTTATTTTCTACGTTTTAGTGCTTTGCGTTTGCGTACGTTTGCTTTTAAACGGGAAAGAATAACAGAGTCTCCACTGTATATACTATTGCACGAGTTGGACAAGGCTTTCTATGGTGTCCTAGTAGGGACACAACCGACGATTTCGTTGGGCAGAGACACACAATTCTTTTGTGTCCTTACTACTTTTTTCACGTATATTCTGCTTCTGCATTTCACACATACACACACATTAAAATACTGTAATAGTTCATGAGTATAATTATGCAACTACCACCCTGATAGCCTTACTTCAGTAGTTGTAAGAATTTAAAAACAATCATAAGGGCACAGATATTTGAAAATTTAGTCAGAAACAATCATATATTAGTTTATCTGATGCTCAATTTGGTTTTTGTTCTAGGGGATCCTGCGTTTTACAGTTAATTAAATACATAGATGATTAGTAACATTACATTGAGGGTGATAGAATTTGGGAAAATATATTGAAAGATTGGTTTTCAAAAATTGCTTGGTCATCGACGAAGCCGTTGTGTCATGATACAATGTTGAAAAAGTATTTTAAGAAATGGAAGATATACATATAGAAAGATTTTACCTTAAAAATATTTTTCGAATTAAAAAAACATCATTAAGTTTACAACACTTTTCACAGAGAATTATAAACAACCGGATCTCACTTCAGTTTATATAGAATTAAAAATAATAAAGTTTGTTGATACATTTATATGCCGGATGAATTATTTTTGTAATCGAAGCTTCAATGTCATAGTCATGTGTTTGTGTACTTCATTGGATTAGAATCAAATATTGCGTACTGTTTAATAAATAATTCAGTTGAGAGGGGTCGAAATGGAATATTCTTAATAATTAGAATGACCACACAGCATCTTGAAACAAACATTTACTTGATGCGCATTTAAAATGATGTTTAAAAAAGCACTAGTAACCACTGTTCCCTCCATTTTACGGATACATTGCAGAATACGTCCCCTAATTGATTTTACGTAACGTTTCAAATACGTTGGCATTCCAACCAAAATGCACTTGGAGGTCATTATGGTATAAATTTGATGATTTGACCCGACCTTGTTATCAAATACATCCGATATGTGTTCTATGGGGCTCATGTCCGAGGATAAAACAGGCAAAGGCAGAACGTTAATGTATTTTAGCAAGAACTTGTGTGGTGATACGCGCCGTGTGATGCTTTATACATGTATTGTCAAGCTGAAAATGCCAGGTCCTTCCTTTCTTTTGCATGAATCGAATCACTGTGTTATTTAAAACATTGATGTAACGCTGAGCATTGGCATTTTATTGAATAATAACCAAGTCAATTTCCAGAGTTCCAATTTTCCCAAACCAAACCATAGCGCTGCCACCACCCATTATGTCTCTCTCAAACATATCGTTCTCCACGGTCACTCCTCCTTTTTGCGCATTGAGGCGAGCGGACCGTGGCGAGATTCTCTTGCCTTCGCGGTAATGAATGTAGCGCTGTTTACAGTGAAACATCTGTATCTGCGCACGTGCAAAGTAAGGAGCACGTTGGCAAGCTTAGACGCATAAAGAGACCTGGGATTTGAATAGCAATTGTGTAATCGTGATACGCAATGAAGTCATTATAATCATGTATGTATCTTGCAACATGCGTTAAAACACAGTTATAGAAGAATTCTAGGAAGAGGATGTGGTTATAAAGAAGCAGATCCTCCCGCGAGCGCCCAACAACGATTCTCAATGTATTCTCAAGGTATAATTCAGTTAAAAAAGGATGAAAAAATAATACAGCCTGCATATTTATACATGTAATAATGTTTGACAGAGGCTCGTGTTGCCCACCATACTTTGGAAAAATTAAGTAGTCCCCCATTGCAAAATAGTGTTGTCCTTGAAAATTGTCAAATATTCCATGACTTCTTCTGTTGTTATTTGAGTGGATTTCGTCAGGATTTTGGTCCTACTACCTCATGTAAAGCATATTCTTCAATATAGAGGAAGGATTTGTTGAATTTCAGTACAGAAAATTTGCTTCACATTTTGGTGCAAATCCAAACATATTGTTCAAAATCAAGATACACAGTTTTCCTTTCAAATTGTAAGCTATCTCATAAGCTTGTTCATTTCAATACGAACATTTTGATATGAAATTATGCAACATTGCTCCATAAATGACCAAAATATCACCTTTCAAAAATGCACCAAAAAAGTCTTTACATGAACCTTAACTGGCTACTAGAGGATTTATCGCTGCACTGAGTACCTCTAAATTTAGCGGTGAAACTTAACTTGTAGTTAGTCAATTTTGCGCTCGTGCAACACTAGTTATCTTACCTGTCTACTAAAATCAATATTTAACTATCAACTAAAACTTTAGTATGTTACTAGAATTTAGCGGTGTGTCATGCAACACAGTTAGTTTATCTTGTAGTTAAAAATCGATATTTATCTCTCAGCGAGGGATTTAGTATACAGGTAAGCTCTAACTATGTGTCATGCACCCGGGCCCTGGGCTCCAGATAAGAACATTATTTCAAAACTTAAAAACTTTATTTGTGCATTAAACCCTATGGTGTCCTACTCATTTGAATTGTCTCTTCGGGACGATAAAAATGAGTGGTAACACCATAGGGTTTGGTGATGAAATGAGTGAGAAAATGTTACGGGAAGGGCCGAATCTAATGTTGCAATAACTTGTGGCCCAACCCTTTTGTTTATATTAAACAAATTACATGATGCTTGTGTGAATATGTGAACTAATTGAACAATAAAATATTATTAAACTAAACTAAAGAAAATGTTAGATTTGTTCAGTTTACTCCCTCTTAGCTGGAGCCCTGATAAACTGAAACCAGTGCTACTGGTCTAATTGTGAGACACAGTGCAGTGTTTACTAATACTGAGCTGATGACATCATGCTTCTATTTTAAGATTATGACAATTTGTCTTTCTATAGATAGACAGTGGTACATGTACCTCTAAGGTGTTTTGTTACGGTTTACTACCAATTTATTTAATTGTTAACTATTTGTACAAATTTACCATACATTGATAGCAATATAATAAATGGCCTCGAGTGAGTTAAACACAATTGTGTTGTTTCATCATTTATTCACAAGAGTGAGGTGTTATAGAACTGTTGTTCTGTAAGGGCATGCACAGTTTATTTAGTTATACATGTAGTTTGTTTCAAGAAACTCCCCACGAATGAAGTTTAATATATAGAACAGTAGTTTAATCTGAGGATCTCCTACCAGTAGCTAGGATATGGGTTATATTATTGTTTTGCATTTCTGTACATTTATAGTTTTTTAGTCAGCGTTATAGTTATCCTTGAATGTGTATTTTTTGCTTTTCAATCCAAGATATTACAATTCTTTGAAAAAACCCAATTTCATACAATTTTGCACACCCATCTACAGCATGAATTCCACCACCCATTCCGCTGAATATCTTTTTTAAAGATATTTCTTGTTTTACATTGAAAGCCCTGTCAGCAAACAGTATATACTATGACAGGGCTTCCATAAGTTGACATAAAAAATCCTAAGATTTCCAAATTTGGATTTTTCAAGTGCAATTTTACGAATAGTACCCTTTCTCCAACGCCTGTTTCTAGTTTTGTTGACATGCGACTACTCAAAGCATGTTGTAAGTAAAGCAGAATGCGCCTTAAGGTGCATTCTGCTTTGCTTTCAGTCTGCTTTAAGCTTCTATGAACTAGAAAAAAAATCCGAACATTTAATAAAAATCCGGAGAAATGGCAGCCCTGCTCTGACCAAACGCCGCATTGTACAGGATGCGCCACCCTGTGATCTCGATCCCGACTGATAGCCAACATTATACAGTGGAACCCCTCCAAACCGGAACCTCTATACATGTATACCAGAATTCTCTCTAAACCGGAATAAAATGTGGTCCCGTTTCCAACCCTTCTCTTTTTAGCTCACCTGGCACGTAGTGCCAAGGTGAGCTTTTAGGATCGCTGGATGTCCGTCGTCCGTCATCTATCTGTCCGTCCGTCCGTCCGTTCACAATTGTTCGTTAACACTCTAGCAGGTTCAAATCTCATTAGATCTTAATGAAACTTGGTCACAATGTTTGCCTCAATGAAATCTAGGTCAAGTTCGAATGTGGGTCATGTCCGGTCAAAAACTAGGTCACTAGGTCAAATTATAGAAAAACCTTGTTAACACTCTAGAGGCTACAAATTTCACTGGATCTTCATGAAACTTCATCAATATGATTGCCTCAATGAAATCTAGGCCAAGTTCGAATGTGGGTCATGTCCGGTCAAAAACTAGGTCACTAGGTCAAATTATTGAAAAACCTTGTTAACACTCTAGAGACTACAAATTTCATTGGATCTTCATGAAACTTCATCAAAATGTTTGCCTCAATAAAATCTAGGTCAAGTTTGAATGTGGGTCATGTCCGGTCAAAAACTAGGTCACTAGGTCAAATTATCGAAAAACCTTGTTAACACTCTAGAGGCTACAAATTTCATTGGATCTTCATGAAACTTCATCAATATGATTGCCTCAATGAAATCTAGGTCAAGTTAAAATGTGGGTCATGTCCGGTCAAAAACTAAGTCACTAGGTCGAATCATCGAAAAACCTTACTAACACTCTAGAGACTACAAAATTCATTGAATCTTCATGAAACTTGAAAAAAATGTTTGTCTCATTGAAATCGAGGTCAAGTTAGAATGAGGGTCATGCCCGGTCAAAAACTAGGTCACACAGTGTACATGGTTACATGATTACCAGGTGAGCGATTTAGGGCCATAGTGGCCCTTGTTTAGCTCACCTGGCACGAAGTGCCAAGGTGAGCTTTTAGGATCGCTGGATGTCCGTCGTCCGTCGTCTGTCCGTCCGAGCGCACGAAAGGTCCTTTGTTGGGTAGGGAGAACAATAGATTCCATTCATTCCGTGATTGCCCTATTGTTATTGTTGGGTATTTTAGTGTACTGTTGGGTACTTTTAAACAAAAAATATACCCAACAAATGTCCAACTGTGAGAACGGACGTCCGTCCGTCTGTCTGTCCGTTCACAATTGGTTCGTTAACACTCTAGCGGCTACAAATGTCATCCGATCTTCATCAAACTTGATGACAATGTTTGTCTTGATGAAATCTAGGTCAAGTTTGAATGTGGGTCATGTCGGGTCAAAAACTAGGTCACTAGGTTAAATCATAGAAATACCTTGTTAACACTCTAGAGGCTACAAATCTCATTGGAATTAAATACATCCTTATCAGAATGTTTGCCAAATTGATATCTAGGTCAAGTTCGAATATGGGCCATGTCTAGTCAAAAACTAGGTCACTAGGTCAAATCATAGGAAAACCTTGTTTACACTCTATAGGCTACAAATCTCACCTTATTTTCATGAAACTTAATCAAAATGTTTGCCTCATTGATATCTAGGTCAAGTTTGAATATGGATCATGTCCGGTCAAAAACTAGGTCACTAGGTCAAATCATAGAAAAACCTTGTTAACACTCTAGAGGCTTCAAATCTCATTGGATTTTAATGAAACTTGGTCAGAATGTTTGCCTAATTGATATCTAGGTCAGGTTTGAATATGGGCCATAGGTCACTAGGTCAAATCAAAGAAAAACATTGTTAACCCTCTAGAGGCTACAAATCTCATTAGATCTGAATGAAATATTGCCAGAATGTTTGCCTACATCAAAGCTAGGTCAAAATCTAATGTGGATTGTGTCTGGTCAGAAACTAGGTCAAATCATAGACAAATCTTGTTAACACTCTAAAGGTTGATTGTGGGTCATGTCCAGTCGTAATCTAGGTCACTATAGGTCATGTCTTACATGGTGTACCAGGTGAGCGATTTAGGGCCATGGTGGCCCTTGTTAAATTACACCATATATACGCACTTTATACATTCATGAATATGTGTCATCAGAAATATTTTCTATATTCTAGTAGATGCATGATAGCTTAAAAGCAGGTTGAAAGTAAAGTTGAATGCGCCTTAACTGACTCTAGCTGAAAAATAATGGCATAAAGCAGAGCTGCAGATAAGTTGAGTATTTCAAAATACTAAAATCTTTATTTCTGCATAAAACCCTATGGTGTCACTACTCATTAGAATCGTCTCAAAGAGACGATTCTAATGAGTAGTAACACCATAGGATTTGATGCTGAAATGAGTGAGAAAATGTTGGATTTGTTCGCCTTACTCCCTCTTATCTGGAGCCCTGTAAAGTAAACGTATACATGGTGATGTCTCTTATGTGAGTACTTTACGAATATATATAACTGAACAGTATGTGGATGGATGATATGAGTTGAGTTTTACGGCACTGCGACACCGGCGGTAGTGGCCCAATGGTTACACCATTGGACTACGGTACCAGGGGTCGTGAGTTCGATCCCCCGCCGGACCAGCGGTCTGACTAGGGACTTTTTTTCTAAATCCCCGATGATGTACAGGAATGTCCTTGAGCAAGACATGTACCGCGAGTTGCTCCTCTCCACGCTGCATTTGACTAAGCCGTGCTCAATATTGTAGGCAAGATGGCTCAATGATCAGGGATGTATATACATGTATGTACAGTCGGTTGAGCGGTCATTCGGACTGAAAGTAGACTTTAACTTGGTATGTTATTATTTATTATTATAATAGGTCATATAGCGCCGATGAATGATGAGGGATGGTGACATGAGATGATGAGAAATGATTTCACTAAGATGCAACCCGCTAATCACAATCGCTGCAAAGGGATCAAAACCATTGACCTGCCTAATAAACAAAATTATACTCTATGACAATTAAGACCCAGGGCCCGTTTTATGAAACGACGTACGACAAAATTCAGATTCTATAATTATCAATAATCATTTATTGTTCCATCTAATTCTGTCTCGTGACAGCTCTTTGGAATCGTCTTGAAAAGACGATTCCAAAGAGATGCCACAAGACATGATTAGATGGAGAAATAAGAAGTTAGCTGTTTTTTAAAGTTTTGACTTACGACCGTTTTTGTCGTACGACGTTTCATAAAACGGGCCTCAGAACCATAGCAATGTATGAAGATCTCTGGGGGCCGAACAGTAATCACATACTATAAACGTACATGTTTATTAATCTCTTTTTTATACATCAAAACTTCAGGGCTGCCATTTCTCCGGATTTTTCCTAAATCTTCGGATTTTTTTCTAGTACATTGTACATGATAGCTTAAAGCAGGCTGAAAGTAAAGCAGAACGCACCTGAAGGCGCATTCTGCTTTACTTCCAGTCTGCTTTAAGTAGTCACGTATCAACTACACTAGAAACAGGCGATGGGGTGAAAGTACGATTCGTAAAATCGCACTTGAAAAAATGCAAATTTGGAAATCTTAGGATTTTTCATGTCAACATATGGCAGCCCTGAAACTTCACAACTGATTCTAGAAAAGTAATGGCCTACTGTCACCTACAGTTAACATCCAATTAACTCTTTGAACCCTAGACCCGCAAGTAGGTGTCCTTTTCAAACAGTATACATGTGAAACATGCACTTGTCCAATGCAAACAGTGAATACCCAGATCAGAGGGCTGGAGCCCTCTGATCTGGGTCTTCACTGTTTGTCCTAATGCGAAACATTGAGAAAAACAACCCTTAAAAGTCAGAAATGGACTAGACTAAAATGGAAACTGGGATTGTCAATTTGAAGTTTTAGGGAGGAAAGAGTTAACTAATACGAGGACTTCACAGCTGACTTTTATTTCTGTATCGACTTGAAAACAACTGATTCTAGCTGAAAAGTAATGACATACAGTAAACGTGTGCTTTTTAAAATTAGTTTGGATCGAAATCAGAGGGTGGGTTTCCTCCACCTAAACTATAGAAATAATTTAGTGTCCACTTTGGATCCAGATCAAATGGTTGGTTGCCTCGAGGTAAACTAGATAGTTTTGGTAACCAGTTCTGATCGAGATCAGAGGGCGTGTTGCCTCCAGTTAGTTTAACTAGATATAAATTCGGTAACCAGTTTGGATACAGATCAAAAGGTGGGTTGATTCCAACTAAATTAGATATGATTTTGTCAATCAGTTTTGATCCAGATCAGAAGGTGAGATTTCTCCGGCTTGAAGCTTAACTAGATTAGTAGATTTAATATTTGTAACCAGTCTGGATCCAGATACAACCAGCAATTTGCCTCCATCTTGTTCTAGCAGCTTAACTTAATTTGTAGCCAGTTTGGATCCAGATCATACGGGTCGGTACCGCTTCCTGGACTTCAATATGTACTCTATATAATTATTGTGGATAGGAGCCCGGGGAATGGTGTAGATCTTGCCCTCTATGATCCAGATCAGATGGTTGGTTACCTCCAGTTAACACATTAAACCCTAGCGACGAGTATACCCGTCATTTACAAACAGTGTACCTGTGAAGAGTACACTTGTCATATGCAAACAGGGTAGACCCCGATTAGAGGGCTCCTATAGGAGCCCTCTGATCAGGGTCTACACTGTTTTTCATTATGCAATATACTGTTAAAATCACCACTAAAATGGACCAGACGTAATTTGAAACTGAAATAAGATCAGAGGGTCTGTTACCTCCAGTTAAAGACTTTTCCTCAGTCCATTGAGGGACCACCAGCACATTGTTCTGGAGGTGTCAATGTAACTGTAAAGCACGTGCAACACAATCTCAGTTTACCTGGTGAGGTCCAGATTATACTCATGCTCTAGAGATTTTCAATGGTTATTTCTAACCAAACTATCAAATAAAAAGGTCCGGTCTCACATAAGACGATTCAATGGTTCAATATGCACAAGCCCCATGCTTTTTGCAAGGAAATTGAAATAAATAATCTGGCAAGGCGTTATGACCAAAAGGTCGTCAGGAGATGTCTTTGAGTACTAAACTACATTGGAAACTCGATACTACGAACTCGCTTAAATCGATCCTACCAGTATTTCGTAAGTTGAATTTTGATACATAGATCTCGTTTAAGTCGAACATATCCGTATTTCAAAGCTAAATGTTTTAACTTTGAAATATGGTTATATTCGAACAAACACGAGTTCGTAGAATCGAGTTTTTACTGTATATAAATATTTGCAGATCTAACAAGTTTATAATACAGATACGAACATATAGGATCTGTCATGAGTCGATGTTTAAGACAGGCTGATCTCAAACGAGTCTAGAATTGAAATGTTATTAAGCGAGCCTTGGCGAGCTTAATAACTTTTCTATTCTAGACGAGTTTGAGATCAACTTGTCTTAAACATCGACGGGTGGCAGATTCTTTTTCTCACATTTTTTCTCACATTAGTTTACCAACGATTTTAAGCTATTCTTTTTAGCAATATGCATTTTTTGGAACCCCGGTGACGTCGTTATGAATAGTGACGTTATAGTGACGTCATCAAATTGATCTCACACATGTTGGAGATAAGGATATTCGTTAGTTGTTCGCTATAGAAAACAAAGGTAGTGAGAAAATGTCTTACTCAACACAGATGGTGTAGTTTTGATGTTTAATTAATCGTAGAATATAATTATGTAGATACATTACAGGGCTGCCATTTCTCCGGATTTTCCCTAAATCTTTGGATATTTTTCTAGAAGATGGTAGCTTAAAGCAGGCTGAAAGTAAAGCAGAATGCGCCATAAGGCGCATTCTGCTTTACTTCAAGTCTGCTTTAAGTAGTCACGTGTCAACAAAACTAGAAACAGGTTATGGGGTAAAGGTACGATTCGTAAATTCGCACTTGAAAAATGCAAATTTGGAAATGTTAGGATTTTGCATGTCAACTTATGGCAGCCCTTACATTATGATATCATTGCAACATCACATGAGTTTGGAATTATGCATTACGGTTATCAACCCTTTCATGATCAATTGATACGGGAGATTTTTACTCCTTCACCGCTTTATTGTCGTCAGCTTCAGTATTTTTGTCTGAAAGACACGTTTCAAAGTTAGATTTAAGGTTGTATCAATTGTATGACTAAATAAATATCGATAAGAGTGTCAAACAGTCTGGGCCCTTGTCATGCAGACGCCAAGTATCAGGACCCAAACTGTTTGCAAACGCGCTTTAAGGCGTCATTGAGAGCGAAAGGGTCAAAATATTTTTAACAAAATAACATGTTTATAATTTATTAAATTATCACTTACAGTACTCCCTCCGTACAACGGCCCTCCCGACAACGACTCCCTCCTTACAACGACACCTGTCGCAGTTCCCTAAACAAGACATTTATATCCAAACTTTTCATGGCTGCAATACCGTCTGCTTAAAATTGTCGTCTGCTGTTTTTCTCGAAGTTACATAATGGACATTTTGTTAAAAAAAACACCTTAACGACGAGTGACAAACAGATTGAATCCAGACCAGACGCCGCTTAACGCGGCGTCTGATCTAGATTCAAGCTGTTTGCAAATGTAAGCCAATTTACCTCCCTACAAAGACTCCCTCCGAACAACGTTTGTCTCCCATTGGATGTTGTTGTAGAGAGGGAACGCTGTATTTTTTTTAATTAAAAACCCTCTTATTAAATATAAAATCTATTTATTAAGCAGAAGATGTTTTGGATGCGGTATTGGAAACAGTAACAGTTAACTGCTGTCCTTTTCAAGACGATTCCAATTTTAGATGTCACAAGACAGGATTAGATGGAGAATGGAATAATTATTGAAACTTTTATAATCTGACTTACGACCACATTTGTCATACGAAGTTTTATGAAACGGGTCCCAGATCGTATACAGTCGAACTTCGATATCTCAACTCGGTTTAATCGAAAAAATCCGTATTTCAAATTTAAAACGTGGCTTAGCCACGTTTTAACTTTGAAATATGGGTGTGTTCGACTTAACCGAGCATGAAATAGTGCAGTTCATATGTCGGACTGTCGGATAGTTCGAGTTAAGCGAGTTCGAGATATCGAAGTTCGACTGTAGGTCGTTGTCGCTCCCTTGGCTTCTCTGTATGAAGTGCTTTCTGTCTACAACAACTCCCGACGGGAGAAAACTTAACCCATTACCCCATAGCATATTTCTAATTTTGAAAATAGGTGACTACTTAAAGCAGGTTGAAAGTAAAGCAGAATGCGCCTTAAGACGCATTCTGCTTTACCTTCAGCCTACTTTAAAGCTACCACCTGCTAGAATAAAGAAAATATTCCTTATAATACATTTTTTTAATGTATAAAGGGCTTGGAACTACTTTCTTCAGCGAAGGAATAAACTGAATGCGCTAAAAGGCGCTTCTATCAGGTAAATAGTTACTATCCCTAACGAGCTGAGAACGACTACACTTACATTTGTATTTTACAACTCTAAACCAGGGCCCCGTTTTATAAAAAATCATACGACAAATGATGTCGTAAGTCAAAACTTTAAAATACATTTAAACGATTCCAAAACGATATCACAAGACAGGATTAGATGGAGAAATAAATAATAATTGAGAGTTTTATAATCTGATTTACGACAACATTTGTCGTACGAAGTTTTATGAAACGGACCCCTGATCAGGAACCGCGTAACGCGGTGTCTGATTTGGATTAGACCTGTTTGTCACTCGTCATTATCTTTATGTCAAAATGTCCAATATATACAGCAGACGACAATTTTAAGAAAACGATATTGCAGCAATGAAAAAATTAGACACAGGGTGTCTTGTATGGTGACTAGCGGCAACCGTTGTTGTAAGGAGGGATCGTTGTTCGAAGGGCCGTTGTGTGACAGGAACGTTATACATCTCCATCCCTTTGATTTAGATTAGAGGGTTGGTTGCCTCCAGTTAATTGCGAAACTATATAAATATTCGGGTACAGTGGAGAAAACGTAATTCTTTCCCAATAAACGCGTTTACGCTAAAACTATTATTTCCATTGCAAACAGTTTAGAGCCAGATCAGACGCCGGTTAACCCGGTGTCTGATCAGGCTCCAAACTGTTTGCCATTCTGGTAAAAATGAAAAGTCAGAATTGTCAACAAGTTATCTTTTTCTACATTTTAATTAGTGTTTTGCGTTTGCGTTTCGTTTCCGTTTAAACGGGAAATAATAACGTGTTCTCCACTGTACCTGTAACAAGTTTATACAGGTACTGTTAACTCTGTGTCTGATCTGGATCTAAAATGTTGGAAATCAACTATGAGTGTAATCACTTTAGATATGGAGATATCGGCTCAAGCGCTATTTTAATCAATTAGCCTAATCATAATCTATTTAAAGTGCGATCGAAATATGTCGTGGCGTAGGAATACACAACTACGTTTACCTATGTAATATTCGCACCGTAAACAATCGGAAAACAGTGTTTCCGATTTACCCGTCCACCCGAAACCATATACTATCCGGGTACTGACAATCTATAAATACCATCAAAAACGACATGGTCTGACATCTAGCGACAAAAATCTCCTCTTGGTAAGAGAAGTAATCTTAACTGGTGGGTCGTGGGATTTTTCGTAACCTGATTTTGTGGTCATTTCGTATCCTTTCAAATCCAGTAGATCTAGTCATATCGAACTGGTTTGGGTTTTTTGTCATTTCGTACCCTGGAAAACTTCAAATGCACCTGCATATTTCATAAACAGTTTTAACTCATTATCCCCTGAAACTTTAAAATGGACAATTCCAGTTTACAATAAAGGCTGGTCCATTTTAGACTACTAAGGGTTGTTTTTACACTATATATATTTTTACACTATATTGCAAAATGACAAACAGTGAAGTCCCTGATTAGAGGGCTCCTGCAGGAGCCCTCTAATCAGGGTCTTCACTGTTTGCATTAAACCAATGTTACTCTTAACCCTTTCCCCCATAGAAGCGACTTTTAGCGAATATGATTTATTACTCCGCTCAAGAAAATAGTTCCAATTTAATCAGTAAGTAATATGTATTACAGGGAATATTTTCTATTTTAAAGCACATGATAGCTTAAAGCAGGCTGAAAGTAAAGCAGAATGTGCCTCAAGGCACATTCTGCTTTACTTTCAACCTGCTTTAAGTAGCCATCTATCTTAAGTACTAGAAACAGGCTATGAGGTACACTTTTGGTGAACGACGCATATATGCGTCACTAGGGCTCAATGAGTTAATAGTTTTAACAAAATACAAAACATTAAGGGTCTATCGTATCTGCTTCAGAATTGCTAAAAGCTTAATTTCGCTTATGATTTGGTAATTATTTGAACAGCTGTTCAGGCCGGTAGGAACAGGGGCACCCCAATAATTTTGTTAATTATAGTAACCAAGCAATTTTTTTTAATTTGTAATAAATAAACGCAAGAAAACGCTTTTCAGACGTTGTTTTTACGCAAAATTTAGCGCACAACCAAAAACAAGAGCCCCATGGGGCATATGTCGCTCACCTGAGAATAGCTGAACATCAAAATGGAGATAATGATTTAAGTCCAGGACGGGTCATTTTTTACCCGAGGGGCATAATTTGAACAATCTTGATAGAGGACCTGTAGATGATGCTATGTTCCAAATATCTAAGATCAGGGTACTAGGGTTCTAGACAAGAAGATTTTTTTTAAGTTTCCATTGAAAAAATCTATTTTTAGCTCCTGTGACCTACATATGCAACAGACTGGAACCATTTGAACAAAATAGATAAAGGACATCTAGAAGTAACACCATGCCGAATATCAAAGCTTTGGCTATATTAGCTTCAGAAAAGAAGACGTATGAAAACTGTGACCCCCGGAGTGGGGCTAATTTTGACCCCAGGGGCATAATTTGTACAAACTTGATAGAGGACCTGTAGATGATATGCAATCGACCAGAACCATTTGAACCTTATTGGTATAGGACATCTAAAAGTGTCACCAAGCCAGATATCAAAGCTCTGGCCATATTAGTTTCAGAGGAGAAGACATTTGAAAATTTCACTATATAACTCTATGTTAAACTGTGACCCCCTGGGCGGGGCCAATTTTGACCCCAGGGGCATAGTTTGTAGTTTGATAGAGGACCTGTAGATGATGCTATGTGACAAATGTCTAAGATCTGGCCCTTGTAGTTTCAGACAAGAATTTTTTTTAAGATTTCCTTATTTTTTCACTTGGTTGCCATGGCAACCAGAGTTCTACATTGTTTTTAATTCTTTGAACAATTTTGAAAGAACTTGACCCAAGGAACATTCGTGTAAAGTTTGGTTGAAATCTTTTCAGCGGTATATGAGGAGATGTCATTTGAAGCAATTGTTAAAGACAACAATGACTGTATAAAGTGAAATATTTTCTTCTGTGGAAGAATAAATTAAAGACATAAAAAAGAATATGTATGGGTTAATAGGTTAATAAATATCATTATTTACATTTTCTAAATATAAGAAACTATATGTAAATGAGTGGCAAATAGTTTGGATCCAGATTAGAAGCAGCATTATGTGGCATCTGACCTGGATCCATACTGTTTATGGCCAAGAATTAATTGTGGACTGATAGACAGAAAGATAAACAAACAAACAAAACACAAACAAACAAACAGACAGACCAAAAGTAATATGCCTCGAACTAAGTTGTGCTTGAGCATAAAATAGCAGACATCACTTTCATTTCTGTTATGTATCTCAGGGACCTGAGTTCAGAGCTAGCTATGGGTCAGTTATGCAATTGGAGACGGTCTCAGAGAGAAATGACTATTATTATGCTGAACTGTTGTCTGCTCCAAATGTTTGTATGTGAAATATGTAAAAAATAATAACTTATATTTTCTAAATATAAGAAAATATGTAAATGAGTGGCAAATAGTTTAGATCCAGATTAGATGCAGCATTATGTGGCATCTGACCTGGATCCAAACTGTTTGCAAAAATGTTGCATTTAGTATAAGGGTAGCTTCTTAGCCTGGAAGATACAATGCGTCTGTATAAAACGGATCATTAGAGAGTTTTTACTGTCAGACCTGCATCAAAAAGCACTGATATGGCCAGGGTTGAGTCAAATTTGATCCTATGGTTTTGATTTTTTACAATTTTGAAAGTGATTTAGTAGAAGATACTATTCATGCAATATCTAAGGTGTGGGAACAGTGGTTTTTTACAAAAAACTTGTTTAAAGTTTTTTTACTTTTTTTAATAAATTTCAATAAGTAGTCCACTTTAAAGTTTCATTTTAACAATTTCTGTAAAGAAGCATCCAAGGAACACCGTGAGCAAATTAGTTTTTTCCTCAGACTCGCGGTTTCAGAGGAGTTGTCGCTTGAAGTAAATTTGAACGGACGGACAGACGGACAGACGGACGACGGGCGATCACAACAGCTCACCTTGAGCCTTCGGCTCAGTTGAGCTAAAAACCAAGAGCCCCAAGGGGCATAATTCGCTCACCTGAGAATAGCTGACAAAATGGAGATAAACGATTTATGTCCAGGACGGGGTCATTTTTTTACCCGAGGGGCATAATTTGAACACTCTTGATAGAGGACCTGTAGATGATGTTATGTACCAAATATCTAAGATCAGGCTACTAGGGTTTTAGACAAGAAGATTTTTTAAAGCTTCCATTGAAAAAATCTATTTTTAGCTCCTGTGACCTATACATATGCAACAGACTGAAACCATTTATGTAAACTGTGAGCCCCGGGGCGGGGCTAATTTTGACCCCAGGGGCATAATTTGAAAAAACTTGATAGAAGACCTGTATATGATGCTATGCCAGATATCTAAGCTCTAGCCCTTGTAGTTTTTGACGAGAAGATATTTTAAGTTTTTATAGAAAAAATCTATTTTAGCTCCTGTGACCTAGATATGCAACAGAATGGAACCATTTGAAGAAAATATGTATTTAGGATAATTAGAAGTGTCACCATACCGAATATCAAAGCTCTAGCCATATTAGTTTCAGAGAAGAAGACGTTTGAAAATTTCACTATATAACTCTATGTAAAACTGTGACCCCTGGGGCGGGGTCAATTTTGACCCCAGGGGCATAATTTGAACAAACTTCATAGAGGACCTATAGATGATGCTATGTGCCAAATATCTAAGCTCTGGCCCTTGCAGATTTTGACAAGAAGATTTTTTAAGATTTCCTTATATTTTCACTTTGGTTGCCATGGCAACCAGAGTTCTGCATTGTTTTTAATTCTTTGAACACATTTGAAAGAGCTTGACCCAAGGAACATTTCTGTAAAGTTTGGTTGAATTCTGTCAAGAGGTATAGGAGGAGATGTCATTTGAAGCAATTGTTAACGACGATGCACGACGACGGACACAGGGCCATCCCAATAGCTTACCTCGAGCCTTTGGCTCAGGTGAGCTAAAAACAACCTTAAATAGCCTAAAATGAACCAACCTTTATTGCAAACTGGAATTGTCCATTGAAAGTTTGAGGGTATAATGAGTTTATACTCAAAACTGACAAACTACTTTCTAGACATGTTTAAAGGAAACTATTTTCTGCAGCAAGGTCTCTGACCTAACATACTGGGTCTGGTCAGATTTAACGTGGCAGAACTATCCGCCGGAATGATAGAGCCATAATCAGATGGATCTGCCACGTTAAATCTGACCAGACCCAGTATGTTAGGTCAGAGACCTTGCCAGAGACATTGTTGGCCATCCAACCGCTGGAAGTTATTCTTAGAGCGAACAGACTACGTTGGTTTGGACATGTGGAAAGAAGCAGTGGACCTATCAACACATGTAGAGATCTGAAAGTGGCCAGTCAGAAGAAAACCGGACACCCTAAGAAAACCTGGAGAGAAACCATCAGGCAAGACCGCATAAAGTGGCAGATGGTGAAGGTGGACCCCCACAACCGTGACCACTGGAGACGATGTATAAAGACCGCCAGACAACGTCGAACCCCTGACGAAGGGAACACAGATGCTAAACTAGGATAGTGAGTGATTGAATGAGGAGGAATAAATTAACAGGGTTAACAGGGATATTAATCATCAATGGGGTAATGGGTTAATCAATTCTGACCAACTACTTTCTAGATATACAAGTTTCACTTTATTTACAATTTCTAATTACAAATTCTCCTTCCGATTCTCAGATAAATTTCATACGGTCGAACTTCGATATCTCAAACTCGCTTAACTCGAACTATTATTTCATGCTCGGTTAAGTCGAACATACCCGTATTTCAAAGTTAAAACGTGGCTAAGCCACGTTTTAACTTTGAAATACAGGTATATTAGACTTAACCGAGTTCGAGATATCGAATTTCAACTGTAAGTGATGATATCACTTTTACAGTGACCATATCATTTTTGTGACATCACGTCACACTCACGGCATCTTTTGTGAAGTGGCACGTAAACAATTAATGTTGTGTGTTTTCTCTGTTAAAAGCTCATTAAAATGTATATACCAGGTAATAAATAGAATAATCAATTCCTTTGGATGGATATGAAAAATATATCACTTAAATGGATTGTTATCTCGTTAAAAAACCGTCCTGTGGACTCGTTTTTTAAACAGATAACAAACGAAACTTGCAGGCGACAATTTTAAAGGAGTCAATATTTTAGCAGGATAAGGGTTAAGAATATAGAAAATCTATGTATGTAATACTTTAATGGAAGGCCTCATGGAGGATTAGTCATTAGACTAAATGAGTTACCCTTGTTAAATAAAGTCATTCATTCATAACATTGGAGTGATATATTTTTCATATGACATGAGCCTGCATTCCTTCTGGGGGGAAAATGTTCTTTATTTAACCCATTTTATGCAGGATACACCAGGGATCCAGATAAGGGGAGTATTTCAAAAATTAAAATCTTTATTTCTGCATTAAACCCTATGGTGTCACTACTCATTAGAATCGTCTCGAAGAGACGATTCTAATGAGTAGTAACACCATAGGATTTGGGTCAGTATGAGTGAGAAAATGTTGGATTTGTTCAGTTTACTCCCTCTTATCTGGAACCCTGATACACTTTTACTAGTTTTAACCTCTAGGCAAACAATTTTGATCTCAGTGTGGGGCCTGATCTGAGATCAAAACTGATTGCAGCTAAGTCAATATTCTATCAGAAACTGCAAAAATCTTTTGCAAATATTTGAGTTATACCCGCTGCAGACGACATTTTAAAATGGCGCCAAATAGTACCCAGCATACAATGGGTTAAGTAGCTACTGTAAAAGTTAAGATGACGGATATTCATATTGGGAGGAGTTTATGAATATTCATCAGAGCTCCAGATAAGGGGAGTATTTCAAAAAATAAAATCTTTATTTCCGCACTTAACCCTATGGTGTTACTACTCATTAGAATCGTCTCAAAGAGACAATTCTAATGAGTATTAACACCATAGGATTTGGTGCTGAAATAAAAGAGGAAAAGTTGAATTTAGTCAGTTTACCCCCCCCCCCCCCCCCCACCCACTTATCTGGAGCCTTGAAAGGGTTAACCAATTACCCCATACCCAGTTTCTGGTTTTGAAGACAGATGACCACTTAATGCAGCTTGGTGTGAGCTTAAGCTTTGCACCGACGGAGTTTGTTGTTGCTGGATCACTCGGTTTGCACGTTACAAATGGTGGCAGCGGATAATGACAACTGCCAGACTGCCTAACCCACGATTCTCCCGGGTCCATGTCTCGGGACGAGACTTCTCGGAGGGGAGAGTAATCGTACGTAGGTATATGCAAATGAGGCTTCCCAAACCGTTGTATGTTGGGAAGTAGAGTGCATTATATAGCGCAACAAACATCTCTTGGTGTGAGCTTAAGCTTTGCACCGACGGGGTTTGTTGTCACTCGGTCTGCACGTTATAAAGCTAACATCTGCTAAAATTAAGAAAATAATTTTTATCATACATATTTATGACTGTACAACTTGGAACTATTTTCTTCAGTGGAGGAATACATTAAAGGTGTTAAAAATCGTATTTATTGGGAAATGTGTTAACCTCTAATGCCTAACAACAGGTGCAGTTGGGTGACATATAACAAAAACGGGCTCGGACGGCTTCTGTTTATCAGCCTGTCTCTCATGCCACGTCATTCTCCGTGGAACCTCCTTGGTTGTCACGGAAACAGAACCATCTCCTTTACATACAGTCTCTGTGACGAGTTTAGTCTTCATGAGTTCCATGCGGCCGTACCGCGACTTACACCCTTCAGGTACACTGCCCGCAGCTGCTATCAACTTAAACTTGTCACTTTCATATTCGCGTTTGTCGATCACCACTTTCTTCCTCCGACGGTATGCTTCGTTTTTGCGTTCTTCTTTCGTTCTCATGAGTTCTGCATATTCGTATGGATCCATTTGAGGTTTTCGTGGCCGACCTCTCTTTCTTTTCACAGCATTTTGTCCAGTGAATAAAGCAGGGCGTTTACTGGTACGGCCCGATCTTGTCACTTTTGGAACTGACTGCTCGACGTTTTCTAGCACGACTTGAGCTTCTAAACTGTCGTCAGAATATTCGTCAGACATATCTGCATCGCTTGAATACTCGTCAGTTGTTCCCGTGGCACAATCAATTGTCTTATTCACACCATAAAGGGATTTATTGACATTCACTACTTTACTTGCTTGGCTCCAACTAACCTGCTTGCGAAGCACAGTTTTCCCCCAACTTTGCTCTTGTGCTTTGGCAACACTTTTCACCTTGTTATTTCCTTTAAACAAAGTTGAATCAATTTTTTTCTCTTTCTTTAGAGTAACTACTCCATTATCGCGAGACACGATGAGGAACGGATCTCTGTCTTTCTGCAGTGCCGGGGCCGTGTCGACAGCATTTTTCATCACATGACCTCCGGACAATTCATTCGTCTTTTCAACAACAATATCTGGTAGCTTCATCTGTTTTGACGGCTGTCCTTGTACGATCTCGTATATATTCTTTGACGCCGACACGGATGAGGTACTAGGCAAGGACTGGGCTTCCCCAGATTGGTTCTCAGCTTGCACAGGCCCGATTAAATTCTGCACATAGTTGCTGGCAAACGTTTCAAACTCGTCTTGGTTCCCCTTTCCAGTCTGGCTGGTCTCACTGTCCTGATACCCTGTATCCACTGGTTCCTCTTTTACTATTCTGAATGGCCTGGGCGAATCAGCATTCTCCAAATCTGGTAAAATAAATAACTCTGAATAGTCATTAAGAAACTTAAGTGTTATAAGAATCCAACATGAGTGTCAATGCAGGGCTGCCATAAATTGATAAAAAAAATCCTAAGATTTCAAAACTTTCAATTTTACAATCGTGATCTTTCGAATTATACCTTTTACCCATAGTCTGTTTTTAGTTTTTAAGACACTAGATGCTTAAAACAGGTTGAAAGTATCCAGAATGCGCCTTAAGGCGCATTCTGCTTTACTTTCAGCCTGCTTTAAGCTACCATGTACTGGAAAAAAAATCCGAAGATTTAGGAAAAATCTGGAGAAATGGCAGCCCTGTCAATGTATGACAGGAATATCCATACATTAGGTATACAGTAAAACCTCTCTACAACGACCACTAAAATGAATGCTAATTAGATATATAACAGACAGGCGACAGCTTAAAGCAAGGTGACAGTTAAACAGAAAGCTCCTTTAGGAGCTTTCTGTATAACTGTCATCTTGCTTTAGGCTGTCATCTGTCATAAACAAAAAATAATCTACACAATTTAGTGACCGTTATAGAGAGAATTTACTGTAGCTCCAGATAAGGGAAGTATTTCAGAAGCTAAAATCTTTGTTTCTGAATTAAACCCTATGGTGTCACTACTCATTAGAATCGTCTCTTTGAGACGATTCTAATGAGTAAGAATTCTCTTTGAGACGATTTTAATGAGTAGTGACACCATAGGATTTGGTGCTAAAATGAGTGAGAAAATGTTGGATTTATTCAGTTTACTCCCTCTCATCTGGAGCCCCCATTAGGCCAGAAAATTTATCCAGAATTATGTGAACTTTCTGAGCTGATGGGAAGACATTCTCTATTTTCTGACCCAAGGTTGGGGGGGGGGGGGGGGGGGGGGACCTGTAGGTGATGCTATGTGCAAAATATCTAAGCTCTGGCCTTTGCAGTTTTTGACAAGAAGATTTTTTAAAATTTCCTTATTTTTTCACTTTGGTTGCTATGACAACCATTGTTTTTAATTCTTTGAACAATTTTGAAAGAGCTTGACCCAAGGAACATTTCTGTAAAGTTTGGTCGAAATCTGTTAAGCGGTATAAGAGGAGATGTCATTTGAAGCAATTGCTAGCGCAAGACGGACAACGACAGACACAGGGCCATCCCAATAGCTCACTTTGAGCCTTTGGCTCAGGTGAGCTAAAAACTAAAATCTTTATTTCTGGATTAAACCCTATCGTGTCACTACTCATTAGAATCATCTCTTCGAGACGATTCTAATCAGTAGTGACACCATAGGATTTGGTGCTGTAATGAATAAGGAAATAGGATTTGTTCGGATTACTCCCTCTCATCTGGAGCCCTGGCCCCGAGGTTATAAAACTTAAAACGAACTCTGTGCTCAAATCTCAGAACTATTTTTTGTATCCCCAACACTGCCTTATCACTAGCTGACAGAGATGTCTGGTACCCAGTGCTACTTACCGTTGTTGCTGTAACTGCTGAGGTAGGTCTTACAACCTTTTTCTGCCTCAAAATAGCCAAGCTTGCTCGCTGTACTCTGAAGATCTTGAATCTGGAAATAGTAAAACAGAGATCCAGATAAGGGGGAGTATTTAAAAAAAATAAAATCTTTATTTCTGCATTTAACCCTATGGTGTCACTACTCATTAGAATCGTCTCGAGGAGACGGTTCTAATGAGTAGTAACACCATAGGATTTGGTTCAGTATGAGTGAGAAAATGTTGGATTTGTTCAGTTTACTCCCTCTTATCTGGAACCCTGAGTAAAGCAGATCTCCAAAATTGCTGAACAATTACAATACTCTCTTTTCACGTCTTAACCCTTTGAACCCTAGTCCCGCATATAGGCATCCTTTTCAAACCGTGTACATGTCAATAGTACACTTGTCCTATGCAAACAGTGAAGACCCAACATTGACAAAAACAACCCTTAAAAGTCAGAAATGGACTAGACTAAAATGGAAACTGGAATTGTCCATTTAAAGTTTTAGGGAGGAAAGAATTAACCAAAACCTTGTTGTGACTACTCAGTAGAATGGTCTTGAAGAGTTGTCACGTCACACTTACAGACTTTCGCTATACGTGTATGTAATATTTCAACACAGCGGTTGTCAGAGTGAGCGCATGCGCTTTGCCACACAGTCATACACTTGCATGTGTAGCTGCTTAAATCAATTAAAAAAATCCCATATTAGACCGCATATATCTTGTTTCTTTACTGTTAAAATCGCTTAAACTGATAACAAATCTGATATTGTGAGAAGTGTGTATCGTTTCGTGTTGGTATACGGATCTACTCGCTTTGGAAGACGAGCGAAGTGTATATCGTTCACTTTCAGTTTCCAAAAATAACTTGTTTACCATGAAAAATCCAATGTTAACAATATAAAGCGTATATAAAAGCAAGGATATTACATAAACTTTATAGGAAAATTGTCTGTTTCTTGGTAAAAATTCGATTACATATTTACGAAAAGCCCAAACATACCCCTTCTTTATTCCTATATCAAAGGGGAGTAATTTGGTTGAATTCGAGACATATTAATAGAAGTTGTCTTTCATGTCTTGCGAAAATGGCTGACTGAAATGGTAGAGACATAAAGGAAGAACCCATTACTCCATTAATACGCCTTTTTACGCCCATTAAAGTTTATTCCTCCACTGAAGAAAATGGCTCCAATTTATAATATGATGTCATTAATATGCACCATAAGATATATTGTCTATATCCTATCTGATGGTAGCTTAAAGCAGGCTGAAAGTAAAGCAGAATGCACCTTAAAGGTGCATTCTGCTTCACTTTCAACCTGCTTTAAGTGGTAACCTGTCTTCAAAACTAGAAACAGGTTATGGGGTAATGGGTTAAGCAACCACTAAATAGATCAAACATTAAATTTTGTTGTATCCATGATAGGTAGCAGCTCAATGCAGGGCATACAGTGGTAAATACGCTATTCCTACCCACTTTACGCGTTTCATAAGCGTTTCTTACGCGTTTATTATCCGTTTGGTTAACGCGTTTAAATGAGCCCAGATGAAAGGGTCATCACTTAGCCGATGGACTCTTTAGCCGAGACTGCATTGCTATAATCGTTTATTAACGCATTTAAACGCGTTAAAATCGTTAGCCGTTGACCGTTTGTTAACCGTTCACTATGCGTTTCTTACGTATAGATTAACGCGTAAATGGGTAGGAATAGCGTATTTACCACTGTACGTAAAGCAGAGGGTAGATATAGGAGCCATCTACATGACTTTATCCCTGCATTGTAACCCATTACCCCATAGCCTGTTTCTTTGTTTTGAAAGCAGGTGACTACTTAAAGCAGGTTGAAAGTAAAGCAGAATGTGCCTAAGGCACATTCTGCTTTACTTTCAGCCTACTTTAAGCTACCATAGATCTGTTAGAAAAGAGATAATATTTCTTGTAATATATCAATAATAATATTCATGACTGCATTTATTGGGAGTACATATTGTTAATGCTGTACCACATAGCCTGTTTCTAGTTTTGAAGACAGATGACCACTTAAAGCAGGTTGAAAGTAAAGCAGAATGTGCCTAAAGGCACATTCTGCTTTACTTTCAGTCTGCTTTAAGTTATCATCTGCTAGGTTTTAGAAAATATTTCTCATGGTACAATTTCATGACTGTATAAATTTGGACAATTTTCTTTGAGTGGAGGAATAAATTAAATGCAATATAAGGCGCTTCTATTGGGTGGGGGAGGGCTTAATTGTCAATAAGCTTACCTTTGTTATAAATAATAGAGGGAGTAAAGTGACCATGGTGAATCTGTATTAAGAGACCACTTAACCCATTACCCCATACATACTCCTTTTTACGTCTTTACCGGTAGCAGGGATCATTCTGGGCCGCGATTTCCGCGATATTTCGCACGAAAATGACAGATATCGCATCAAAATTTGTATAACGCGATTATTTCTCGCACTCGTTTCTCAGATACTTGCGAGCGAAACGTAATTCTTCTCGATTTATTTCCGATATTTACAAACATTTCTGATCAATTTCGTCGAACGCCTTATCGTAATCGCAGCATCCCGCGCACCAATAAGTATAACAGCAAACCAATAAACGGAAAGGACCGAGAGTTCCGAATTTTGTATATAAAATCAAAACACATCCGGTTCAGAATAAAACGTGTACCAGACTAATTGGTTAAGCAACGTCCTGTGCGGTTAGAACCTGGATGGGTGACCGGCAGGGGTTACCGTTGGCCCGGTACACGTTATGTCCTCTGTCATGGGATCGTACTTTCTTTCGAAAACAGGAATGTAATTTCCCTTCACTGGATTGAAAAACTGCACAATGCACAAAAATACCGTTCATTTTATTCCTTAGTTATCGTCGTAACCGCGCCGATAATTTTTGTCATTAGTTTTCGCGAACTGACCCTCTACAGACGAAAATGAATCTGCCGATAACATATACGCTAATGGCGTGTGCGGTAAACTATCAATTTATGGTATGGGTTAAATCTTTTAACTAGATTTCGATAAGGAGAAGAAGAATAAGAGTTCCATGTCATATAAATATTATTTACACAAAATCCTCAAGCAGTAGATCACGAATGAATTATAAGTTATAATTCATTCGTGAGTAGATATAGCAGTACTGAGTAGTGCTTGTTGGTACAAACAGACTACCAATTAAAATTTCTCTCATCATCTAAAAAAATCTCTCACTTTTTTTGAAAAATGAGAGAATTTCTCTCACTTGTATTCTGCGACAGAATAATCCCTGCGGTAGTTTATTTATTATTATTTTATTCAGTCGATTCAGTGGAGGAATAAAGTAAAGGCTTAAAAAGGTGTATCTATGGGATAAAGGTTTAACTCACCAGATGGGGTTGAATACAGAGCTCTCCCGTGTACATCATATCGAGGAGACATGTTATAATGTCCTCATTGAAGTCGGACAAGTCTAGGACGAATCGATCATCTTCTAATTCAGTACCAACCTGAAACAAGACGTAAGCATTAACCCATTATCAAATTCATATATTCGGGCTCCAGATAAGAGGGAGTTAAGTGAACAAATCCAACATTTTCTCACTCATTTTAGCCCAAATCCTATGGCAGTGTTGTGCCTAGGTCCAAAATTTTGGGGGACACGGTGGCGCGCTGTCAAAATTTTTGAGGGACATTTGAAATTTTTGGGGGTCACACTAAAATAGCCTTTAAAAATATGATAGGCTTTCCTTTAAAATAGAATTAGTGTTTACGATATTGAACATGTTTACTGCGTCTAGTAGATTTTCGGTAATCCGGTAAGGCTTTTACACGACGGGAAAACTGATGTTCGTCTATTTTTAAATAACTTGTAATGATTGTTTTGGTACATACAAAGTTGGAAGAGTTTGATCAGCACGTTGTTTAGATGGGGGTTTCATTCATCAGGTGTCACGCTTCGCGTTTCGTCTGCTCTTTCCTCTCCAATCCGATGAGAAGTGAAGTCAAGTCATGCGTAAATTTGACTGGTTATCGGGTTTTACCATAGCAATTTAACTGCATTGGCATATAAACCGTGCACAGTCTACCTTTTATTAATAAAGGATAGTAAATCGGCGGAAAGGATAGTTGTAATTGAAAGACTGGTTATCGGGTTTTACGTAGCCATTTAACTGCATTGGTATACACACGCGCGCACAGTCTACCTTTATTAATGAAGGATAGTAAAGCGGCGGAAAGGATAGTAAATAGAGCAAAGGTACGGAAGACGAAAATTGCGCCCGTACCGTTGAATTTTAAGGGTCCAAGTAAAAAAGATTGCGGGAATCCCGCAATGCCGCGCTCTAGGTGCAACACTGCTATGGTGTTACTACTCATTAGAATCGTCTCGAAGAGACGATTCTAATGAGTAGTGACACCATTACGGTTTAATGCAGAAATGAAGATTTAGTTTTTACCAAATTTCATACATGCCTTTTTACCCCTTTTACACATTCAACCCTAGCGATGAGAATACTCGTCATTAACAATTCATATACCTGTCAATAGTATACTTGTCCTATGCAAACAGTGTACACCCTGATCAGAGGGCACCTTAAGGGTCTACACAAGTAGGGGACAACTTAAAGCAGGTTGAAAGTGAAGCAGAATGCGCCTTAAGGCGCATTCTGCTTCACTTTCAGCCTGCTTCTAGCTACCATATGCTATGATGTGTTGGTGTGGGGGATAACACAATGAAACAGGGCTCCAGATAAGAGGGAGTAAACTGCACAAATCAAACATTTCTCACTTATTTTAGCATCAAATCCTATTATGTTACTACTCTTTTAGAATCGTCTCTTCGAGACGAATGAGTAGTGACCACCATAGGGTTTCAAGCAGGAATAGAGATTTTAGTTTTTGAAATTCTCCCCTTATCTGGAACCCTGTTCAAATATACAACTAACATGAAAGCAAAAGGTCTCACTTACCTGTGTGAAGAATATATCCACCAGACATTTATGCGCAAAGATTCGGCCCGTCACTGACTCGTATATTCCAGATCACAATTTCGGCTATCTTTGAACTGGAAAAATAACTTCTCCATAATGATTGAAACAGTGGTGAGAGGAAATGGCAGAATATATGAGCTGGCGTTTCTCCTCCATGCTTCCTGTAAGTCAATAAAATAGATGGAGTAACCTGAACAAATCCAACATTTTCTCATTTCAGCACCGAATCCTATGGTGTTACTACTCATTAGAAACATCTCTTGGTCAGTTTATTTAAAATCATTTTCAATTCTGAAAATTATATAGACTACATCCTCGTTTGACCAATGTTTATCTAGTCGGTTTTTGAAGAAGTTTGTTTTATTTGCAGAGATCACATGATCTAGTGGTAGTAAGCTGTTCCACAGATTAATTATTCACACCGTCAAGTTGTATCTGTGGCAGCGTATGTTGTATTTCGGCCTTTGAGTGACCTAGATCAGTTTAAGACAATTGCTGGACGTGAGTAATTTATGTTAAGAGCAGGAAGCACTGTTTTATTCTTTTCTCTTTCATCTGCACCTATGCAAGTAATATTTACAGTAACAACAGGGCTGCCATAAGTCGATCATGAAAAATCCTAAGATTTCCATTTTTTTCTATTTTTCAAGTGTGATTACTTAAAGCAGGTTGAAAGTAAAGCAGAATGTGCCTTACCGGTAAGCCTGCTTTAAGCTACCATCTGCTAGGATAAATAGCCAAAGATTTTGGAAAATTCCAGAGAAATGGCAGCCCTGTAACAAGGTTTATCTGTAAATCATGCAACTATTAGATCTACTTTTTCTTTGATACACAACAGAATGTCACAGGGCTCTAGATAAGATGGAATAAACTGAACAAATCCAACATTTTCTCCTTAATACTAGCTCAAAACCTATGGTGTTACTACTCATTAGAATCGTCT